>CAMZMU010000012.1:5974749-6245605 GCA_947311845.1 Poa pratensis | reverse complement strand
ACTGCTCAGAGCTCAGCATGATGACTACCTTCTACTTTTTGGGCATTCTTCCTCATTATATTTTCTTAATTGCTGCCTTATACGATACTTGTACAAGCTCAGAGCTATATTAAGATGTAACTGCACATTTTGAACCAACATCCATGATTGCCATACACCGAGACCGCCAAAAATTGTGTCGGGTAAAGACAGTCCTCCTATTTGGTGAGGGCTCCCACTGCCTTGATTATGCCTTGAGTTTCTTTTACCTTTTTTTTTGCGAAACTGAGTTCTTTTACTTTTCACAGAAACATTTCCTTCAAGCCTCACTTGACCACAAACAGAGATGCCATCAGTTTTGTGAACATTTGATGCACATTCATTGTACAAAGCTATTTTTGAGAACAGAGAAGGGAACAGGATCAGATTGGCATAGTACCGCAGGATTGGGTGGCAACTTGTAATTATTTAGGTGTTATGGTTGAGAATCTTCAGAGGCGGTTAATGTTCCTCTGTGATTGTAGCCCTGTAGTAACACTCATCATCAATTAGCCTGTAGTAACAATCAGCATCACCACTAACAGAATCAGAACAATGAGGATGCAAGACACACCAAGAAAAAGTTTCTCGTGACAGAAGAAGCTTCTAAGATAATAAACTCACACTTTGCCTAACTTGGTGCCCTCCTCAATCTGAAAGTCATAGACACATGCTAGGACGGTAATCGATTGTGTACCTCAAGCTCTGCTCCACATCTTCCTCGGTCTGGTTCGACAATGAGAGATGATGTTTGTATGGTTTTTTAAGTTCTGCAGTACTGAAAGAAGTAAACTCCATACCTCCTTAACTCCGACTATTCTGTGAGCAAGAAATGTATTAGAACTGAGAACTAAAAATGCAGAAAACATCAAGTTCAGATTTAAATTGCACTGCACAAGTTCAAGTTTGCTGAAACTACTGGCCACATATAATTTAATCACATAAGAGATCATTGATAGAAGAAGTTCAGATTCAAATATTTAGCAGCAGCGAGATATTGGGCAGTTTTTTCACAAACGAGAATTCTAATCTACGTAGTATACCACTTGTAAGCGTTTACTGAACATTTGACGTGGTCTAAAAAATTCTCCATAGCTTCTCAGGTATTATGGTCATGATGTTTGATGAAATATGAGGGATCGACATGGCCACTGAACAACCAAAAGCATAGGAAAGCAGCTTATTTCTCGCCTGAGTTATGCCTGGCTGCGAATCTCACAAGAAAATGACGAACTGAGCATCCATTCATGCAAAACCAATGACTAATAGCCATATACCAGGAACTGAAACAAACAAGGACAGTAGTCAGCATCATCTTCCTGATATCTCCAGTGCGCGCAAACCACCTAGCTACCAGCTAGTAGAAAATCGCACGCAAAAGGAAGCGCTTTCCTAATCTACCGTAGCTCCGGCCACTGACGCTCCACCCGCGGCAGGCTCGGACCCGAGCTGAAGCCGTGCGAGGAGAAAGGGGGAGTATTCGGTACAGGTGACAGCTGAACAAAATGCCGAGGTGGAGGAGTTGCTGGGCTAGCTTAGGAGAGGAGAAGAGAAGAGGAGAGGGTGGAGGGCGGGGCAGTGCGCTTGTAAGGTGGAGGCGCACCGAGGACGCCGTGGCCAGGAGGCAGACTGCCGGACCACCGAGGACGCCGGGGCAGGCAGCTACCTCCGACAGTCCGGCGGATGCGGACGACGGGAATAGCTCAAGGTGTGCGGGCAGAAGACGGCGAATCTCTGGGCGTGCGGCCGAAGGCGGCGGAGAGCTCCGGGCGTGCGGGTGGCCGGCGGCGTCGCAGGAGGCAGAGGTAGAACCCTACGCGGCGGCGCTCTGTGAAGAGGACGCAAGGGTTGTTGAGGGGCTTCGTATCGCTTCTGGCCACTGAGCGGTGGCACTCTAGTGTAATTTTCTGGTACAACAAAGATCGAACGGTGTGGAGACGTGAAGACGCGATTGGCGGGCACGATGCGTCCAATCGGCTGCCAGTCGAGGATGGTCTGCCAGAAGACGTACCAAAGGTACCACCAACTCCCATATTCAAAATCACTAGCTTAATGCCCGTGCATTGCTACGGATATAGAATATATCAAGTGCGTCGTCTTTTCATGGATGCATGACTTTCACCTTACGCCTCCTTATCATCCCTCATCTTCAAGAAGAGAATATCTATGCTTCCTCCTATACCCATTCTACTTCTACCTCGTCTCATCTTCCTCAAAATAAACATTCGAAGGAAATATACACATGATAGTTAGAATTCAGAACATCCAAATAAAATGACTACCTGTCGTCCAATTAACTACGGTTAATGCAATCTTTTAAATATATACTCTTGCGGTTGAAAATCTACGACATTTATATAGACTTTTTGGCATGACATTTCCTAGACTGCTCAGGTCAAACACAATATAACACATCAATCATCGCATGAAAATAATGCGGATAAGAAGAACAACAAAAGGTAGGCGACATTACCGGTTCTGAATTTTTTGTACACTTCATTTCATTTCCTTTTACAAATTCCCGATGCTCTTCATTTCCTTCTACAAAGTACAAACAACACAACAATTAATAACATCCAGAATATGACATATGCATCGATATAAAAGAGTCATTTCAAGGTCAGCTGCAAACAGAGGAACAATCACATCTGATGATAATAAGTTTTTGCAAACAGACAAGCACATTTCTTAATAGTTAGAAACGGTGGATATAATTGAGAATAGCAGGTAATTCACCATGCCAGCGTCACAAATCAGTAAATAAATACTTTACATGCATGTAAATAACAACTAATGATTGCAGAAAATTGACATTATTGCAATATGAATCTGGTATATTTTAAACACAAACTCAATAGTTCTGGAGGTGGGGACTGGCAGGGGCCACGACTCCCCCATGCTCTCGCTACTGCATGTTATAGATGCTGCTAACCCTCTATATTTGAAACAAAATTAACTGAACATGACTGAAAAATACACCTAAGTGAGTGCAAATCAAGATTATTCGTGGCACTTCAGGAAACAATATATAGGGAACGATAAGGTTGAGAAGGAAATCAAGTTCAGATTTAAATTGCAGTGCATAAGTTCAAGTTTGCTGAAACTATTGGCCACATATAATTCTAATCACATAAGAGATCATTGTTAGAAGAAGTCAAATTCAGTAGTTAATAAACATTTTGCCTAACTTAGTGCCCTGCTCAATCTGAAAGTCATAGACACATGCTGACATGCGTAGGTCGGTTATCGATTGTGTACCTCAAGCTCTGCTCCCACATCTTCCTCGATCTGATTCGACAATGAGGAGATTATGTTGTGTGGTTTAATTAATTTCTGCGATATTAAAAGAAGTAAATCCATACCTCCTTAACCTCCGACAATTGCTGAGCAAGAAATGTATTAGAATTGAGAACTAAAATGCAGAAAAAATCAAGTTCAGATTTATAATTGTAGCGCACAAGTTCAAGTTTGCTGAAACTACTGGCCACATATACGTAATTCTAAGAGATCTCTAATTCTAATCACGTAAGAGATCATTGTTTAAAACTTAGAAGAAGTTCAGATTCAAATATTTAGCAGCAGCGAGCTATTGCGACTTCTACCGTACTATACCACTTATAAGAGTTTACTGAACATTTGACGTGCACTAAAAAAAGATTCTCCATAGCTTCTCAGGTAGTATGGTCATGGCCTACTGTTGAGGCCTTGCAAAATATGCAGGGATCGACATGGTCACTGAACAACAAAAAGCATAGGAAAGCAGCTTCTTTGTCGCCTGAGTCCAATTTTAATAGTAAAGAAAGTTTCGTAGATATACAATTGAAATTTGTTCACTTTCACTTCAGATCGTTGTTCAACAAAAACTCTCGAACTCATGGTAACCAAGATGTTGCGCTAGCTAAATATCATATGTGTTGCAACGATATATCAGAACAACAAAACGTGAATCTGGGTTGAAAGACTGTACTTCGTCACATGCAAATCTTAGGAATTTCGAGCAGTGTGGCGATAAGATGGAAGTGACGAACCTTCTAAAGATGCAGGAGCGTTGGAGAGGCGCGGATGCGATCGTATACGAACGATCTGCGTATACAGGCTTGTCAGCCGAGAAGCTCCTCTAAGTACTCTGCGTCATGGACGCCGGGCACTGATTGCCTTGGGATTCCGGCTCGCCGCCGCGGCCTTGGCCTGCTGCTTGCCCATGGAGTGCCGCAGCTTCAGCGCTAGCACGGATGAAACTCCGTCGGTGTGCCTGGCGCCCTTGATCGACGCCGACGTGAGCACCGCGGCGCCTCCCTGCATCTCGAGTGTCGCACCTGGTCACACGTCCGCGTCGAGTCTCGTTATCGCCGCTGAGCAGGGAATCATGGCCTGCTGATTTGATTGGATTTATTTGATTGTAACCTTCCATATTAAGTGCTGACGAGGAAGATAATTTCGCTCCAACGAAGGATGGGAAGGAGAGGCGTTGTGATGATGCGACTCATTTGCTGGGCCGGGCGAAGCGTCAAATGGGCTGCGCGTGGGTGCGGGCGAACGAGGGAGCGATCGTCTGGCAGATGGTTGGCTCGGCGACGTACGAACGACCAACTCCCATTTAATAGTAAAGATTCCATTCAGAATTTTTTTCTTTCTTAAAGCGTCGAACTTCTAAATTCTCATAGGTCCGGGGCTAGATAGAATTAGGTAAATAAATATTATTGGAAAGTCCTAAATTAGACCAAGGAATTCCGTCTGCTCTGCTAGAATAAGAAAAGTGCTTCTGAATTGATCTCATCCTTTATAATATTTTTTTTGTTTGTTCAGTAATAACTTAATCTTGGAATAAAACACTTGTTACGGGAATTCAATTAATAAAAGAAAGAAAAGATTTGGGTATTAGTTCATGAGGAATTCTGTATTAATATGGATATAGGAAGGAAATAATTTAATTTTTTTGTATTGCACTCCATATCTTTTGTCCTACTCTTCTTTACCCTATGTAGGGGATATTTAAAAAGAAAAAGGGATAAAGGGTTAATTCGTTCTTTATAGCCACTTCCTTAACAAGTGAATAGGAACATACTCTGGATCGGAATCTGAAGCAAGTACGACTTCATAATTTCCACTAATTTCAAGTTCTTATTATGATTCCTTTTATGAGGAAAATCTCTAATGTCTTAGATTCCCCATTACTAATCCTTTATGTACTTTAGTGTTTCCTAACCCTTCACTAATCTTTTGATGGATTCTCTTATGATTATAAGTTATAGTAATAACAAGAAATATTCTAGTAATGGAATTCCATAGCGCGAATCCTTTATTCTTGCCCGCTTCAAGATATCATGATTAATTAAAATAATTAAAAAACACAACCTTGGGATAAAGAGTTTACACTGCTTATGTTTACTTCAACTTTTTCTTGTACGTAGGAAATAACGATTTTTTCTTTTTACTACAAATTTATAAGCTGTTTTGTTTCACTCATATAGCTATCTAGTTTAACTTATCAACCCTAATACAGAATAAGAAAAGGAAGATAAATAGTTAATGGATTTTTTAGAGGAAAAATATCCTATTTTAACGAATCACACGTAGAGATATTGCTAGCACACAAAAGTTAATGGTATTTCATATTAATAGTAAAGATAACTAGCTAATTGTCCGTGCGTTGCAACGGGATACAAATATTTCAGTAGTTCAATACCAATTGTGTACTCTTGTACTTCTTGTTCATCCACGAACTATCTCTGCCTTCCCAGTCCAACTTTATTGCATCAGAAATGTTTTCTCAAATAAATATAGGACATTTATATGGGTAACATTAAAATTGTTAAGTTCCTAAATCTGAACGTGGATTGGTGTTGTCGTGGCTGACGAGGGTTGACTCATCAAGACCCATGGTTAAGGTCCCTAGGTTATGAATATGGGGGAGAGAACGTGGTAGAGCTGGAAGTATCGTCGGCTGACAAGCAGGGCAAAGATTTTACCCAGGTTCAGGGCCCTCGTGTGGAGGTAACACCCCTACGTCCTGCCTGTCTGTTATTGCTTTGTGAATATGATGGTTACAAGGTCCCGGCGAGATGTCGATCTCGCTAGGGTTTTGGTGGCTCTGAAAGTACGTGTCTGGTTCGATGGCCCTCCCAGTCCTTAAATAATAGGCTGGGTCTCGGGTGTTCGTAACCGACTCGATTTACAAGTAAGGAAACTCTAAACCGACTATTGTTTCGCCAAACTTGGAGGATACTCCATCTTCGTGGGCCTCCCTTCATGGGCTTCATGTAGGCTCTGATAGTTGGGCCTAGTCGATACGTGCACCAGGTACCCTCATGGTACCCGATAGGCATACCCATGTCAGTAGCCCCCGAGTACTTGTCTGATTCGAAGAGTCGGGCATGGACTCATACATCATGCACGTTACATTTTTTGCATCTGTATTTAGAATTCTTATGAAATAGCACATGTTGGCTATGTCGAGTGTTTCATCGACTATGAGTTTTTGCTTATGATAGTCAAGGGATATTAGCTTAGCAGGCCCGGCACACACGACGGATCGGGGCCAGTTAACTACCATTTGTGGCAAAACCATACTAGCTTTCAATCAAACTCGAGTCCCCGGACTCGAATCTGGAACAAACTGGACAGACTCGAAACGGCCGTTGAGGTCTTACGGAATCGAACTGCAGCATAATTTTGAATCTACCCAACGCGTCCGTCGGGGATTATTCATCATGTCTGCTGACACGGAACATTTAAGGATAACGCTGCTGGAGCGGTCCTTAGCCCAGCTCGACTGATCGGCGGGTCTTACCTTTGCACTATGCATGCAGCATCCAAGGATCGTCGGATCAACTCGGGAATATTTCGAGTATGATTTTGCTTATGAACTGAGTCGAAATTGTCGACTGATACTTTGCCATTATTCTATCGGGTGCGCGACAGCGCTCCCGATGGGAGTAGCCCCCGAGATTGTGCTTTATTGCTTGCAATGGAGGATAATCTCAAAATCTTTTACCCTGCACATTTTAGTCAAAGAAATTTTTTGATACGCTCCCGATGGGAGTATGATGCTGCAGTCGAAATTTCGACTGGCCTCTATGACTTTGCTAAAACCAACCAGACTTATGCGAGAGACCACCCGAAGATATCATCGAGTGACTTTTATGCCAGTTGTGAAAGATGAAACAACGTCAGCAATGACGCATTTTGCGACTGCTATCTCTGACAAGCGGTGGCGTGCTTGGAGAGGCTTTGATAAGACGTGACCCTGTTTGTGGGCCCGTTTTTGCAGAGCTGACCAGGGATGACGCCGCGTGGACTTGATTTGACCGTTCTGGCGCGATTTTCACGGGGCGTGATGATGGTTTCCTGGATTCTCGTGCGTAGTGGGCGGAGTGGCCGGCGACGGTTGCTCTCCGTGGCCGCCACGTGTATGGCCAGATTTCGCGCGGAGCGTATGATTTGTTTTGACGGTTGCGATCGTTTTGCGATCTGTGGTAAATAGGGGGACGGCGCTGGCAGTTTTTTACTTGCCATTTGCTCCCTGCGCCGCCCCTCGTCTCCTTCCTCGCGCTGCCCCTCCATTGCTCTGCGCCCAAGTCTTTGCCCCACACCCTCCACTGTAGCAATGGCGAAAGGTGGAGGTGCGAAGCGTGGTGCTGCCGCCGCCGCCGCGACCGATGCGGCCAAGGGCAAGAAGACCGTGGCGGGTACATCTGCGCGCCGCCTGAAGAAGGGCAGCGGGGACTGGGCGGTCCACCATCAAGGACGCCCATTTGTCAAGTTCCGCGAGCAGGGTATCTGCCACCCGCGGAGCAGCTCGCCGTCCGCGCGCCGTCGCCCAAGGAGGTACTCCCCGAACCACGCGCCAACGAGCGTGTTTGTTTTGCGGAGTTTTTGCCAGGGGCTTTCGCTTCCCCTCCACGACTTTGTTCGTGGTCTTCTTTTTGCCTACGGGGTGCAGATCCATGATCTCACCCCAACGGTATTATGCATATTGCGTGTTTCATCACGCTGTGCGAGTGCTTCCTCGGCGTCGCACCCAGCTGGGCGCTATGGAAAGCCATCTTCATGGTGCGGCCGAACAGAGGAGGTGGTCGCACCTACCCCGTTGGCGGCTGTGGAATCCAGGTGCGCAGCGACACCCGCTACTTCCGCCTGAAGACCGTCGACTCCGCCAAGGCTGGAGGAAGGGGTGGTTTTATGCGACTGTCGAGCAAGACGGATCGCCGCCTTCTCGACTGCTTTTCAAGACCAAGGCGTGGGATCACCAGCTCTCAGCCGAAGAAATGGAGGAGGCAAGCCCTTTGCTGGCTCGGATCGGAGGCATGCTGGACAAGGTCACAGGCATCCATATCGCCACCTTTGTGAAGAGGCGGGTGTGGCCCATCCGTGCCCGAGCGCACCCATGTGGGAGTATGAAGGCGCGGGTGACATCACCCGAATGAACCCAGAGGAGCTTCAAGGAGTGAGCTGCTGACGCATGTGCGGCACATCACCAATCTGACGGCAGCGACACTTGCAACGTCGACTGCCCTGTTGAACCATATGGGTTGGAGAACCCTTTGCTTGAGGTATGTATGTGTTATAGCCTGCTTGCAATGAAGAGTTTGCCACTCGTATGTTCTGCGATATGCGATTTTTGATTCTGACTTTGCAATTTGTGATGTATGCTATGCAGGGTCACTCGACTGCTGCCTCCCTTCCTCCTCTGCCTGAAAATGGCGAGACTGAAGAAACCAGGTACAGGTGGTGGACCCGAAAGGGGATCAGTCGCCCATCCCTTCTGCCACCACTTCACATGTGGAGGAGGTCGAGGAGGAAGCAGCAGAAGAGGTCCAATCTGAAGACAAGGCCACCGCTGACCAAGAAGTCGATACCGCGCCACCGAAGCGGCGTCGACTGGCCAAGAAGGCGCCTTCTGCTGTGAGTTCACCCGCGAGGGGCAGGGCTTGGAGGATGACGAGGAATCAGGCTCACCACCTGTTTTCCAAGCCGCTCCTTTGCGTGCGTGCTCAACAAGCTCAACTCTTCCTCTTCAGTCGAGTGGTACCCCAGCCTTTGGGGGACCAATTTTTGGCGACTCCGAAGATGAGGAAGATGAGCACAGGTATGTGTTTTTTGAGTATGATATGAGAATTTTGTGCTGTCACATATTTGTGCTGACCGTCTTTTTGCTTTGTTGTGTTGCTCACAGCGCTGAAAACAATCAGCCTGGGACTCCTCCAGTCGAGAATGTTCCAACCCTGGAGCACTCGAATTCTGCACCGACTGGAAACGAGGCTGCCCAGCCAATGGCCACTGATGCTGTCACTGAACAGCCAAGGGGCCCCAGATGTCGGGACATCAGTCGCGGCTCTGAGCCGTGGATGAACCACGTAAGTACTTTTTGCTTGACCCGTTTATTGGGACTGTGAGAGTTGAATTTTTGCTGAATTCGTGTGCTTGCAGCCCTTCTACCACACCTTGGCAGATTCGCCAAGGCTTATGTCCAGGTGGAGCAGGAGAGGGATACCATGCGCGCCGAGCTAGAGCGGCTCAGTCGTGAGTTCTCCTTTTTGCTTTTGTTTTGCTGAATTTCTTTTTGCAATGCTTGATTTTGTCGAGTATTGAATGCACGTGATTTTGCTGGGCCAGGCGAGAAGAAGGAGCTGGAAGATGCACTCGCCGCGCAGCGCGAAGAGTCGAAGAAAGAGCTGGCTGCCGCCACCAACTCAGCCGCTGCACGCGAGCGAGGATATGCTGACCAGCTCGCGGCACTCGCGCAGGCCATGGGAGGTGAGTAATCTTTTCTCCTTTTGATATGACGATATAACTGTCGAGTGTCATGAAATGACTTTTGCCTTTTTGAATTGTGCAGAAGCTGTTGGCGCACCGGCCTCTGCGGACGTCGAGTGACGATCTTTCGCTGGAACAGGCTGTGGGCGGCTTAGGCGCCTATGCAACCAGGCGAAAGAGCACTCGCCAAATCGACGAGCACACTTGGCGCTGTATACAAGGTGGTGTTCCCGACTGGCGTAGTGCCGTCGACGGCGGACGACTTCGCCGACGTGTTTGGCCCCGGGACGTCCACCATGGCGGGTTTCGCTCGCGCCAACACGGTACGCGGATCCGAGTCCACCATCAAGCTTCTTATGGGACATGGGATAGATTGCGACTACGAGGCAGCACTGTCTGCGTTCCCTCGGAAGCCAGATGGGAAGCCCATTTCTCTGAAGGGGGTGAGCGGAGCCGCCGCGCGACTGGCCGAGGTTTTTATGACACCATGGAGCGCCGGGCACTCGAGACTGCCAATCGTCTGCTTAGGAAATCGAATCTTAGGTTTAGGGTAGCTGTACCCTTTTGTTTTTTATGCCTTGTAATGATACCTTCTGAACTGCGCGAGTCTGCGCTTTGTTTGTGCTACCTTGTTTATGCAAATAGTCTTTTGCTAATGTCTTTCACTCGAAGAGTTGTATGCTTATGACATGAGTTTTAGCTTCTGACACAAACTTTGTGTTTGTGATTATGCTCTTTGAACAGTCACGAGAACCTGCTACTGCGACTAGTTCCTCGCAGGCTCCAATCACCACCCGATCCCAGGGTCAGGTGGTAAATGATGCCAAGGTGATGGAGTTATGAAGGCCAAATTTGTGAGAATGGAGCAAGATCTGAAGGACGCCCAGGCTGAGCTGAATCGATTGAGGGCGAGACCCGCGTTGGCCACCCAACGCGAGGAATATGTGCTCGGGGAGATGGATCTTGTGAACAGGCAACTCGAGTGTAAGTTCGAGTCTTGCTCTGTTTACAAGCTTTTTGCGTAGCTATTGTCCTTTTGATCTGACTGGTGCGCCCGTGTTTGTAGGCTTTGTCGACAACTTCCAGGCTGAAAAGATTCGCGTGGAAGGGCGTCTGGATAGCGTGGTTGACGACCCTACGACTGGGCGTCAACACTTTTGGCTTGATAGGTACCATGCCCGCATACTCGCCACCCTGAAGGATCGCGTCTGGCGAAGTGCTGAACTGCTGGAGTTATGCCGGGCAGCGTTTATTCGCCTGAACGAGACTCTTTTTCCTGCGGGGCCACAACCACAAGGGATTCGTGCTTTGTTGAACATCTTCCGTCAAACAAATCCCATTCGAGAGTTGCTGTCTCAGAGACTTGTGATTGGAGCCAACGCTGCAATGGCGTATATGCGTAGTCGAAAACCAAGGTTGGTGTTGCGGACACCTGCAGCCGGAGAGGTTCTCGAACAAAAGACCTGGATGACACGATCCAAGCTGCGGAGACACTAATCGAGTGCACTCGCGAACAGCTTTGCGGTCCCGAGCTGCCCGTAAAGGACGAGCCTGAGGATTAGAATAGTTTGCGAGTGCAATTTTTGTATAGGGGGCAGCCCCCGAGTGTAATTTTTGACTCTTTGTATATTGTATAGTTTGTATACTTTGATTTTTTGTCGAGCCCCCGAGTCAGTCGAGCGGGGTTTGTGAAATATGTGTTGGTTGTGAACCAATGACTGTGCAGCCCCCGAGTATTCGAGTGCGGCTGCAGAGTTTTTGTGTTCTTTGTTTGGATCCTTGTTACGCAGCCCCCGAGCATTCGGGTGCGGCTAAGGCATTGTGTTTCTGCAAGAGCGAGAGCTCATTTGATCGATAACACAGCCCCCGAGGGTTTCGGGTGCGGTTAAGGTATGAATTATGCGGGTAGTACCACAAAGAAGTCGAAGGAACATTGATTTTATTCCTCTTTTGAATGTTAGGCTGCAGGCCGCCTCATTAAAAACCTTCCAGTCCCCTTAGGTACCCTGGTAAGGAAAAGAGCGCGTCTGAAACCTGCAGCCATCCGACATATAGCCTATTACATTGTATGACTGTGAGCACTTTATGCGTAGAAACGGCGCAGATGCGCAACGTTCCAAGGATTATGAGAGAGTTCGCCTGTCTTCGCGTGCTTCAGTCGATATGCGCCTCCACCAAGGACCTCCGTGATGATGAAGGGACCTCCCATGGGGAAGCGAGCTTGTGCACCTTCTTTTGCTTCATCGAAGAACCAGGTCGCCACAACGAAGGACCTGGTTCGCAGTCGACGGCTATGGTAGTTGCGGAGATCCTGCTGGTAAACAGCTGTGCGGGCCAAGGCCGTGTCTCGCGCTCATCGAGCAAGTCGACTGTCTTCGAGTGCTTCTTCGCGTCGTCTTCATTGTATGCTTCAACTCGTGGCGCATTGAACCACATCTGATGGCAGAATTGCCTCTGCACCATAGACCATGAAGAATGGGGTGAACTGCGTAGAAGTGTTGGGAGTTGTGCGTAGGCTCCATAGCACAGATGGTAGTTCTTCGACCCAAGCACCCGCAGCTCTTTTGAGTGGCACCAGGAGGCGCTTCTTGATCCCACTCGTCACAAGTCCATTGGCCTTTTCGACTTGGCCATTGGATTGTGGATGCGCCACGGATGCGTAGTTGAGCGTAATGTCCTGCTCTTTGCAGAAGGTTTTGAACTCCTCAGCCGTGAAGTTTGTGCCGTTATCAGTGATGATACTGTTTGGGACACCGAAGCGGTAGATGATGCTCTTTATGAAGTTGACTGCCGTAGTAGCAGTCGAATTTGTGATGGGGACCGCCTCGATCCACTTTGTGAACTTGTCGACTGCCACCAGTAGGTGAGTATGCCCGCCATGCGATGATTTTTTGAGTGGCCCAACCATATCGAGCCCCCATTGGGCGAAAGGCCAGGCCAGCGGTATAGTCTTCAACGCCGATGCGGGTGCGTGCGGCCTTGTTGCGAATTTCTGGCAGCCGACGCACCTTTTGACTATGTCCTCCGCGTCTTTGAGTGCTGTAGGCCAGTAAAACCCTGCGCGAAAGGCTTTGGCTACGAGTGATCGACTGCTGGCGTGATGCCCACAGGTACCTGCATGAATATCTCGAAGTATGGCTTGGCCATCTTCGAATGCGATGCATCTTTGGAACATACCTGATATGCTGCGCTTGTATAACTCGCCGTTGATAACGGTGTATGCTTTTGATCTTCGAGTCACGCGTCGGGACTCGGTTATGTCATCTGGTAGCTCGCCGCGGAGTATGTAAGCCAGAAAAGGTTGAGTCCAAGTTGGCTCAATGAGGAGTACCTCGACTGGGGGGTCCTCTGTGCTGGGCGCTTTGCTTTTGGCTGGCGTAGTCGACGGAGGAGGCTCTCGTTTCTCCTTGATAGATCTGTGTTCGATGCGCTCGAGGAAGACACCAGGTGGAATTTGTGCGCCAGTTGAGCCAAGATTGGCTAGCATGTCTGCTTCTTCGTTACTTTCCCTTCCTATGTGCCTCAACTCACAGCCCTCGAAGCTGCCCTCCAGTGTGTTGTACAGGTCGCGATAAGCGATCATGTTGTCCGCGATTGCGTCGCAGGCCTTCATTGTTTGCTGCACCACGAGATTGGAGTCGCCGTAGATCATCAATCGAGTGCACCCAAGTGCTTTTGCCATCCGCATGCCATGGATCAGAGCCTCGTATTCAGCCTCGTTATTGGAGGGTAGTTTGAATCCCATCTGCAAAACATAACGTAGCTTGTCCCCTTTTGGTGATATGAGGATGACGCCTGCGCCTGCGCCTTCGTGTTTCTTGGACCCATCGAAGTACATGGTCCAGGAATTGGACACGTCTGGTGCTCCAGGTAATTGGGCCTCTATCCACTCGGTTGTGAAGTCGGGTAGGACTTGTGCTTTGATAGCCTTCGGGTGCTCGTACTTGATGTCTCTTGGAGCCAGCTCGATGAGCCATTTTGCGACTCGACCCGTTGCATTGGGGTTTGTGAGGATATCACCGATTGCTGAGTTACTTACCACGGTGATCGGGTGCTCGGTGAAGTAGTGTGTCAACTTCCTTGAGGACATGAATACAGCGTATGCCAGCTTTTGATAGTGCGGGTACCGCTGTTTTGATATGGAGAGAACCTCGCTCAGGTAGTAGACTGGACGTTGTATGCTTTGGATGTGCCCCTCCTCCATGCGTTCGACTACCAGTACGGTGCTCACCACCCTGTTTGTAGCCGAGACATACAGGTAGAGTGGTTCCCGTTCCTTAGGTGCGACGAGGATCGGAGGGCTTGTGAGGATCCGCTTGAGATCTGTGAAGGCTGCTTCAGCTTCTGGCGTCCACTCGAACTTGTCCGCCTTCTTCATCAGTCGATAGAATGGTAGAGCCTTTTCACCCAGTTTGCTGATGAATCGACTGAGCGCTGCTACTCGTCCTGCTAGTTTCTGCACATCGTGAAGCTTTGAAGGCCTTTGCATTGTGAGGATGGCCTGTATTTTCTCCGGGTCTGCTTCGATTCCACGGGCAGAGACTAGGTACCCTAGGAGCTGCCCGGCTGGAACGCCGAACGTGCACTTCTTAGGATTGAGCTTGATATGGAAGCGTTTGAGGTTTGCGAACGTCTCCCTCAAATCGTCGAGTAGTGTGTGTTCTTCCCTTGTGGTAATGACAATGTCATCCACGTAGACCTGGACGTTGCGTCCGATTTGCTTTTTGAGGCAGTCCTGCATCATGCGCTGGTATGTTGCACCCGCGTTTTTGAGCCCAAAGGGCATAGTTGTGTAGCAGTAGACCCCGAGTGGGGTTATGAACGCCGTTTTTTCTTCGTCTTCTTGCTTCATCCTTATCTGGTGATAACCTGAGTAAGCATCCAGAAAGGAGAGTCGTGCGCATCCGGCGGTGGAGTCGACGATCTGGTCGATTCGGGGTAGCGGGAAGTGATCCTTTGGACAGCACTTGTTCAGCGCTGTGAAGTCCACGCACATCCGAAGGATGTCTGTATGCTTCTTCTCTACGAGTACGGGGTTGGCCACCCATTGTGATTTCTTGATTTCCCTAATGAATCCTGCTGCGAGTAACCGGTCGACTTCAGATTCGACTGCGGTTCGCTTTGGGCCGGAGATTCGACGCATCGTTTGCTTGACTGGCTTTGCATCTGGAAACAATTGGAGAGAGTGCTCGGCGAATTCCCTGGGAATACCTGGCATGTCGGCTGGACACCACGCAAATATTTCCCAGTTCTCACGGAGGAATTCGACGAGCGCGCCTTCCTATGCGATAGGCAGGCTCGAAGATATGTTGACTGTCTTGGACGGATCGGTCGGGTGCACCTGATGCGACCTTGTGTCATTTGTAGCATTGAAGGATCTGTCGACTGCCAACTTCTTATGCTCCGGAAGGAGTGTGCGGTCGTTGGAAATCGCCAGGTCGGCGAGTGATTCTTCCACCCCGAACATCTCGGAGATTTTGCTGAACTCGCGGTCGCAAGCATCGGACCTTTGAAAGTTTCCACGGACAGTGATGACTCCCTTTGGTCCTGGCATCTTCAGCGTGAGGTACGCGTAGTGTGGCACCGCCATGAATCGAGCAAACGTCGGGCGACCAAGAATAGCATGGTATTGTGATTTCCAGTCGACGACCTCGAACTCAATCGACTCTGTCCTGAAGTGGCTTTTGTCCCCGAACGTAACGTCGAGTTGTATGGTGCCTTCTGGGCTAATTGCTTTGCCAGGAACGATACCGTGGAAGGTATTTGAAGATTTTGGGAGGTTTTCGACTGACCTGTTCATTTTGCGGAGCGTGTCCGCGAAGATGATGTTTATGCCGCTGCCTCCATCCATGAAGACCTTGGTCATGGCGTAGCCTCCTATTTGCGCGTCGAGTACCAGAGCCGCGTGCCCTGGTCGAACTACAGCTGGGGGATGATCCTCTCGACTGAAGCTTATGATGGTTTCCGATCCCTTCAGAAATTCGGGCATGGCAGGAGGTGCCATGACAGCCATGTTCACCTGTCGAGTGATTAGCTTTTGCTGCCTGTTGGAGGGGCGACCCTTTTGTATCATGTACATCTGCCCGTGGGGCTGTGGATATTGATCATCTTCCGCCCGTAGTACGGGTTGTATGGCACCTGCGAGGTTTGCGCCTGGAGCAGGCTGTGGTGGTGGTTGCGGTGGCGGCTGTGGCGCCATGAGAGCGGGCACAGCGTTCGGCTGTGGTGCGGGTGCAGGCGTGGGCTGAGCAGGTGCTGGGCCGTACCTTTTGAGTCGTATCATGTAGTCAGTCGCCATTTGGTCGAATTCCCTGCAGTTCCTTAGGGTGTGATTGGAGCGTAGTTTTCCGTCGTCCCCCTTGAAGAGGTGGAATCTGCACCAGTCGTCCATCTTTTCCTCGAATGACCGCTCGGGTTTTGCGTCGCTGCGTTTGCGCCATTCTTGCCTTTTGTAGCTGTCGCTCCGCTGCTCGCGATCTCGACTGTCCCGTCGATCATCCGAGCGTCGATTGCTTCTATCTTGGTCCTCCCGGGTTGTGTGTATCCAGCCGCCATGAACTCGGGTCTGTTATCGTCGTAAGGACGTTTGGAACGTTTGCGCCTGCGATCTTCTCTGTATGAATCTCTGCGGCCTCGACTGCCGCTTTCGTAGTTGTCGCGTGGTGGGGAAGCACGGGATCTGCGTACAGAATCCTCTCCATCTGCCCACTCAGTCGCAACTTTGATGAGGTCAGCCAGGGAGGTTGGCTTTTCACGACCAGTGCCTCTTTGAAGTCCTTCCTGGCGAGACCTTGTATGAAGGCATCCATGGCCCTGTCTTCTGACACTTTGCCAACCGAATTGCGTATTTCGGTCCACCGCCGTATGTATGATCTCAACGACTCGTCTGATCGTTGAGTGCATGCCCTTAATTCTTCGAATGTCTTCGGGCGCTCACATAGAGGCTCGAAGTTTTTGATGAAGTCTCTGCGGAAATCGTCCCACGAGTCGTATGATGATGGAGGGAGTGCCTTGAGCCAGTCGCGGGCAGTTCCTTCGAGCATGAGTCGTATGTACTGCATCGCCGTGGTGTTCGTGCCACGCTGGCATGCCACGGCGAGTCTGTAATCTTCTAGCCACCCGGAAGGTTCTTGGCGACCGTTGTACTTGGGTTGTTCGCCTGTCAACTTGAACCTTTGGGCATCCGCGTCTCACGGATGCGTCGAGTGAAGCACAATGCTCCGCATGGCTCTGGTTCGATCAGAGTATGAATCGCTGCTATAGGATCTTCGAGATCTGCTTCTGCTGGACCTGTGCCGGCGCGTGCTTCTCCTTCCTTCATCCGAGTGGTGGCTGCGACCACTGCGATGATGTGCTGCGTGTCGTGAGTCGACTATGTCGCGATCGCGATTCCTTGCTGGAGTTTTGTCTTCTGGCTGTATAGCCTGTGCCGCTAGAGCTAGCGATTTGAGTTGTTGGCGATGCAGGGCTGCGTTAGGGTCATTCGCCGGAGGTTGCATTGCCTTGAGGTAAGCACCTACGGAGAATAATGCACCCGCAGCAGTTTTGGGCACTGGGATTCCGTTAGCGTCCTCTGTCATGAACGACAGGTTACGGGTGATTGCTACCCTTTCATGTTCTGGAAGGCTTGCCAACCGCGACCTAGGTCGTGGGGTTGGTTGCATTGTGGACCCGAGGGATTGCTCCCTTCTTCGGGCACTCGAGAGGCTGGCTTGCCTTTTGCGCTCTTCGAGCGTCGCTCGGTAGTTTTGCAGTCGAATTGACTCCTGCCAGTTGAAGTACTGGAAGGTCAACATCTCCTCTGGGGTGGAATTTGGTGGCATCATTGTGCACTCCTTTATGACTTTATCTGCTTTTGCTGCCATCTCCTCCGTGATTGTCAAGGTTGTGACCCCATCCGGCATGGTTACCGTGCATGGGAATTGTGCAGGCCTGCGAGCGGCTGCGTCTGCGGATGATTCTGCGGAGAAGGCCACGTAGACCTGATGGGGCGTGACCCGTGGACAGGTGTATGTGCTGTCGATTCCAGTCATGGACTCGACGTCGCCGTCGAGGCTCATGTCAGAGCCAGTGTGTTCATCGAGTAGATCTTCGAGGCGAATCTCGTTGTCGATGTGCTCATCGCCTATGCTCATCTCGGTGTTGGCGAACCATTATGGATTTCTGAGTCGAGGTTGGTGTTGGTGAAGATCTCCGAGTCGACGTTGCTGTCGTTATGAATCGCGGGCTCGTAGAAGTCATCGAGGGAGATCCCGCAGTCGAAACTCTCGTCGAGTGGTAGGTTGAAGTCGACGTTGCTTGTGCGGTATGCTGATTCTGCCTCCTCGCCTTGGAGTTCCGTCATCATGAACCTGTCGATCTCGCCGGTCGACATGGTTGTTGCGGGCGAGCAGGCTTCAGGAATCGACGACGGGGCGAGCGCAGTCGACGGAGCCTCGAGTGCGCCCAGCGCCAGTTGTTGCGGATCTGTCGAGTCCTGCGTGCCAAGATTGTTTACGAAAAAATTGAATGCTCCAACAGTCAAACTCAAACCTGATTCAAGGCCGGAAAACGCCTCCTGAAGCTCCGGCGAGTGCGGATTGAAATTCATTGGAAGAGCAGATGCGCTTTTTGCAGGTGAAGCGGGCAGGCTGCCGCTTTTCGAGTGGATCGGCGAGTCGCCGTGTGTCGCCTGGATCGGCGAGTTGCTGTTTGCTGACATGGCCGGCGAGTTGCCGTTTGCTGGTGTGATCGGCGATTTGCCGTTTGCTGTTGGGACCGGCGAAACTTCGAGTCCAGCGCTATTCTTTCCCACAGACGGCGCCACTTGACGAGGGGTAGACTCATCAAGACCCATGGTTAAGGTCCCTAGGTTATGAATATGGGGGAGAGAACGTGGTAGAGCTGGAAGTATCGTCGGCTGACAAGCAGGGCAAAGATTTTACCCAGGTTCAGGGCCCTCGTGTGGAGGTAACACCCCTACGTCCTGCCTGTCTGTTATTGCTTTGTGAATATGATGGTTACAAGGGTCCCGGCGAGATGTCGATCTCGCTAGGGTTTTGGTGGCTCTGAAAGTACGTGGTCTGGTTCGATGGCCCTCCCAGTCCTTAAATAATAGGCTGGGTCTCGGGTGTTCGTAACCGACTCGATTTACAAGTAAGGAAACTCTAAACCGACTATTGTTTCGCCAAACTTGGAGGATACTCCATCTTCGTGGGCCTCCCTTCATGGGCTTCATGTAGGCTCTGATAGTTGGGCCTAGTCGATACGTGCACCAGGTACCCTCATGGTAGGGTACCCGATAGGCATACCCATGTCAGTGGCCAGGGGTTCGTTCTAGGCTAGTATATTGCAGGATTTCTGTTTGGAGCCAGTTACTATTGCAAACTAAAAGTAATGTTCGGTTTACGAACTAAGAGATTTCATTTAGGAATAAAAGGAAGCTGAAACCAAAAATGGTCTTTGGTGTAGGAAGCTAAAAGATGCCGCACTTCAGATATGACGTTTATTCTAGTTGGTTTCCGCCAAAAATTAATTTTCTAGGCTAGAATGCTCAATGCCAATTTAGGTAGCGATAAAATTTAGTGGCACGTCAACAGAACATCTATCCGGCAAATCGTCTATGGTGCAGTGGACGGTCATATGAGTGTGAGGTTTTATGATTTGGATCCACCATCATTTTTATTCCAAACTCTACGCACGACCAATTCCAAAGGAGAAATTGGTTGTCAAAATACAAGATTTAAGGCTAAACGGAAATGCTTGAATTTCTTACGAGACCGCCTAGAAAAATCGACAGCATTGCAGACATGGGCTGAGCAAGAAACTGGGCGAGACAATGCACAAATCCAAATCTTTTCACTGAGCACCGCAAAACTGAAATACCAATGGAAAGATCCTAGTTTCAAATGCATCCCTCCGCTGAACAACGAAATGTTAAGAATAGTATACAGTGATGCAAATATTTTCACCACACTGAACGCATCAGTTAATCAGCTGGTCTGGCAAGCAAAGCATGCATGCCACATAAATAACAGCACAATGATAATTTTACAGGCTACAACATCATCCTTCTTGACCACCAAACCTTGTGTTCTAAGCAACCACTGAACCTGGTTGATGCATGCTTATGAGGACAGAAACATTCCACATTACAAGAGACCTCCATATTGCTGTACATTTACCCTTTCCAAGATGACTTGCAGATGAGAAAAACCTACCGCATAACAATGTAGACTAACAATTACTATACATCTGACAGTGACTATGAACCATATACTCAGACAACATAATGTACTCCCTCCGTTCCAAATTAATTGACTTTCATTTCGCTACATGTGGATGTATCTAGACATGTTACAAGTATAGATACATCCACATTTGGACAAATGGAAGTCAATTAATTTGGAACGGAGGGAGTAAGTGCAAGCAGAATTTTTGTAAGCTGGTCCGTTTGACAGTTTTGAGTCTACCGTTTATGCAACGATTTTAGTACTGTATGTGATTCACTATCCATCGGGATGCCCAGCTCCTTGAGATCACTTTCAGTCATGGGACGTAGGGACATGTCAACCTGCAAAACAACAATTGTCAACCAAATAGAAAAAACACAATTTAGAGATTTAGGGGAATAACCAAACCTGCTCTTCCTATAATGAAGCAACATAATACCTCTCAAGTCCAAGTGATTTCAGAAAGCTACCAGTGAACTTTCAGCCTACAAGACAGTTATTAAAAGTTGTTCTATCGCACATTCTACAAATAAATAAGTTACTATACATCATGTACATTTAAGGCTATAGCGTGTCCCACATCGGACACTCTAGTACTTTCTAAACGATCAACTATTGAACAGTAAGCATCAGAGTTACTACTTCTAACTATACATGAATTAGTAAGAGATATTTATCTAAAAAATTAGAAAGAGATACGTAAGACATCAGGTTTGGCCCGTGTAAGTGGTGGCTTGGCACAACGTTAATGCAATCTGAAGTCTGAAGAGCTGGGAGTAGGCTTGGCACAACGTTAATGCAATCTGAAGTCTGGAGAGCTGCAACTCCCAGCGGTGCTACCTAGCAACAGGGGTAAAGGGAAGTATATGGCCACGTACCATGAAGGAAGGGATCACGGCCGCCCTAGGGACACACGAAGCCAGACGGGACCTCCGCCTCATCGTTAGTCTCTCATCTCCTGCACCATCGGACGGTGTTTTCCTTGTAGGTGGAGGCCGTGAACGTGAAGCACTGCAGCAGTGCAGCTAGTAACAAGATCACCACGTGAGCAAACCTTCATGTGTCCCTGGCCCGTACGTCCTCCTCTGCTGAGGTGCGAGATGAGGGACGTGCTGCGCCTCCCGGCACCCACTGCCGTCAATCCATCATGCATGGAACCGTGTCTTCCTTGCGCTGCCGCCTCCGTTCGTGCACCGGCGCCGTGTCCCGATTCTGATTTGTGCAAACAAAGTGGTGAGAAGAGATCTATGGTGGTGGCTACAAATCGGGAGATCTTTACATGAAATTTGGCACACAAAAGATTGGGGAGCAGAGGAGACTGGGCGATTACAGCTTGCCTGAGGCCGACGCCGCGGATGAAGGAGCAGCAGGTGGCCTCCTTGACAGCGCCCACGCCATCCCGCCTCCACGGCGATGCACTCGATCTCCTTCTTGCTCAGGCACCAGGACCTCCCCCGCTCGGCAACGCGGAAGGGGGCGCGCGCCCGACGCGAGGTGGAGCCGTGGTTCCCACACACGATGGCCAGGGGCGGCGACGCCCGTGTGGTTGAGCCGGAGGGAGAGGGAGAGGGAGAGGGAGAGGAAGGGATTGTAGAGGGAGTGAGGGACGCTGGAGTTTGTTGGGCTTTGGCCCAGTTGGTCGCACGCGGGATGAGCGGAGAGAAGCGCGAGGGGACGACGATGTTGGACGAAATGGCCGACGTAGTGGCAGACTAAGGAACCAATTGTTTCTTTTAGATAGGAAAGATACAAATCGGGAGATCTTTACATGAAATTTGGCACACAAAAGATTGGGGAGCAGAGGAGACTGGGCGATTACAGCTTGCCTGAGGCCGACGCCGCGGATGAAGGAGCAGCAGGTGGCCTCCTTGACAGCGCCCACGCCATCCCGCCTCCACGGCGATGCACTCGATCTCCTTCTTGCTCAGGCACCAGGACCTCCCCCGCTCGGCAACGCGGAAGGGGCGCGCGCCCGACGCGAGGTGGAGCCGTGGTTCCCACACACGATGGCCAGGGGCGGCGACGCCCGTGTGGTTGAGCCGGAGGGAGAGGGAGAGGGAGAGGGAGAGGAAGGGATTGTAGAGGGAGTGAGGGACGCTGGAGTTTGTTGGGCTTTGGCCCAGTTGGTCGCACGCGGGATGAGTGGAGAGAAGCGCGAGGGGACGACGATGTTGGACGAAATGGCCGACGTAGTGGCAGACTAAGGAACCAATTGTTTCTTTTAGATAGGAAAGAAAAGAAAAGAAGATGAATCTCAAAAAAAAAAGATAGGAAGAAGATAGGAGAGAAGAGAAGAGAAGAGAAAACAAAAACAAAAAAAAACGGTTCCCCAACTGACCGTGGAGCACCGACGAGTCAACAAACTTCCAGATGGCGGCTCCGGCGGCGGCGGCGGCACCGGCGGCGGGGAAGAGGAAGCGGGATCTCTCCGAGGATGACGTGTACCTCATCCTCCACAAGTCAGTCCTTCTCTTCACCCTCCCCGTGCACCAACCGCTCCCCCAAGTTCGCCCTAGGGTTTTAACGCGCCGCTCAACCTTTCCGCAGGTACACGCCCGCTACGATCCTGACGGCCCTTCAGGAGGTGGCGCAGCAGGCGGAGAGGAGGAGGATCGACTGGAAGGCGTTGGTGGCCAAGACGGCCACGGGGATAACTTCCGCCCGCGAGTATCAGATGCTCTGGCGCTACTTAGCCTACCGGCACGACTTCGTGGAGAACATCGACGACAGCTCCCAGCCTCTGGTTTGTACCCTCGGATTTTTTTGCCAATTTCAACTAGCTTCAGTTGTATCTTTTAGCCAGGATCGTTCTCGTGCTTAGGGACAGTTAGATCTTAAGAGCTAGTAGCATTATACAGGAATTCGTTTAGTTCTACTGTTGCCTTATCTTTTCCTACGGTATTCTGGTTCTTATGTTGCCCTGATTGATGATGGTAGGGCGATGAGAGCGACTTGGAATGTGAGATTGAACCCTTTCCTACCCCGAGCAGTGAGGCTCTAGCCGAGGCCTCAGGGTTCGCCAAGGTATCACATTCTGTTTTCGTCAGAAACATATAGTTCTATACTGGAGCTTATATCCTCTGATTATCACTTTATCAGATGCTCCTTTTGGATAGAATGCCAAAAGCCTAATTTTATGTTTCACCCCGTTACCATATTCGTATGTATTCATTATCTCCCCAGTTATACTAGCTTAGACACCATCAGGGTATTTAGTGTTTACTTTTTTTCTATTTGGTTCTGTGATCAAACATATTCAGAATCAAGTGCCATACGGGCACAGAATTTGGTTTAGCATCTGCTAAGGTCATTGTGTCCTATTGTGCCAAACCAGTATCTAGTATCATGCTATGTATGTTATTGGCTTGTCCATGCAGACCCTTTATTATAATCTTATCCACAAGGATTTGTAAGGTGTGACCTACTTGGATTACTTACTAGTAATGCCGTGAGTGCAACTAACTTATCCAACGGAATAAAGTGCACCTGCCATCGTAAAAGCATTGAGGTCATCAAGGTAGTCCCAAACCTATGGAAGTACACGTATCAGTATAGTACCTTAAGTGAATCAACGTGGGTCTTGAGCAGCCCAACGGCACGCTTGGCGCTTTGGCTACAGCCACGTGGCCAGAATGCTGCCATGACACGAGTTTTGCTGCCAAGGGATCTTCTGGCTACGTGGCTGCGGTCAAAGTGCCACGTGTCCAGGTTAGCGCTGAGCTGCTCAGGACCTACGTTTAATCACTTAGCGTTTGTTTGGTTGCAGGAATCTTTTGTAAATTAGTGGGAAATCATGGGATAATCTTGTATGATTCCGGCATTTGCCATAACCACTTGGAATGTTAGGAGTTCTAGATTACCATGATAAGCTCTCAGTTGTTCGGGCATTTTGGCATTAGGATTCCATTGAAAATGTGGCTATCTTGGATCGCTTCCACTCTAGAATCCATCGGCACCTAATTTTTCTTCCTAAAAAATGGCAGACCTTCAGTATTGTTTCGATTCAAACATAGTGATTTAATTGTATAATCTTGTGAAGGGATTCATGTCCATCCAATTTAGGTCCTTGCCCATATAGTACATCTAGGCCTAGTGCACTAATTAAAATTTACTAGCTAAGTGCCCGCACGTTGCTGCTGATCTCTGTCTGGTTTCATCTTCAACACTTCTTTCATTGTAGGGTGTTATGTTACAGTGCACGGTTCAGTGAATATTAATTAGGCATATATGCATAAGCGTTAAAATGGTGTGTCTTTCTTCTCTCCTTTACTCATATTACTTCTGGCTTTCGCCCATATCAGATTGCTACTCTTTGGATCAACACTATGTTAAGTAACCCAGCTCTCCATATTTTATTTTTAACAATTAATTATTCACACAACTTCTTGAAAAAGGACCCTCTCATTTATTGAGGAAAATTTTATAAATAGTTCCAATGGTGCCCCCACTCTCCTGTTGTTCTTTTCCTTGCCAGCGGTGCATAGACAAGACCACGGATCAGAGGTCGAGCATGTATTCTCGGTGCAACGGCGTTTTCATGACTTCATGTACGCCCACACCTTGACTTGCATGTGCCTGCAGCGGTGCAGCCAACGGCAGCGTACGCATCGGCCCGTCAACTGTGGCGGCAACGGGTAACCTGGTGCGATGGGTGCTATAGGAAGGAGTGGTACATGCTCTGCTAATGGGGAATTCGCTTAGCCATGGCGTGCGCCGTGCAGCTCGCTGCCAACACGGTGGCGGCAGACTGACGGGATGACCAGTTCTACCTCACCGCGGCAATGGCCTGAACACCATAGAGCTGCTACCATAGTACCATCCTGGGCTCCTGACTTCTGCGAGACCGTGCGTGGCGCCTACGAGGCATACACCAATGACAGCCTCACCATGTTCGCTCGGCCTGGCTATGTGCTGCCACTGGCCGCCGTGTCGCTGTGCCAAAGCGGTACGGTACACGCAGCTGGAGCAGCCATCCTTGGCTCTACGAGTGGCGCTCCACCGCACCAGGCTAGGCACCAATGTTGGACGTGTCACAAATGATTGTACGTACGTATGCTGGAGATCGAGGAGGTTATCGACACACACCAACACATGGAAGGAGGTGGCGATGCATCTACCGCCAGATGCAGCTTTGACAGAGGCGCTCAACTATAAGAGGAAGAAGAGAAACTGATACAGTAGTTCATCTCGAATACTTGAAGTAACACGTGTAATAATATTTCAGAATGAAGTTGATGTCAAATAGAAAAAAACTAACTGAAACCCTTGGTCAGCTTTTGTTTATTTGAAAGTCATCTTCTCCGGGCAGGTTTGAGCTCCATTTACTGCCACCCTTTGCCAGATGAATGCTCCTCGTAGCCAGCAGTGAGCTGCGCACTCAATCAGTCACTCCGGTCAAATCATATGAAGAGCCATAAAAGACCCGAGCTGCTGCTTCAAGGTGGACGTGATGGTGGATGTTGGCTGATGGAGGTAACAATGGCCGACCGATTGTGGGTGGAAAGATGGAGAGATGCATTTTAGTGTTTGGGGTAACGCCTTCGGCAAACTTAGTCATCAAGAGATGTCGGTGGCCGGAGAGGCCGGCGTCGATGGCGTGGCGCTTACCTGTCTGTAAACTTGATACCTTAGGAATGCGAAAGTTAAGCGTGAAAAGTCATACATGAGTAACAAACTTTACGGACGTTAGATATTTTAGGGATAATTACGTGGGCCAAGAAATAAAAAGATAATTATGGAAGGTCTTGTCTTGCGGAAAAGAAAATTGAAGCATGAATAACAACCTTGTCTTACGTAGTAAAAAACTCGATGAAGACTGAGATTTATAGGAATAATCACGTCTGCAAAAAAATATAATTAGTGCTCATAGATGAAGATTAGAAGGTGGGATGAAGGGTGCAAAAGGCATGGGAAGCATGCCTCGTGCCAGCTAATAAAATATTGTGTCCCTAACAGAATAGCGTGGCGGTAGCCCCACAAAAATTGTGCCTCCAGTTTTTTCTAGACAGAACGAATTAATTAGACCGAACTAATCGGAGAGGATGCGGGTGGAGGTTAAGCCGTGAAGGATACAAAGAGCGGTAGCATTTGTTGTAATTGGGATGAAGTTTGACATCACCAGTCACCTATTCAGCTTTAATAGTAGAGATTCAATCAAGGGTGGTTAGACAATTCAATCCATAACGTCTTGCTTTACAACGTGACCTTGACATGATGTGTGCAGCCAATTCCTTCTCACATTTGCATTGTAAACAATACAATTACATGTTCCGTTGAACACTAGATCCAATTTTTGTTATAGATCGATAGTAGCCCTAGTGCCCTACTTTGGGCTTTATTCTGTGTAAGTTCGTACGGCACAGATTAGCCTACATAATATAATCTCCTTAACAGATGCAGTTCAGTCTTCAGTATGAGCCTATTGAAGATGATCGACGCACAATGTTGGCTCCGCTCAAAAGCTTGATTGATGCCTTGTTATCAGATGGGAGCTTGTTGTTTCACTAGAAATCATAGGATAGTGAAAATGGTTTCAGCTGTTTGAAAAGTATATGAATTCGTTAATGAAGATTGAGTTCTTATGAGAACTAGTTTCTTGTTCTATCAAGTTTCAAGAACTTAAAGTAGTGTCTGCAGAAACTGATTAATCAACCAATTCTGGAACATCAACTATGAGTCTGTCTCTATCATGTTTGCCCCCTATAGTTACAAAAGAGTGGCCGTCATGTTTGCCCCCTCCAGAAAAAGTTATGGAAGAGTGTAGCTATGGGATATGTGCAGTCAAACCTTCTAATATTTGGGAGTCAAGATATTTGTGAAGATCTAAATCAGGAAAATGAAAAATGTATTTCATATATATTTCCATTGAAATTATTAATCACGGTAGTATTTGAGTGTGTTGACCCGAAATGTCATCCTTCTCACGGGTCAGAGTAGTCCATAAAAAAGGCGTAAGGATTTGTTAACATAAAGCAGTTCTTATGATAGTCTTCCGTATCATTTAGTTTATGGAAAAGGCAAACCTCTAGTTTCTTTAGCAGTTTCGTATGTTACTTACAATGTCAAGTGTCATGCAATTGTGCCATGTACTATTTGCTGTATCGCATATTTGCGTTATAATTTTCTTGATATCTTAGACATGCAATGTTATATAAATTGCAGATCTTAATATATGGATCTTCACGTGAACAAGCTTCTAGTCATCGTGTTAACTCAGAAGTTCCTGTGCTAAACACTCCAAATGAAAAGATACCACGTGTTCCATCTGACAAACAGCTTGGTCAGAGTCACCGTCTAACAAATGGTACAGGTCCAGTTTCCAACTCAAAACAGGCATCCCATACAGGGTTATCTCCTGATCATTTTGATGGAAATGGACCCCACAAAAAGAAAAAGAAGCTTAAACCATGGTCTAAAGAGGAGGATGCGGACTTAACGACTGGTGTACATAAGTGCGGTGAAGGAAATTGGCTGGACATTATGAATAAATATAACTTTGATAGTACAAGAACTGCCGTTCAATTGTCTCAGGTAATTTTGCTTACCTTGTAAATTGCTCACTACCATCTGTTATGATGATGCTTTTCATCCTTGTTTACGTCAGTGTAGTTTTCACAAGTCAGCCAGACTTGTGGTAAATTGGTAAAATGCTTTGCAAATATGCTAAGATAAGTAGGCAAATACATGCATCTGTCAAAGTATTTATCCAAAGCTCCAAGCACATGTGCTTCTTGTGGCAGTTGTTATGTTGCTGTGCTTGTAATCTTTTAGTTAATACAGGTTCGTCTCAATCTTGCTGGGCATGTTTGATTAGTTCTTATTTGCATGTAATTGCTTTATAATAATATAATATAATGATTAGCATGATGTGACATCCTTATCACCATGCACATTTTTCTCTGTAGAATAGTAAAGTATGTTGCTCTTTTCAGAGATGGGCACTAATTTGCAAGCGTCAAGGAACAACCAAGCCTGCTAATGCTAAACCAGTCACTACGAATTTTGATATAAAAGCTACTCAAAAGGCATTTTCTATGGCTCTTGATATGCCTATGGGGAGGCCTGGATTATCTGCATTAAGATCAGGTATTCACAAAATTCTTGTACATTGTCAATAAAACTTCTTTGCGGAACTATCGACAACTCAAACCTCCTATAGCTTTGTTGCATATCTCACTATCTCAGATGTAAATCTATTCTGGCAATCTATATCTTGTGCTACCCCTTTAGTGCTCATTTAAGCTTTTTCGTTCAGGAATTTCACAAAAAAGCACTCAACATCATGCTCCAGTATTTGGTACTGGGACACCTGAGTTAAAGTCTGCAACAACATCCTCCTCGTCATTCCACTTGCCGGTACCAGTGCCAGTTGCAGTCCCTGTGCCTGCGCCAGTACAAGTGCAGATGCCACTTCCTCAGGTGCAACAAGCTCCTGCCCAAGCTGCACCCTTAAGAGTGTCAAATACTTCAAACAAGTCAAGAAATAACTCGAAAAAGCAAGCTGCACAAGCAAATCTTACAAATGCTCCTTCCTCGATACAAGCCGCAGCTATTGCTGCTGGTGGACGAATCGCCACACCCAGTGTGGCTACAGACTTGTTGAAAGCTGCACAGTCTACGAAAGCTGTGCATATAAGATCTCGAGGAACAGGATCCTCAAAAACTTCTACAAGCTCTAAATCATCCACTATGGCCGGTGAGTCTGGGACACAGCTTGGTAGTGCTCAACACCCAGAACTTCCAAATTGTAGTGCCCCGACACCATCTCCTCAGGTTTCGACTACACAGTCAACCGAACAAGTTAATGTTGTGCCAGAAATTGCAGGAGTTAATCCCCCGGAACAATCTGCTAGTGCACATTTGTTGGAAACTGATAGAACATTGAGCACCACACCGGTGTCGGGCCCATGCGACAGTATGGAGATGGATGACGACTCCACATATTGTGTAGTCACGATGGAGGACTTGTTTCCTGAAGATGTGAAGCATGAAGATGTGAAGCATGAAGATGAGAAGCAGCCAGATATTGTAGAGCCCAAGGCTGAGGAGATGATAGGTCCCAAGGCTGAGGACAATATAGATCCCAAGGATGCTGACATGCTGGAGTTTGATCGCTTTGTTGCCCAAGGATGCTTGAAGATGGATAATTTGGATAAGAGCAAAAGTGTCAAAATTGCTCCTGGAGCTCAAGGTGCTACTGCCAGCCAGAAGAAACAACCGAAACAGCTACCCACAGTTGGGAAAAGCATCCCTGTGTTTGCTAGAGCACCAGCAAGCGTGAAGAGGGCCAAAACTCTAGGTTCGCATGGAGCGACCTTTCCACAGACAATCACCTCTAGTGGGCTTGTTGGCACAGGCAATGCTGGTGTGCTGAGTAAAGCACTTGGGGGGCATCCAACCGGTCCAGGCACCACAGCCAAGCAAAATCGGTGCCAAGAAATTATGGCCCAGAAGCAGCATGCTGTGAACTCAAGAAGTAATGGAATGGCCAAGAATGCGGCTCCTGGCACCGGAACACCAGCCAGGAATGCAGCTCCCGGCGCTGGAACACCAGCCAGGAATGCAGCTTCTGGCGCTGGAACACCACCAGCCAGGAATGCAGCTTCCGGCGCTGGAACACCACCAGCCAGGAATATGGCTCCCGGCACCGGAGCACCAGTCAGGAATGCGGCTCCAGGCACTGGAACACTAGCCAAGAATACGCCTCCTGGTGCCAGAGCTCCAGCCAGGAATGCGGCTCCAGGCACTGGAACACTAGCCAAGAATACGCCTCCTGGTGCCGGAGCTCCAGCCAGGAATGCGGCTCCAGGCACTGGAACACTAGCTAAGAATACGCCTCCCGGTGCCGGAGCTCCAGCCAGGAATGCGGCTCCAGGCACTGGACCACCAGCTAAGAATGTGGCTCCCGCGACAGGATCACCAGCTAAGAATGTGGCTCCCGGCACTAGACCACCAGCCAATCGCCAATATAACCTAGTGGTGAAAAATGTGGCTAGCAAGGGGAATCCACCAGCCAGCAAGTAGCCAGTCTTAACATGGCAATGCTCCTAGGAACTGTGCACATCCGTTAAATGTGAATAGGGGTCTTGCACTCGTAGGGATCGTCGTTTGTTTTTCTCCCCCGTTTTATTTGCTCCCTTCCTTCGTGAACCAAGTAGCAGAGGAGCACATTAGATTGGATTGCGCTTATCTTCGCAACCGCCTACTATATCTGGCCATCTGAGGATTGACGATGGCACGTTGAGATGTTTCATCTGCAAGCTGGCTCTGGAAGTAGGGAGTTGTTGTTTTGACGTAAGATCTCTGTCTGTCCCATTGCATGAATTGACTGCTTGTAGACTTGGTGTTGGACTTGCACAAGATATTCGTGCATGTGTTGTATGGTGAAAGTGTTTTGGAACCATGGTGTGGAATCAGAGGTCTGTTTAGAGCCGCTGTCGCTCGTATATATGGTGGTTGCATCCTGGACCATCAGGCGCAGTGCCGTACCACGTGTACTGGCCGTGTTGACAATTTGGTTACGTCTACAGTACACTTGGTCTGCTCATGGCCGGCCTGTTGTTTTCACGCTTGCCATCGTGTCACTTTGAGCAAGACGCTGTTGTCGTCTGTCGTCGCGTTTTACTACCCTCCGACCAGGCAATTCGAAATAGATGCACAACACGAGGGAACTGTTGTACTCCTCCGTTCCTAAATATAAGATGTTTTAACTTTTGTCCACATTCACATTTATCTAGATGTATATGTTTTAACTTTTGTCCACATTCACATTTATCTAGATGTATGTGAACATATTTTAGTGTGTATGTACACTCATTTGGTTTTGCACCTAGTCAACATGTAATCTAGCTAGAACAATTTATATTGTGAAACAGAGGGAGTAGTTGTTAAATTTGAAATTTGAATGAAGCTTTATAAGTAGAATGAGGCGGGATTTGAACCTGTGGAATCCATTTCTAAGGGTTTTAGAAGAAACTGAGTGGAAAAAGGCATACAAGGAGAAGAGAGGGGTCGTTTCATCTTGCTGGAGCGAGATAGGAGACGTTTGATACTGAATCGTTGGTCAAGATGAGGGTACCTAGTAGGGCAGGGGATGGACGAAAGCGCCGCCATCATCAAGTTCGTCATGCCACAGGAAGGAAAGGTCAAAGTACGGGGTAGCCTGATACCAACATGCTACGCCGTCCTCGCGCGCTCACGTTGTCTCCAAAGGGGATAAAATATCAGTCTCGAAAAGGCACGTGGCACTGCGACGTTTCACACCACCTAGTTAGATTGCCATCTCACAAAAGGAACCTCGTCGTCTGGGAAATTTGGTCTTCGACCTACCTACGATGTATTTTTTCTTTTTCTTTGTGACTTGCAAGAAGAATTTCAAATTTTAGTCGACCAGCTATCCATTTTTTTTTAGAAACATAGCCACTCACATATATTCACCCATATAAACGCAAAATCTACTCTTATGAGTAGCTTCAAAAGACTGAGTCGACGGTTTTAAAATTGACAAACTCGGCACAAATGTCTCGCTATCGACGGGAACATTGCTCGTCTTTACATGGCACGCGAGTGCCAAGCCTGCGATTTAAATTCGGCTAGGTCGAGGGTATAACCATCATCGTAGCAATCCAACCACGGTTTGGTTCACGACCAGCTGTCCATTTGCTGCTGCAACAGCAAGGTTATCTACCCAAGGGCTAAGTTGCAGAAAGTTGTTAAGTGGAAGGTTCATATAGTGAATGATCTATGCTCGTCATCATGCGACGACCAACCACTGCTGCTCGCCACAGCGTTTAATCACCGCATAAAACTAACCCCAAAAGCACCTAAACTAAGCACGCCCAAATCCAGACCCAGCCAGGAAGAGAAAGCACACACATTACATACAGAAGACAACTAAAGAAAAGAAAAAAGAAGCCTCCCGCTGAAGCTTCGAATCCTCTTCCATTCCCTCCCTCCCTCCCCTCTCACCGGCAGCAAGCAAGCAAGCGAGCTTCCCAGGCTCCCAGCAGGACCAAAACGACCCGCTAATCCGATCAGGCAAGGCCTTGCGCACGCCGAGGTTCATGGAGACGTACGAGCTCCTCAAGGACATCGGCTCCGGCAACTTCGGGGTGGCGCGGCTGATGCGGAACAGGGACACCAAGGAGCTCGTCGCCATGAAGTACATCCCGCGTGGCCACAAGGTCTGGATTCCACCTCCCGTGCTCCAATTCTTGCCGGGTATCGGCTGATTTCTGGGTTAATTTTGACTAAACGTACGTCTCCGCTGACCAGATTGACGAGAATGTGGCGAGGGAGATTATAAACCACCGCTCGCTCCGGCACCCAAACATAATTCGGTTCAAGGAGGTGGGTAAAAGGGAAGGTTTATTTGGGGAATATTTCTTCCTCTTAGATGGAGATCAATTTTTGTATTGTTCATTTGGGACATGTTGCTGATAGGTTCTGCTCACGCCTACGCACCTCGCAATCGTCATGGAGTACGCAGCTGGCGGCGAGCTCTTCGAACGGATCTGCAGCGCCGGCAGATTCAGCGAGGATGAGGTGATCATTTACTTCGCGCTGCTCCTCCTCTGTATCTTTCCGGTTTCGTCCAAAGTTCCGAGGTTGGTGTACTAATATTTTTTCTTTCTGTTCTGTTCTAGGCGAGGTATTTCTTCCAGCAGCTAATTTGCGGTGTTAGCTACTGCCACTTCATGGTGAGGATCGCAACAAAGTAACTTCTTTTCCTGAAATAAATCTTATTTTTTCGTGTGCTGATGAGACGCGGAACTGCAAATCTGTTTGAGCTTTCAGCAAATTTGCCACCGGGACTTGAAACTGGAGAACACGTTGCTGGATGGTAACCCAGCTCCGCGTCTCAAAATCTGCGATTTCGGCTACTCCAAGGTACTAGTACCAAATATTTCTTTTGTTCTTTCTTCAAGAGGTATACCAACTTTGAATGCTGGGAGGAGCAAAATTTGACACGAAACTCTCTTGACTTCCTCACTGTGCTTATCAAACTCGTGCCTTTATTGCCTTGCGAGGAAATATACCTTTTTTGCCAGCTTTATGGAGTCATGTTATCAACAAATCGTTCAAAACGATATTTTGAAAGAAAGAGAAAAACACACCAGTTAAATAACCAAACATGATTTTTTTTTAGACTCACCCCTCTTTCTTTTGCAACGTTTCTTCCTCGCAGTCATCACTGCTGCACTCAAAACCCAAGTCCACTGTTGGGACTCCTGCATACATTGCTCCAGAGGTGCTCTCTCGCCGGGAATACGACGGCAAGGTCAGTTTTGTTATTTTAGCATACATCTCTTGCTTACATCACTGCTATAAGGCCCTACTATGAATAATCCTTATATACAAATGCACTTATGCATCGGCTATGCTTGAGGGTTGTCACGGCCTGCTCCAAAGTCTCATTTGCCTCTTTGCATTCCTAGACCCAGTGCTTGAAAGAGCCAGGTGCGTTCGTGTATGGCTCCAAAGATGCATCTGTGCCTCTTAGACTAGGATCCTAGTGCACCTCCCTAATTAAAGGCTTTGAATTTTGGAATTTTGTTCTGAGGTCAAGTAGACAGGTAGTGGGCATGTCAGTATTGGTCTGTTGTTCCTATCGCTGTAGGAGGATTCCAAGTTCTAAGTGCTCCAATTATCTGTGTTGACAATTTTGTCAAAAAGAAGCAGGGGGAGATAGTGTAACCGAATGTTTCTGATGTTCACTCAGTGTCATTGGGACATTTTCTTTCTAGTAAGCAATCAAACAACGATATCACGCTTGAGGGAGATCTTTGCCCCACTGGGTGGCCCACTTTCGTCCATGCAAAATTATATCCTTGAATGGGTTCACAATCGATTTACCTAGTGGAATCCTGTCTGTTTACTTGTTGATGTAATGACCTCAAAAGAAAGTTAGATTTGCCGGAGAAAAAGCACAAGATTCTCTTCATGCAGATCTTGCTTACCATGCTTAATTTAAGCGGTTAACTTGAAGTGAGGATTAATATAAGATATATTGTTCACTTTGTTGTATGGTGATCTTTGACCGACGGAAAAACATTATTGTGAAGCTCCAACATACTGTTTCTGCCTAGATACACTAAGAAAAAGAACATGAAAAATCCTTGCTTGTGATGAGAGCTATGGTCCATGCTCCATGTCCTTTTCTGAAGAGTATTTCCACCATGTTTCCAACCCTAATTAATGTGTATCATGGGGCCCTCACCTGTTAGAGCGAACATCTGGTTGGTCAGCTGTAGTTTCTTGAGCTATTGTTGTTTCCTTTATCATCAATTATTTGTCCTTTGCTCATTTAGTTTCGCTAAATTGTTTTTGCATGCCCTGGTCTTGTAGAACACAATATGTGCATTATCAAATTACTCATGATGAAAATATATAGCTGACACAATATGTGCACCATCATTTTACTCATGATGTAAATATACTGCTGTCTCCATATGATTGTGAGCTCAAGTTTTTGAGCCAAATCTCGAATTTCTGAAATGGGACCTGCTTCCTTTATACTGTAAATATTACTGCTGTATATGCTCCTCGCTATTGTGATCTACTTTTTGCATGGTGTAACTGAGGTATTTTCTTGGTGCAGATGGCAGATGTGTGGTCTTGTGGAGTGACCCTTTATGTGATGCTTGTCGGAGGATACCCTTTTGAAGACCCAGATGATCCCAAGGATTTCCGTAAGACGATCGGGGTAATAATACACTCATCTCTTCGAGTAGTAAGATGGCAGATGTTTGGGCGCCTTGCAAATTATATTGTGCCCACTTTTTTATTTTGCAGAGAATTGTGTCAATTCAATACAAAATACCAGAGTATGTCCACATATCTCAAGATTGTAGGCAACTCCTCTCTAAGATCTTTGTCGCGAATCCTGCAAAGGTATTTGTTGGAGATTTAAAGCTGTAAAATTTCATCCTTTTTGGTGTCTATCATTGCCATAACGCAGCTCTCCCAAATAATACAGAGAATAACGATTAGGGAGATCAGAAACCACCCCTGGTTCCTGAAGAACTTGCCTAGAGAGTTAGCAGAAGCAGTACAAGCAAAGTACTACAAGAAGGACAACAGTGCTCCGATCTTCTCTGACCAAACTGTTGAAGACATTATGAAGATTGTTGCGGATGCACGCACACCACCTCCACCATCTACTCCAGTGGCTGGTTTTGGTTGGGCAGAGGAAGAAGATCAAGAAGATGGAAAGAGACCTGGTGAGGAAAACAAGAACTACGACGATGAGGAATATGATGTCGAGGACGAGTATGACAAGCAGGTTAAGCAAGTCCATGCCAGCGGAGAGTTTCAGATCAGCTGACGAGATCAGGTTGCCAGCAAGAGGAAGTTTGGTTACATGACATATATTGTTTATATTTATGGTAGTTATGGGGGTGATGTTTATTTTTTTAGTCTTGTAAGTCTTGTCATTGAGTGTATCTTTTTTTCTGGTGTGATATTACAGTTTTGTACATCATCGAACTGGCAGTGTCAATGTAATTGCAGTGAAGGGTTGAGTTTTTAAGCTATCAAGATGGAATGTAGTTTGTGGAATAAAACTTCTATCTTGACGTAATTTTTAGGTAAATAGGCTTAGTTGAGCCACTGAAGTTACGGAACTATTATTCGTCATGCATATTTTTCCAAGATCATGTGCAAAAGAAACCATAAAACATCCTTTGCATATATGATCTATTGCGCAGCTTGGTAAATCAATTAAGCACATAATTTAGTATTGTCCGATGATTGTCCTCTCAGCTTTGACGTGTTGTTGAACGCACATACATTTATGTTTGCAATTTGACAGTAGATGAGTATGACAAGAAGGTGGAGCAAGTCCGTGCAAGTTGAGAGTTTCAGATCAGCTGAAAAAGATATCAGACTAAGCAAGTGGTTATTGGTCTCCACCACAGATGTAATAAACACTAATTACCATAGGCCTAATATAGAGGTAAGTACTATGAATTCTCATACTTTCTTGATCGTGGAAGAATCTCAATATATAGGAGGGATAACTTGGCTCACAAGCCGACTCAAAGGAGATACAACCTGAACTCTGAAACTAAATCTAAACAGGACTCTGCACCTAATTCGAATCTGAAACAAAATCTTAGCCATTTTAGACTGCGCCAGGAGGTGGTGCGGTCAAGACTGATTCCCCACATAACATCTCTCCATCCCTCGAAAAACAACTTGTTCACAGGCCATACGCTGTCCAGTTATGGAGCTATCTTGATCGTACTCTATGTATAAAGCTCCGATCCAACCGGATGTGCCAGTGGATAATAATAAGAACATATGGAAGATGAAGATCCCACTCAAAAATAAGGTCTTTGCGTGGTATCTTCGTCGAGGGGTAATTCTTACTAAAGATAAACTTGCAAAACGCAATTGGCATGGAGTAAAAAGTGTGTCTTTTGTCACAAGGACGAGACTATAAAACACTTATTCTTCGAATGTAAATTTGCTACTTCTAGATGGTCAATCATTCAGATAGGTTCGACCCTATACCCGCCAAGAAGCATTGCCCATAGTTTTGGCAATTGGCTAAACGGTGTGGACCATAGGTTCAAGTAACTTATTAGGGTGGCAGCGCTTGCCGTTATTTGGTCGCTTTGGTTGTGTAGGAATGACAAGGTTTTTAATAATAACAATTCTTCTATCATGCAGGTTATCTACAGGACTACAGCTACACTCCGTTCGTGGTCTCCGTTGCAACGTGTGGTGCATCGCGTCCTGTTTTACGGAGGTTTGTACAACACTGGAGGATACAACGAGAGAATGTTTATCCCAACATGGATGACAACATAATTTGCGGTTTGGCCCTCCACCATCATAGGTGTCTTTACAATTTCTCATTATGATATGTAATTCGCCTTTTTACTTTTCGTACTTCGAAACTTGTGACGACTGTGTGCATCCTTGTTATGCAGAGGCCGGGTGTAATGCTTAAAACTTTTTTAAGTAATAAAATTACCTTTATCGAAAAAAGCAAAGGCCCTGACGATGACGTTCTACCAACTCTCTGGAGTGGTCGACGGTAGTGTTGGTCGTGCTGGTGGGGAAGAAATTGTAGCTACATTGGCTACAAGAGTAACAGAGGGACACAAGGGCCCTGAAGACCCAAAAGGCTGTTGTGGTGATGTTGGTGGGGGGCAACGCCGCTGCACATAGGCCTTGGCAAAGGACATGGCAGTGTGGAGCTCAACCGGTTGTTGAAGTTCAACATCCACTTTGAGGCCCCAGGGAGCCCTACTGTGTAATGCTAACGTTGCTGGGCTGAGCTCAATGGGTCGCTGGTCCTGCACAAGAGCACCATAAATCTGCTCGTGTAGTCGGCAAGCATGGACGTGAACTAAAGCCGGACCCACTCACTGAGCGGACATGCACAGATGGCCCGAACTGAAGGTGATACGCCTCCTTGAAGTGTTGCCAGGAGAGAATGCCATGATCGCACTCAAATTGGTGGTACCAGAACTGAGTTGTGTTCACGAGGTGGTATGCTCTTGTCCACACTTTTCGACTTCTTGTGTGTGTTGACCCTGGAATAATTGCTAACACTGATAAAGCTAGTCGAGCGGACTGACGGAACAGTCGTAGGTCGAAAAGTCGAGCTTGTGGAAGCATGGGACACTAGAGCTGGAGCCATAACCAGGGTGTTGGTGCTGGTAAGGGAGGGAGAGAATACACGTGAGGTACGGTGAGGTGGCATATGTGGGATGTGTTTGTACTAGTTGAGGCGGTAGCTTGTAAGGGGTGGTGGGCAGCTGTTGATAGGGTGGTGGTGGCGGAGAGGCATGGAGGGATGGTTGAACAAAGGGTAACAAAGTTGGTGGTGGGTTGGTGGAGGGCTTGTTTGACGCGGAAATATCTGGGAGGTCCGAAAGTGGGGCGACGGTAGGTAAAGGCACGAATCAGATCCGATCCCGCACTTATGAGGGCGGGGGTGGTGGACGCGAGGGTGGTGGAGGCATGAGTCCACGTGGAGGAGGCGGCGGAGGAGCCGCGTCGTGCGCATGCCTATGAAACTGAGCTCCCATGCTTTAGTGTTGATCAGGGGCGGCACATGGTGGAGTCCTGGGACGCTGCTCCATGGCATCACGGCGCTGGACAATTCTCTCCATGAAGCTCTGGTCGGCGGTCCGCCACTCCACCAATTTCTTCAGATGGGTCGCCGGATCCTTAAGCAGGAGGCTGATGTCATAGCCGCCATCCTTGTCCTTGAGATCGTCCCCCATCGTAGTTAATTACCCTAGGCCTAATATAAAAGTAAATACTGTGAATTCTCATGCTTTATTGATTGTGGGAGAAGCCCAATATATAGGGGTGATAACGTAGCTGACAAACCGACTCAAAGAAGATACAATCTAAACTTTGAAACTGAATCTAGACAGGAGTCTGCACTAATTCGAATCTGAACCTAAATCCTAGCCATTGGGCTGTACCAGGAGGTGGTGCCGTCAAGGCTGGATCCCCATATAACATAGGTTAACCAAACACAAAATTGTCTTGAAACATCTTTCTGAGAGCAAATAATGAAGCGATAATCTTTAGGAGAAATTTAACCATGATTGATGGTTTAGACTTTAGAGTTTCTACTAGCCATTTGGTTTATTAATATGTGATGGTGAAGTTTAACTAGTGCTTAACTAGTAGTTACAGTTAGATCATCGCTTGATGCAAGTTAATATCTCAAACGAAAAAGATGTTTTGTTTGCGGACTAACACCTTCAAACACGTTCTCTGTCAAGTCTATGCATCTTGATCTTTTGAATGGCCACACCAGATTTTTAAGGAAATAATCTGGAAGATTAAAGTTCTACTAGAAAGAAATATTTTCATGTGGTTCTTATATGGGAAGGTCCTTCTCACCAAGGACAAACTTACAAAAAGAAACTGGAATTGGAGTAACTTGTTATTTCTAAGACAAAGATGAATCTTCATCACCTCTTATTTGAGTGCTCTTTTGCTAAAATATTTTGGTGAATAGTACATATGTCTTTTGGTGAGACACTCCCACAAATGTTAAAAATCTGTTTGGAAATTAGCTAATAGGTATTACAAATAAAGACTTAAGACCAATTTGGGTGGGGTCTATGCTATTATTTTATCCATGTGGAATGTGCGCAATTATTTTGTTTCTAACAAACCAAAAATTACATTTTTTAAGGTTATTCGCTTGGTTGCTAATTGGATCCGTACGTGGTCTTATTTGCTACCAGCGCCATGTCATGAATTCTGGGTGCAACACTTTGGAGATGGTAGTAAGTGATTTATACAACTGGTCTGACAAGCGGTTTGATAATAGAATTAGATGCTTATCTATTGTCATTGCTTAGCCTTTTTCATTGGTTGATACATGTGTCGACTCTTTGTTACCCATGAGCTTTAATAACTTGTGAACAAACTTTGCAAAAATATAATTAAAAGGCCATGTGCATCCTTTTAATGCAAAGGGCGAGACCAACCACCATTTAAAAAAATTAGTGATAGTTTTATGTTTATATTGGTGGCAGCGCATTTGGGTCCACTGGATATCACTTTTAATCCTCCAAAGATTAGCCGCCCAGAGGCAAGTGTACGATGGTTTGACATTTTAAACATTACATTGTTTCCGCACCATGCAAGAAGATAATTAATATAAACTAAAAATTGAAAATTAAAAAAAGGTAATTAAAAATAAGATGATACAAAAGTTAAAAATAAACAAAAGAGGGAAATAAATAACCAAAAAGAAATGCAATCAGATAGGACTGCGAACGGGAGGTCATTAGGCGCCCCTCAGCCTCAGCCCGGTGGGCCGTTAGGAGGTCATTTTTCCCCTTTCCCTTTCTCTTAGCTGTGGGCATTCTTAATGTCTCGGCTATTTATTAACATTGTGTTGGTACTAGCAAAACGTGCCCGTGTGTTGCAACGGGATTTGTTTTTTGATCAGGGACTGCAAAGAAAATGTTCACACACATTACTATTTTTTTTCGTTTCCCCATCTAATTTATCAAAAAAGAAAAAAAGATATTGACGGAAAAAGGGTATACATGCACGATCTCGCGACGTCATTCTACCGCAATATACTGGTCTACCATAGCACCACTGCGCTACCGTCTGCTTAGTGCAAATTTACAGCTTAAAGGGCAATGGATACCTTTCGAGAGAAAAAATGAACACAAAATATGTTTTTTGAATTTGTCCGGTAACCGTCCGGAATTTCTGGGTAACCGCGGTATCCAGGAATCCCTACCCCCTCAAGAAATGTTTCCTATTCGGAAACCAAAATCTAGATTCCCGTACGGTCCTAAGGTCCTCATGTTATTTTTATGCTCATCCCTGCAGTATTTCCACTTGGACATAGAAGAACGAAATCCCAACGCTACGGTTGTAACTTCACAATAATTCGCTTTGTAGAAATAAGAATTTGATGCATCTTGAACATCCGAGGTTGTGGGGGTGTAACAGAGTCCATGTTCAGAAAATAATGCCTATTGTTATATGCACAATAAGCTTCTTTGGGCCACATCTGTTACGGAGTTTACAACATTCATTTTGAATTTTTAAACCTTAAATGGAACTATGAAACAAATATCCCAAACGTAAGAACGGGACGGTGCCGGCGAGGGCGACATACACCACAGTCACCGATGCGGCGGCAGCGATGGCGACCAACAACAGACCAAAGAGGAGGCAGGGGCTCTTGCTCTAGCGCCCCATGATCCCTAGGTGATGAGGACATTCCTGGTTCATCTCATCCATCATCATGTACACAAGATGAAGCTACAAAAATACAAGCTGAAACCTCTGCAAAGAAGACATACTTGGGTCCCATGACAAGGAGTCGTGCTAAACATATACAACAAGAGGCGAATGCACTCCTAGCAGATTCTAATATTGATATGAATAAGAATTATATACTGCCTAAGTCTTGTGTGTTGCTTTTACTCAGGTTTTTACCAATGGAGATAATTCAAGCCTATGGCAAAAAGTGCAACGAACAAGACTTCATTAACGGCGTGCATTGCTTGAGGACCTCACCTTATACCCCGTGGGTCCAGTGGGACGAGAAGGAGTTGGAGGATTACACCAAGGAATCCAGCAAGTTGTTCCAATCAACAAATATCGCAAGCGCAGCTCCAGATTTCGTCGCTGATCTTGCTGGACCGTGACACATGAACATGGACGTGTGTAGAACGTTTGGAGGGTCACATTGGACAGGAAATCAAGTCTACTTTCCAGCAAAACAAACCGTGCATCCTTTGAAGGCCAAAGTCAAAAGATATGTGATTTCCAATACAAAGTTGTCAAGACATTTATTGTTGCGCGAGGCTCCACACTTCTGCTCCCCAACCACCCAAGTTACCACTAATTTGGGCCTCATTTTCGTGCTGGCTTCACACCTACGCTAGGAGGGTTGTTGCTAGTATAAGTACCCCTTTCCCCACTTCAAGCACAACTCTTTGGCATTTTGTTTTCAGCATAGGTTAGCTAAGTGCAACCAGAATATTGTTTGAGAGTTCACTTCCTCCTTAGCTCTTGTAAACTTGCCTTGTGAGAGGGTAAACTCACTTTGTGATTTACATCAGCAGCCGTTGAGGCGGCGACCAGTTCGTGCTTCCAACTTCGTGCGTGGTTGTGTGGATTGGAAACTGAGAGTGTGGTTGGGCAAATACTTGTTGCTGGATGTTGCATTGCAATAGTTAGCTTCGGTTTTGTCAGGTTGCACTACTTCTCCATTACCCGACAACGTTGTTGGCTGGGATCGAGGGTTTCCTTCATACCCTTCAGGTGGCGTTGATTCTATCATTAAGCAGATCCTCCGTGAAGATCGGGCACCCCGCATCATCTTGGTATCTGAGCCTTGATTGGCACGGTAGGATCTTGTATCCCTTTTTAGTTTTAGTTGTTTTCAATCCTATAGTCCAGAAAAAGCCCCACAAAAATATTTCCCTTTACCTAGGGCCTTTTGCAGCCTTAGATCTGTTGTTTTGGTGAGTGTTTCCCCATCCATTCTGTTCTTTTGTGTTCATTTTCGTCCAGAAATTTCAGATCTATATCCTCTACGAAATCGTGTTTATCTTTCAAATCCGGAGTTCGTTTTTAGTGTTCTTGTGCTTTTTGGAAAGATCTCTTCGTGCTCCATCCATCCATCCTCGTTGCATCTGGTTATCACCTTGTTTCAATCCACAAAAATCAGATATGTTCGTGGTTGTTTGCTGCCAAAGTTTCAGCTCCTGTTTTAGTTGTTGAGTTCATCCATTGCAAAATAAAATTCGTGAAGTTCCACCAAGTGTGTGTTCAGATCAAAGTCCCCTGTTCAAAAGTTTGTCAAAAAAAGGAAAGAAAGAAAGAATAGAAAATCTGGGACTATTCTTCACTTATATATCATCCAAAAAAAATCTTTGCTTGCAGCAAATCTGATTCGTTGGTGTGAGTTCTTGTTCGACACTTATATCCTTTTCAGCAACTAAGGCATTAGAATCTTGTGTGGATATTTACTTGGTTTAACAACAACTAGACTGCAAATTAGTGTGTTGTTTTCCACATATATACCCCACCCAAAGCTCCACGAAACAGCCCCTGCATGTGCAACCCTAGACTTGTATTCGCTTAATTATCTCTCTTTGTATACCAACCACCGGCACCACAGTTGAGCATGTTCTGCTCTCACTTGGAAGTTACATGAGCTTCGGTTGGCAAGTGAAGGTGAGTTCAAGATGTTACACACATATATCTTCCTGTAGTATAGGGCTTTGCACAACTAATCATGGCAGGTAACGGAGACCCGTATGACGTTGAAGGCAATGGGCACCTCAATGAGCCCATCACAAGGTTTCACTTCAATGCATTGCGTGATCATCTCCGCCGGGAGTTCAGAAACAACCTTGACCCAATTGAAGAAAAGCAAGACAAGTTGTCTCAAGATTTGCAGCAACTTATGGGCAATGTGAATGAGCAGCTCACTCAAAATATTGAAGCAATGAGGGCTGATCTTGTTGCTGATATTGTGCAAGAGCTACGTCAAGGTCATGAAGATGCAAGTGTACATGGAGGTGAGCACCTTGAAACTGATGAGGAAGTTGTTCGAGAGAGAAGATGACGTGCTATTCCTAATGGCATGAGACCTCCGGCTCCCGGGTGAAATGTTGGTGCTGCTGGTCGTGGTCGTGGTGAAGGTGCTGCTGGTCGTGGGGCGGCCACCGGAGGGACCAATTTACACGATGAAGATACCGAAGAAGAATTTGAGGAAGATAATTATGAGCAGCAACGAAATGGCAGATTTCGTCGCCAAGGCAACTATGGTCGTGTGCGGCACGAGGAGGACATGTTTGGTAAACTTAAATTTACCATGCCTAAGTTTGATGGTGGATCTGATCCAGAAACATACCTCACATGGGAATTAAAAGTTGACAAGATTTTTCGCATGCACAACTATTCTGAAGAGAAGAAATTAGCAATGGCATCTCTTGAATTTGAAGACTATGCTCTAATCTGGTGGGAGCAAGTTCAAAACCAGCGAGAAGAAGAGGGAGAACCTGCTGTAGCTACATGGGCTGAAATGAAAAGAGAAATGAGGGCCAGATTCATCCCAAAGCATTATAAGCGTGACATCTTTGACAAGCTCCAGAATTTGAGGCAAGGAAAAATGTCTGTTGAAGAGTATCATAAGGAGATGGAGAAGTCAATGATAAGAGCCAATATACATGAAGATGAAGAGCAATCCATGTCAAGGTTTCTGTTTGGGCTGAATTCAAATGTGAAGCGAGTTGTTGATTTGCAGCCATATCGCAATGTTGTGGAGTTGGTGCATCTAGCTTCCAAGGCTGAACGACAATTGCAAGAAGACTCAAGGCCAAATAGAACTATCCCATTTTCAGCTAGAGCTACATCAAGTGGGAGTAAGTTTGTGCCACAATTCAATGTTGGAAAAGGTATAATGGCAAATTCTGCAAGTGGTAGCCGGTCCAATGTGCGTGCAACCCCAATTGGAAGTGAAACATCAGCCCAAAAGGAGAGAAGTAAACCTGCTGCATCGGCCGCATCTTCAATGGGATCAAGTGGGAAAAGCAGCCAAATTGAATGCTTTACATGTGGTGGCCGTGGCCACATGAGGAAGGAATGCCCCAACAAGCGTGCTATGCTGATCATGGAAATGGAGAATATGATTCCTGTAGTGATATAGAAGAAGATGAGGACGATGATGCTACACAAGGAAATGAACATAACTATTGTGATTTTGAAGAAGGCACCTCTCTTGTTGTCACAAAAGTTTTGAGTGTGCAGATTAAAGAAGATGACATTGGACAGCGGCACAATTTGTTCCAAACAAGGGCGAGAGTTCATGACAAGGTATGCAAGGTTATTATTGATGGTGGAAGTTGCCACAATCTTGCTAGTATAGAAATGTGTGAGAAACTTGGGCTGAAACTGCTGCAACATCCCCACCCATATCATGTCCAATGGCTGAGTGATTGTGGTGAACTGAAAATCACACATATGGTGAAGGTCCAATTCAAGATTGGTGACTATATTGACACCGTTGAGTGTGACGTTGTGCCTATGAAAGTGTGTCACTTGCTGTTGGGAAGGCCTTGGCAATATGATCTTTCAGCTCAACATTGTGGTAGAACCAACCAATACACCATCAAGTGGAAAGGAAAAGATTTGGTGCTTCGACCAATGACACCACAACAAATCATGGCTGAGCATGTACAGAAAGTTTCTGAAGTAAAAATAGTAAGTGAGAAAGAGGGAGAAAAAAAGAATTCGAGAGACATCCACAAAACAGCGAGTGAGTGCCACAAGCCAAATATGAGAGGTAAAAATAAAAGAGAGGGAGAACTTAGTCATGTTAGCCACAAAATCAGAAATGAGAGATGTGAGACAAAACCCAGATCAAGTTGTCATTGTTGTACTCGTGTACAAGGATGACGTGATTTTTGCTAATGACTTAACTTGTCTTCCTAGAGCTGTTCGTGATCTCTTGCAGGATTTTAAAGATGTCTTTCCGGAGGATATACCCGCTGGTCTACCTCCATTGCGTGGCATAGAACATCAAATTGACCTCATTCCAGGAGCATCACTTCCCAATCGACCTGCCTACCGCGCCAATCCTGAAGAAACAAAGGAGATACAAAGGCAAGTACGAGAACTTTTAGGAAAAGGCTATGTGCGTGAAAGTTTAAGTCCTTGTGCTGTACCTGTAATTTTAGTGCCTAAGAAGGATGGTACTTGGCGCATGTGTGTTGATTGTAGGGCCATCAATAATATAACTGTTAGGTATCGTCATCCTATTCCTAGGTTAGATGATATGCTAGATGAATTGAGTGGTTCTGTTGTGTTCTCTAAAATTGATTTGAGAAGTGGGTACCATCAGATTAGGATGAAAGAAGGTGATGAATGGAAAACAGCTTTCAAAACAAAATTTGGTTTGTATGAGTGGTTAGTCATGCCTTTTGGATTAACCAATGCACCCAGTACCTTCATGAGATTAATGAATCATGTTTTGAGAGCTTACATTGGAAAGTTTGTTGTTGTGTACTTTGATGACATCCTAATCTACAGCAAATCCATAGACGAACATATAGAACATATCAAACAAGTTTTGGATGTGCTAAGAGCAGAAAAACTATATGCTAATATTGAGAAGTGCTCGTTTTGCACAAACAAGGTTGTTTTTCTTGGCTATGTTGTTTCAGGACAGGGAATTGAAGTTGATGACTCTAAGGTGGAAGCAATTAAGAATTGGCCAACTCCTATCAATATAAGCCAGGTGAGAAGTTTTCTGGCCTTGCTGGTTTCTATAGGAGATTTGTGAAAGATTTTAGTAGCATTGCTGCAGCTTTGCATGAATTGACAAAAAAAGGAGTTGCTTTTAAATGGGGTGTGCCACAAGAAGAAGCTTTCTTGAACTTAAGAGACAATTAACTGAAGCACCTTTGCTGGTTTTGCCTGATTTCACTAAAACTTTTGAAATCGAATGTGATGCTAGTGGAATAGGCATTGGAGGTGTCTTAATGCAGGAACGTAAACCAATTGCATATTTTAGTGAAAAACTAAGTGGTGCACAACTGAATTATTCTGTGTATGATAAAGAATTATATGCTTTGGTTAGAGCGCTTGAAACATGGCAGCACTATTTATGGCCTAAGGAATTTGTTGTACATTCTGATCATGAGGCTTTGAAACATTTGAAAGGACAAGCTAAATTGAATAGAAGACATGCCAAATGGGTAGAATTCATTGAAACTTTCCCATATGTTGTAAAGTACAAGAAAGGCAAAGAAAATATGGTAGCTGATGCTTTGTCTCGTAGACATGTTCTATTGAATCAATTGGAAGTAAAAGTACCAGGACTTGAGAGTTTAAAAGAATTGTATAGTACTGATCATGTCTTTATGGAGCCATATGAAAAATGCAAAGATGGAAAAGGATGGGAAAAATACCATGTGCATGATGGTTTTCTTTTCAGGGCTAACAAATTGTGTGTTCCAGATTCGTCGGTTCGGCCTTTGTTGTTGCAGGAATCACATGCAGGTGGATTAATGGGACATTTTGGACGTGAGAAGACATATGAGCTGCTGGCTGATCACTTCTATTGGCCAAAGATGAGGAAGGACGTTGAGAAATTTGTGCAGCGATGCGTCACATGTCACAAAGCTAAGTCTAAACTGAACCCCTATGGTTTATATACTCCCCTACCTGTTCCGCATGCTCCATGGGAAGATATTAGCATGGATTTTGTTTTGGGATTGCCTAGAACAAAGAGGGGGAGGGATTCTGTTTTTGTTGTTGTAGATAGGTTCTCAAAGATGGCACACTTCATTCCATGCCACAAGAACGACGATGCTTCACATGTTGCTGATTTGTTTTTCAGGGAAGTTGTACGTTTGCACGGAATGCCGAGGACCATCGTATCAGATCGTGATGTGAAGTTCATGAGCTATTTTTGGAAGACATTGTGGGCAAAGCTGGAACCAAGCTGTGTTTTCAACAACATGCCACCCACAAACTGATGGCCAAACAGAGGTGGTGAACCGTACACTTTCAGCTTTGCTACGGACAATGATCAAGAAGAACTTAAAGGAGTGGGAAGAGTGTTTGCCGCATGTGGAGTTCGCTTACAACAGAGCTGTTCACTCGACCACAAGCATGTGTCCATTTGAAGTGGTCTATGGATTCAAACCACTTGCCCCAATTGACTTGCTGCCACTTCCCTTACAAGAGAGAATTAACATGGATGCTTCCAAGCGTGCTGCATATGTGAAGAAAATTCATGAGAAGACAAGAGAAGAGATTGAGAAGAAATCCAAGTATTATGCCGCTAAGGCAAACAAGAACCGCAAGAAGGTGACTTTTGAGCCCGGTGATCTGGTTTGGATACATTTGCGCAAAGATCGATTCCCTGAACGACGCAAATCCAAGCTCCTGCCTCGTGGAGATGGACCGTTCAAAGTGTTGGCAAAGATAAATGATAATGCTTACAAGATCGACCTCCCTGAAGACTATTCTGTTAGTCCAACATTCAACGTAGCAGATTTGTCTCCATGCATTAATCAAGAAGATCAAGAGTCGAGGACGACTCCTTTTGAAGAGGGGGAGGATGATGAGGACATCCCTGGTTCATCTCATCCATCATCATGTCCACAAGATGAAGCTACAAAAATACAAGCTGAAACCTCTACAAAGAAGACATACTTGGGTCCCATGACAAGGAGTCGTGCTAAACATATACAACAAGAGGTGAATGCGCTCCTAGCTGATTCTAATATTGATATGAATAAGAATTATATACTGCCTAAGTCTTGTGTGTTGCTTTTACTCAGGTTTTACCAATGGAGATAATTCAAGCCTATGGAGAAAAGTGCAATGAACAAGACTTCATCAACGGCGTGCATTGCTTGAGGACCTCACCTTATACCCCATGGGTCCAGTGGGACGAGAAGGAGTTGGAGGATTACACCAAGGAATCCAGCAAGTTGTTCCAATCAACAAATATCGCAAGCGCAGCTCCAGATTTCGTCGCTGATCTTGCTGGACCATGACACATGAACATGGACGTGTAGAACGTTTGGAGGGTCACATTGGACAGGAAATCAAGTCTACTTTCCAGCAAAACAAACCGTGCATCATTTGAAGACCCAAGTCAAAAGATATGTGATTTCCAATGCAAAGCTGTCAAGACATTTATTGCTGCGCGAGGCTCCCACTTCTGCTCCCCAACCACCCAAGTTACCACTAATTTGAGCCTCATTTTCATGCTGGCTTCACACCTAAGCTAGGAGGGTTGTTCCTAGTATAAGTACCCCTTTCCCCACTTCAAGCACAACTCTTTGGCAATTTGTTTTCAGCATAGGTTAGCTAAGTGCAACCAGAATATTGTTTGAGAGTTCACTTCCTCCTTAGCTCTTGTAAACTTGCCTTGTGAGAGGGTAAACTCACTTTGTGATTTACATAGCAGCCGTTGAGGCGGCGACCAGTTCGTGCTTCCAACTTCGTGCGTGGTTGTGTGGATTGGAAACTGAGAGTGTGGTTGGGCGAATACTTGTTGCTGGATGTTGCATTGCAATAGTTAGCTTCGGTTTTGTCAGGTTGCACTACTTCTCCATTACCCGACAACGTTGTTGGCTGGGATCGAGGGTTTCCTTCGTACCCTGCAGGTGGCGTTGATTCTATCATCAAGCAGATCCTCCGTGAAGATCGGGCACCCCGCATCACTAGGGCGAACGGGTAGATGAGCAAAAGCATCCACACGTTGAACACAGCCCGGTCGCTGCCTGGGCGACCTTTGCGGCTGGCCCGGTGATCGCCTTCCCCATCGCCACGCCGATAGTGGCCACATTGATGGCCATCACCACCACCGTGGGTGCCAGCAGCAGTGCCCACTGCACGTCGTAGAGCTCCGCGAGCCTCTCCCTGGCCAGCCCATCAGCTTCTTGGTGGTCAGCTTGAAGGACGCCCCCTTGAGGCCAAGGAACCTGAGCAGGATGTGCATCATGGCCGTAGGGTACACGCTTGTCATGCCGATGATGTAAATCTGCTCGTTTCTGAACCAGTCGAGCAAGGTGAGACCCGCCCACTTGATCTCCACCATGCCGATCAGGTCACCATGGCGATGGCGACATCGAGGAACACTGTGTAGGTCTGGAATGGCTTCTGGATGTAGAACTGGCCCTGGAACAACCACATCACCAGGTAGAGGTCATACATGATGATAAAGCACGCGGCGACCGGATAGGTGATCATGTTGACGTAGGCGATGCGCTGCATGGGGTGTAGCGCCGGCCGGCGAGGAGAGGGCAGAAGCGGGAGAAGAACATCTCAAGGGACCCCCAGACCAGCGCAACATCTGGTACAGACGCTCTGTGAGGTTGATTGGCGCCGTGCCCCGGAACGCATCAGGCTCCATGGTGTTTATGTTTGTGGGAACGATCGTTGCCCTTCTGGGTCGATCGGCTTCGTGTTATAACAGCAGGGAAAAGCCCCTGTGTGGCTTACAACTTTGGTGTTTTGTGCTGATCACCCAGTACATGTACAGGGTACATGTACTGCCTCATCAGCCAACGTATATGATCGGAGTAATACTCCGTATCATATACGTATGGTACATATACTCTAACATCCCCCCTTAATCTAAACCTCGAGAGAGATTTAGATTACGCTTAAATTCATCTAAGTTCTTTACAGGAAGAGCTTTAGTAAAACCATCAGCTATCTGATCTTTGCTGGAAATGAACTTGATCTTTAGATTATTTGTAGCCACCCTCTCCCAGACAAATGAAAATCAATCTCAATGTGTTTTGTGCGAGCATGAAAAACTGGGTTAGCGGACAAATATGTAGCACCCAAATTGTCACACCACAATCAGGGTGTCTCTGGAAGCTTGACACCAAGTTCATGAAGAAGAGCTTCAACCCATATCAATTCAGCAGTGGCATTTGCAAGAGCCTTGTATTCAGCTTCGGTACTGGAACGAGACACTGTAGCTTGTTTACGTGCACACCATGAAACTAAATTAGGACCAACAAAAATGGCAAAACCACCTGTGAAACGTTTGTCATCGGGACAACCAGCCCAGTCTGCATCAAAAAAAAAAAAAACACTAAGAAGTGTAGATGTAGAGGGTTGAAAAGTGATACCAAGCTTTGATGTGCCCTGAACATATCTGAGAATCCTCTTGGCAGCTGTCCAATGTGATGTGGTTGTAGCATGAAGATATTGACACATCTTATTAACAGAATAACATAAATCTGGACGTGTAAGAGTGAGATACTGAAGAGCCCAACAATGATTCTGTACTGTGTAGTATCATCTGGACCAAGTGGTGTACCATCTTGGAGCGACAAGGGCTCGGAGGGGGACAAGGGTGTGGGGGTTGGCTTACAGCCGAGCATACCAACCTTGGTGAGCAAATCATTAGCATATTTTTCCTGTGTGAGAAGCAAACCTTTCTTCGTCCTCTTCACCTCAATACCAAGAAAGAAATGAAGCTCACCCAAATCTTTGATAGCAAAGTTTTCATTGAGATCTTTAAGCAGAACTGAAATAGCACGATCTGAAGAGCTTGTCACAATAATATCATCAACATAAATCAAGACAAATATAGTGACACCAGACTTGTTGTAAAGAAACAGGGAGGTATCAGCTTTGGATGGTAGAAACCCAAGATCATGCAACTTAGAGCTGAGACGAGAATACCATGCACGCGGAGCTTGCTTGAGACCATAGAGAGATTTATCAAGTTTACATATATGATGAGGAGCATCAGGATGTGCAAAACCTGGGGATTGTTTCATATAGACCTCCTCTTCCAAACACCATGCAAAAATGCGTTCTTGACATCTAGCTGCCGCAAACTCCATCCTCGAGAAACAGAGATAGCAAGAACAGTCCTGATAGTAGCAATTTTGACAACTGGACTAAAAGTATCTTCATAATCAATGCCATACCTTTGCTTGAAACCTTTTGCAACTAGTCGTGCCTTATAACGGTTAATAGAGCCATCAGCACGATGTTTGATACGATATACCCATTTGCAGTCAATAATATTTTTGGTTTTGTCAGAGGGAACCAAATGCCACGTTTTGTTTGACATGAGTGCACCATACTCTTCTTGCATAGCGGAATGCCAATTGTGGTCATCAAGAGCTTCAGTCAAAGTACGAGGTTCTCCTGTAGAAAACAGACCATATTGAACACAACCATCTTTGTAAATTTTAGGCTGTTTTATACCTTTCTGAAGCCTTGTGCGAAATTGTGAGGAGAGGGTGGTGCAGCACGGGCTGCAGCACGAGCTGGCACAGAAGATCCGCCAGCTTCGAATGTCCAGCACGGACGGGAGAGCTGTCGATGTCGCGGTCGGTGCTGTCAACAGGATGGTGTGGACCAGGGGCATGTGCGCGTGGCGAGGGCGACGCGGAGGCTTCGTCTTCGTCTGCATGTGCATGCGGGGCTGTGGCCGGGCTGCATGCGGAGACAACGACGGCGCATGCTGTTGCTTCCGACAGGCGAGGCTGGCCTAGGAGAAGACGACGAGGACGCGGCATGTGGCGACGCAGGTGACGCGGGAGCCGAGGGCGGATCTGCACCGGGATCCGAAGCCTCGGGATCAGACAAGTCGGAGGAATAGTCAGGAAAATCTGCCTCGTATGTTGCACCAGATTCGTCTTCTTCTGATTCATTTTCTTCAGACGATTGCGGTTATCGTGTCCGAAGTCATGAACACCGGAGGTCGAGAGACCCCCTTTTAGAGATTCGGCGAGGGGCGCGAGGGGGATCTGAGCGAGTGAATGAGCGATGCAAAAAGTAGAACACAGAGGCAGTTTACCCAGGTTCGGGCCGCTGTGAAGCGTAACACCCTACTCCTGCATGTCTGGATATATGGTGGAGGTATGCGTATCCGGGTTACAATGGAGTGTTCCCGGGATCTTCTGCTCAGAGACAAGATCGAGATCTGATCCTGACTCTGCCTAACTCTCTCTCTTGGAATGAACCGTCCCTCTCTCTGGGGGTCTTGGCCCTCCTTTTATACAGCAAGGGGATACCACAACAACTACCAGTTGTCCCACCTACCCTTTTCTGGATAAAGACAAGTATCATCAGCTTTTCTCTGTCCGCGCACATGCTTTGCTCCTTTGCACTTTTCCCATGAAGCTCCCATACCCGGGGTACCAGAGGAAGCTTCCTACTCTCGTTCCGCGATCAGCCCAGTTGATTGGTCACACTGTAGGAGTTCACGGGAACCCCCTGTTCCTGGGTGTGACAGTAGCCCCCGAGCACGGTCCTGTCAATGTTGGCCTGGTTGACAGGGCTGGGCCCATAAAATAGTGTGACAGCATCGTTCAGTCTTGTCACGTCTCGTCCACGAACTTGGCGGCGGCTGCCGTCATCATGTGTGCGTTAGCCTCGGCTAACTGGTCACGACTCCTCGATCTTCGCGGGTGTTCCCATTAGTGGAGAAAGTGGGAGAGGTTCCCTACGCGTCGTGTGCCCCGGGAAACTTCTTTAAGTAGATGGCCGGCGCGCCATCCATCTTCAACCTCTGCGCTCTCTTGGCTTCAACACTCAAACCTCTGCATCGACCATGGGCAGAACTCTAGGAAGCAAGAACCTCAAGAAGGCGAGCTCTCTTCATCCCCAATGGGGGGAAGCGGGGAGCCACCATCGGGACGGGTCCTTCGCCGCGGGAAGCGCGGCCATGAGGATGAGGCAGGGGGATCAGCCCTTGCCCTCGGCCATGACTCATGCAGGTCATTCCTCTTCCTAGTCTTGGTGTATCCGCTTCGCAACCGCCTCATCTTCCCGCTGGAGGTGCAGGCCAGGCTGGGAACCAGGATCCCGGAGTTCTTCCATCTGACGGTGAAGGGGAGTCCGAACGGCAGCTTCACCGTTCGCACTGTCATGGAGGACGGGAGGCTGTTCCTGGGCTCCGGCTGGGTGATCTTTACCCAGATATACAAGATTCAATAGGGGTTCCACTTGCTCTGTGACTACGATGGGAAGGACGGGCTCTTCATTACGATCTTCGACACCAGCTGCTGCGAGGCGCCTCCCGTCACCTACGAGGAGGTAGGAGTGCCTCGGGAGAAGAATCCCGTGAAGCTGGAGAACTGATCTGCTTAGGATAGATTAGTTCCCAGTTTCCTGTCTTCTGCAATCCCGCCTCTAGTCCCGGGAACTCTGATAGCTAAGTTCCTGGAAGTATATCAATGAAACTTCCCTTTTTCCGCAATTTTTTCAAGTTTCTTGTGGTTGTCGTGATCTTCGGCATGCCTCGATACCGTTGCGAGGATAGGATAGATTCGCTCAGTCACTGCATGCTCATCGGTCAAACTGGTCAAGCGTCGTCATCATGACCTGCTTCTGCCGCTCCACTAACGCGATTTGACAACACGAATTAAGGCGCGACTCTTGGGGAAACGTGCCATCACGGGCCCCATTTCACAAGTGGGGTGCGGCCGATGGAGTACCTCCCCCTCGCCTATAAGTAGAGGCGAGGAAACAGAGCCAACTCCATCCATCACTCCCTTTCCCCATCCAACTCTTGAACCATGTCAGGCAATGAGAATAGCTATCCTCTCCCAAGCTTCGGCAAAGTGGAGGAGGAGAGCAGTAGGGGAGCTCTCCGCCGGTGGATCTCAGCGCAGAACTCAGCTTCCCTGTTAGATCAGGCCCGGATGCTGGCCGACTGAGGCTTGATCTCCCTCCATTGCTGAACTCGCGGAGGGTCGTGAGGGCGATGCGCCGCCTCCGCAGGGAGACTGCGGCGGATGTTCGAGTAGCATCTCTCATAGATGACCTCATGGATGCCCTCCAGGTTTGTGATCTTACTCTATCTCCATCAGTGAGATTCCAAGTTCAGTTCGCTGTTTCTGACTTCATTTTTTGCAGGCTGAGCACGCCACTGCTGTAGATCTCGTGCGGGAACTAGAGGACCGCTTCACCTGGGCGAGATGGCTCAGGCAAGGCAGTCTCCAAGCTCGGGGTGACGATCTTGGAGCCCTCGGTCGTCTCCCTCCCTCTCGTCTCTAGTCTTCCAGGAGGAAGCACCAGAAGATGAGAGGAAGCGATGCTTGATCTGGGGGAACCGGCCTTCCTCCTGGGTGTTGAAGTTGGGGAACCAGGAGAAGATCGGTGGGCGAAGCCCCCAAGTGTAGTTTAGAATCTTCATCTCCTTGTACCTATTTTCCCTTGTAAGCTCGTCGAGCAGGAAAGTAACAAGAAAATCTTATCAGTAACCGTTTTACATACTCGAATTTTCAAAAGTTCATGAACAGAAGCGCTTTTAGTTCCCGATTAGGATTTCTAATCCTTTGGCATACTCTCAGAGTTCGGTTTTATGGAGGAAAGTTGAGAGCATGTGAGCCAGGCTGTGGTCGTCAGAGCGGATCTAAACGCTCCTCACAGGGCGTCACAGCAATCTCAGACGATCTACGTTTCCGGCGCTCGAGTGTTCCAGCCAAGACGCGTTAGAGCGGATCTGAACGCATGTGTCCCGGGAACACCCTCCCCTCGAACGATTCCATAAGGAGATGCTAGCGCACGGGTGAACAACCGCTGGGCGTTGAGTACAAACGATTCCAGCAGCATTCATCGTTGCTCGCGGCTTGAACGCTTAAAGTGAGCCTGGACTCCCAGACAGGATGAGGCCAGACCAACATTGGGCACACCATCCCGTGAGCGTTCTCACTCTAAGCAGTTTTTCTCCCGATCCGATTGTATGCTTAGGAAAATCCACCTTCCCGGAAACGTAAAAGCGACCAGAATGCGCAATTGGAAGTGAAGCACTTAACTTTTCCGTTTGAGGTGGCGACTTCCCGTGAAGGTGAGCCAGTCGCGCCAGCCCTCTCTGTTAGTACCTGGAAACCAATCCAACCAAGTGAGACTGTTCTTTGCAACAAAACGAGCTATTTTAGTTAATTAAATCTGGTTTTTCTTCCGGGTTCTTGAGACTTGGACATCCATAACAATCCTCGAGCCCAAACAAATGCGCACTATCAATGCCACTCTGCGTGATACTGGACAGACCAGCTATCCGCAGGTGTTCTACCGGGCTGGGCGGACCAGTAACCGCGTAGCACTACGCGACCAGGTTAGACCAGCTGTCGCAGTAGCAAGGCATCAATCAGTGTTGTTCGGCGTAATCATCCGTGCTCTCTGCGGCCTGGACGGACCAGTCGTCCGCATGCGCTCTACCGGTGCTGGGCGGACCAGCAACCGCGTAGCACTACTTGACGGGGCCGTCGCCCAATCGTCAAAAGGGTAGTATAAGCAGGATTTGGTGATGTCAGGGCGGACCTAAACACTCACCTGATAGCCCCGGGTCGGGGGTTGTTACGGATGGACAACCTCAAGAACCAGGAACTAAAAGCATAAACATACATAGATTTTTCTCAAAAACTTGCAACCAGGAAGAAAACTGAGTCCAGAATTAACTTAACTTAGTTTACTCGATAGCAGAGGATGAACCAATTATACAGCTGACTTTTAACTGAGAAAACCATGGCGGAACGGATACCAGACCCACATTCATCGTTGGTGGTGGAACGGATCACAGGCCCACACTTTTCCTGGTGGCGGAACGGATCCCAGACCCACACTCAACCTTGCCGTTCACGGGTAAGATCCCGGATACGGACTTTTCTTATGGATAGAACTTTTTCAACAGAGCGATATTCCAGGAGTTCGAAACAACCTTACCATCCTCAATTTCCAACCGTACTGCACCAGGCCTAGAAACTCTGGCGACCCTGTAAGGTCCTTCCCACTTAGGCGACATTTTGTTTCTCCCAGCCATTACCTGCACCTTGCGCAAGACCAGATCCCCAGCATCAAGAACTCGAGGATGCACATTACGGCTGTGATAGCGACGCAAGGACTGCTGATAGCGAGCAGACCGCACTGCAGCCTTGCATCGTGCCTCTTCCAATAGATTCAAATCATCCAATCTTTTCTCCGGCTGACCACTTTCCTCATATGCCAGTACTCTCGGCGAGCCGTGCTTGAGTTCAGAAGGAAGAACTACTTCAACTCCATACACAAGCGAGAATGGAGTCTCATTTGTGGATCTGTTTGGGGTAGTTCTCAGTGACCACAGAACTCCTTGCAATTGGTTTATCCATTTCTTGCCTGAGGTCTTGAATCTGTCGAAAGTCTTTGTTTTTAGTCCCTTCAGTACCTCAGCATTCATTCTTTCCACATGTCCATTGCTTCTTGGATGTGCTACAGAAGCAAAGCAGACCTTGGTTCCAATCTCTTCACAGTATGCCAAGAATGCTGCACTTGTGAACTGTGAACCATTATCAGTGATGATGCGATTGGGCACCCCAAATCGGCACACAATTCCTTTTATGAACTTGATAGCAGCTTGAGCAGTTATGCTCCTGACTGGCTCCACTTCTGCCCATTTGGTGAACTTGTCAATGGCCACAAACAGATACTCATATCCCCCAGCAGCTCTGGGCAATTTGCCCACAATGTCCAGCCCCCAGACTGCAAATGGCCAAGAAATTGGTATAGTTTGCAGGGCCTGAGCCGGCTGATGAATGCTTTTGGCATGGAACTGACAGGCTGCACAGGTTTTAACTAGCTTCTCGGCATCATTCAAAGCAGTAGGCCAGAAGAAACCCATACGGTAGACCTTCCCAACCAATGCCATGGAAGCCACATGGTTGGAGCAAGTTCCCTCATGAATTTCTGACAAGATTTGCAAGCCTTCTTCCTGAAATGCAGCGGAGCCTGATTCCATTTTCCCTTTTCTGGTATATCTCGCCATCAATGAGAGTATACATCTTGGCTTGACGGGCTACTCGCTCTGCATTGACATCATCTTCTGGCAAGATTCGATTCTGGAGGTGATCAACCAATTCGACAGCCCATGATGGTATAGCTTTTTCCATGGGAAGAGCCTCGACATAGTTAGGCTCAGCTGAAGCTTCATTCCCGGGAACTGGATCTGCCCCATCAAGTTGGCTAGGTTCAGTAGGTGTTCCAGCATCAGTCTCAGAACTTGACGCCATCATAGCTTTTAGCTTGTCAGCAGGAATAAAAGGTTTGTGCAGAACTTCAATGAATATCCCTAGCGGCACTAGACTATGCTGAGAAGCTATCCGGGACAGTGCATCAGCCACAGAATTCAGTTCACGGGAATATGCTCCAGCCTCAAGTTTCTGAACCTCTTCTTCAGTTTCATAACCTCCTCCACATATGGGCCATGGTAGGGCATTCATAGACTTTTTCCACTTGCCTGACAACTAGCTGAGAATCACCTCGAGCTATCAGGTTTGTGACGCCCACACCAAGTGCCATACGGAGTCCGGCAAGCAATCCTTCATACTCAGTTGTGTTGTTGGTAATCCCTGTCTTGTACAGCATCTGAACGACGTACTTAAGCTGCTCGCCGTAGGTGATACCAGCAGCACGCCTGCCCCAGCCTGTCCCCCGGAAAGGGATCCATCAAAATAAAGTGTCCATGTGTCTGGTTCCTCCTTCCCGGGAAGGCTAGATTCTTCTTCCTTAGTGTCAATCGATGTTTCAGTCCATTCTGCCGCGAAATCCACCAGTGCCTGGCTCTTGATGGTATCAGCCCGCTTGAATTGCAGACCTAATCCAGATAACTCCATAGCCCACTCAGCTATTCGCCCAGTGGCATCCTTGCTCTGAAGAACTCGCTCCAGGGGGTATGAAGATACTACCGTGATAGTACGCCCCTCAAAATAGGGTCTCAACCTCCTGGATGCCAGCAGAATTCCCAGTAGCAATTTCTGCATCATTGGATACCGTTCCCGGGCATCTCGTAAGACCGAGCTCATGAAGTAAACTGGTCGCTGCTCCAGCTTGGGAGTGACCTCAGATGTCTGCCCAGCTGCACTGTCATCTGAAACTGAGTGTGGATCAATAGTACCAGGCTGAGCAGAGTGTCCTGGTTTCTCTGAAGACTTCCCGGGAACTTTTGCCTTAGTCCCCGGTTTCGCTTCCCGCTCTGCAATCAGAGCTGCACTCACAACCTGGTTAGTAGCCGCAATGTAGAGGAGGAGGGGTTCCTCAGGCATTGGCGCTACCAGGATGGGAGGACTGGACATATATTTCTTCAGGTCCTGCAGAGCGGCTTCAGCCTTGGAATCCCATTTCACTGGGCCAGATTTCTTAAGCAACTTGAAGAATGGCAGCGCCCGCTCTCCGAGCCTGGAAATGAACCTTTCCAGGGCTGTAATGCATCCATTGAGCCGCTGCACATCCTTGATACGCTTCGGAGCCTCCATCATTTCTATAGCCTTGATCTTATCTGGATTGGCTTCAATGGCTCGGTGTGAGACCAAGAAACCAAGCAGTTTCCCAGAAGGTACTCCGAAGACACATTTTGCAGGATTCAACTTGAGATAAGTTTTTGCTAAAAGTCTTTTAAAATGTTTTGGTTAGCAAACCTTGGTTTTAAAATGTGTTAAGCCCTTTTAAACCAAACCCAATTGTTATGTTGTTGTCCATGTTTGATGTTGAGTTTTATGTTGATTGTTGTATTGTTGTGTTATTTCTATGTATAGATTGAACGGAGTGCAACATTCCTTGTTGAAAAGAGTGTGTGAGCTACGACAACTTTCAAAGGCAAGTGGCACATTCATAAATTTCCTAAGTATTTTGTCTCTGCATGAGTAGAGTATTTTCTTTAAGCATGTGTGAGGTTATTAGTATTGCTATGCTCAAACTGTCTAGAATAGCACCCCTATACTAGTTGTTCTGGAATCCTATTATAACTTGGTAGAATTATTGAGATGCTATGCTAAATGGTTTTATAAAAAGTTAATTTCTACTAAGTCAATGAACTACCTCGGTGTGTGGATGGATTTAAGCACTTCCCTAGTTTTGGGAGTATAAGTTGCTAGAAGAGGGTGATTCCCACGCAGGAGTATAGATCATACGTGATTTCCTGGGTTCGGGAGGATGGATCACACTACGGAGAGCCACCCAGGAATAAAGAGATTTGAAGATACTCCAAGTGAAGATTGCTTCCAGTGCAGCCGAACAAGGAAGACGATGAAGGATCTCATCATGCCAACTTTATAATAAAACTTGTTAGTAAACAACATTAGGGACTCACCGGAGTTTACCGGAGGTAGTCACCTGACTCACCGGAGTTTGCCAGAGGTAGTCACCTGACACACTGGAGTTTACCATGTGTTGTCATGGTTTCACTGGAGTTTAACAGTGTTACCAATTTAATAGATGCAAAATGATTTACAAAGTGATAGGATAAAACTTGCTTTATGCAAATCAGCCTTGAACTCCACCAGCCTAAATATGCATATAGGTTATTAGAGTTTTTCTAATATGAGTCCACAGAGTGTCGCTTGCCACTTCCATTTTATATGGTTCTGACCCACCTTGTTGCAACATTTTTCCTGTTGCAGGATATTCAGACGATGAGTGAGGTTTCGTATAAGGTTTCGAGTCTACAACCAACATGTTTCGCCTGTGGCACATGAAGATGATGGAGACTCACTGCTACTTTTATTTCCGCTGCTTTACCCTTTCAAAGCTAGCTTCGTGCTATGCAATTTGTAATGGATATTTCCTAAGTACTAGATCCACGTGTAATAATTGATACTTTGTTGTGGTATTCATCTTAAACCGTGTGTGCAAATGAATCGATCCAGGAGTTTGCACTATACACGGGGACCTTGCCAATTTTTAAGTGCAGGTCCGCTACAATGTAAGGTAGAACCTATCTGGATGGCTGACCATATAGACCTAGCAAACTCGCACTGAAAGAATAAGTGTGTAATGGTCTCATCGTGTTGACAGAAGACACACTTTTTACTTCCGTGCCAATTGCGTTTGGCAAGGTTATCTTTCGTAAAAATTACACCTCGATGGAGATACCACGCAAACACCTTAGTTTTTAGTGGGATCTTCATCTTCCAAATTTTGTTATTATCCTTAATATCAACTGGTACATCGGGTAAGATTAATGCTCTATACATAGAATCAACCGAGAATTTACCATTCTTCGTAAGATTCCATAGAAATTTATCTGGACCTTTCGACAGATGGATGGAATCCAATCGGATGACCAAAGCATTCCAGGATGCTTGTCTCATTCCAAATAATATTCTCCTGAATGAAACATTTGGTGTGGAGTTTCCCAACACCTTAGCGATCATGCCGCTCTTGTTTCGTACAATAGCATACAGAGCCGGATATTGTTCTCTGAGAGAGGATTGGCCTAGCCATTTATCCTCCCAGAAGCGAATTTCCGATCCATCCCTAATTGAGAAAGATCCTTGTGGGAAAAAGAACTTCTTCGTAGCCATAAGGCCTGCCCAGAAGTGCGAATCGCCAGGTTTCCAAAGAACCTGAGATACGGCTTGAGATCCCACATACTTTCTCCTAAGGAGGGTTTGCCAAACTCCATCTTCAGAAAGAAGCTTGAAGAGCCATTTACCCAGCAAGGCTCTGTTCTTGACCTCAAGGTCATGAACTCCACGCCCTCCTTGGTCTTTAGGGCAGCAAACCACACTCCACTTAGTCAGTCGATATTTTTTCTTCTCCCAATCCCCTTGCCAAAAGAATCTAGACCGGAAATAATCCAATCGTTTTAAGACTCCTTCGGGTAATTGGAAGAATGAAATCATATACAGTACCATGTTTGTTAGTACCGAGTTTATGAGAACCAATCTTCCACCCAGGGATAAGAGTTTGCCTTTCTAGCTATTTAAACGTAGTTGAAGTCTTTGCTCCATCTTTTTCCATTCAGCATTTGTAAGTCTCCGATAATGAATCGGAATACCCAAATAGTTGATAGGAAATTGTCCTTGTTCACAGCCGAAAAGTTCAGCATACAAGGCGGCGTTTTCTTGAGCCTCGCCAAAGCAAAACAATTCACTTTTATGGAAATTAATCTTAAGACCCGAAAGTTGCTCGAAAGCCGACAAAATCAGCTTTAAGTTACGAGCCTTTTCGATGTCATGTTCCATAAAAAGAATTGTATCATCGGCATATTGAAGAATCTATAAACCACCACCGACGAGATGTGGAATCACTCCTTCAATTTGGCCCTCGGATTTAGCGCGTTCGATCAAGATGGCCAACATATCAGCCACTATATTAAATAGTATTGGCGATAGCGGGTCACCTTGTCTAAGGCCTTTTTCGTTTGGAAGAATTTGCCAGTGTCATCAATGACTTTAATAGCTACACTTCCTCCCAAAACAAAGTTATTTATTAGCGCTATCCACTCAGTAGAAAAACCTTTCATTCTGAGGGTCTACTGAAGAAAAGACCAATTGACTTTATCATAAGCTTTCTCAAAATCAATTTTAAGAATTACCCCATTCAACTTTTTCCTATGTAGTTCGTGATCTGTTTCATGTAGGATCGCAACCCCATCCAGGATGTTACGACCTTGCATGAAAACTGTCTGAGATGGACGAACCACATGATCCGCCACACTGTTCAATTGAATCATGGCAACTTTGGTAAATATTTTAAAACTAACGTTAAGGAGGCATATAGATCTGTATTGTTGAATCCTTTCTGCCTCATTAACCTTAGGTAGTAAAATTATCTCACCAAAATTGAGACGAAACAACTCTAGTTGTCCATCATGAAGACACGCGAACAGTTGTAGTAAATCCGACTTGATAACATCCCAGAAGTTCTGGTAGAACTCAGCCGGGAAGCCATCAGGTCCAAGTGCTGTATTATGTTTCATTTGGACAACCGCCTTTCTCACTTCATCCTCTGAATAGGGTTAGTAAGTAGGCATTTTCCTCATCTTAAACCTGGGGTATATCCTCTGTTCGAGACTCATCCAGTGAGAAGTTTCCTTCCTCTGGGGCTCCGAACAGGCATTTATAGTAATTTGTAATATACGACTTTAGTTGTTCACGGCCCTCGATCGTTCCCTCCTCCTGGACCAGAGAATGAATACGCTTTTTCCTGTGTCTGCCATTGGCAATACTAAGGAAATAGCGAGTGTTCGAATCTCCTTCTAGGATAAATTGGGCTTTGGATCTTTGATACCATTTTAACTCCTCCTCACGCAGTAGTTTCGCTATCTGCGCATTAGATTGGCTCCAAATGAAATTATCGGATTTATTACGGATGTGCATTTTTATATGGAAATCACCATCCGTAACATCCAACACTTCCATGGTATCCGTCCTGGTACCTAGTAAAATGCCTCCGGAGCGACCATGGGGAGGACGTGAGTACCAATCAAAGTCTATGCCGCCTGAAAGACGGTTCAATAGAGATAGCGAGAACACACGTCTTCCCGTCTAAAAAATAGCTAAGAAATCCAAATTATGGTCCCGAATGCAACCAGCAAAGTGCAAATATTTAGCCAAGTCACCAAGACCTCTGCTATTTGCGACCATGCCATTCATTGGGAACCGTGGGGGATTTGGATAACTTTGACTGTTTCCGGGATGACTTGTTGGTGTTAGATTTAGATTTCCGACCGGATGCTTTTAACTCATACAATGGGCTCAAACCGTCATCATCCAAACCACCCTCCAACACTTCACCAATTAGATGAGAAAAAAGCTGACCATCTGATGTGGCATTCGCTTCTTCCTCATCACCATGGGTGGCTGACAACCCAGTCGAGACTTTAGGAATAACCGTGAGACGGTCAAATTCCATGTGTCTCAAGACTTTAGTTGAAACAAGAACATGATTTTTACTATTACCAAGATTAACTCCTACACTACTAAGCTTGGAATGAATCGACTGTGGAGAAAAAGAAAGAAAAGATTTCGAATTCAATTCCGTACCGGAGTAGTCCAGATTATGCGCTGCTTTGCGACACATGGCCTTCGTCATGGAGTCTTCGTCCGTCACAGAAGCTCCATCCACCCTAAGGATGGCAATGGGGCGGGTTCGGGCGGATATACCAAAACCAGATCCAAATCCAAATCCATCAGCGTCACCGTGGCCTACCCACGAAAGTATCCATGGGCATGGATGTCGCCCCATATCCAAACCCACCGGATATCCAGAAATCCATGGATATCCACGAGTAATGCATCGGAGTATTAAATCAACAATATTTCAACCACAAAGTACTTAAAAAATATGTAGAATCTCAAACAATCACACCACAAAATACATAATCTTATCTCAATCTCACAGAACATAGCCAATACTTCTTATTACAAGTTTCCAACACAACAAGTCATGCATTCAAGAGATATAGTAAAAGATAGCAGAAATGTGTGGATGCGTTAATTACGCGCGGAATAGTTTAGGGTTAGCAATAATTAGTAATTGCGTGAGTTTGGGTCATTGGGTGAGTTGGGCCTCAAGAATATTAAGAGGCCTGGGAAAAAATTGTGTCTCGCTGACATGTGGTTCCCACTTGTCAGTCGGTTATCCATTGGATATCCGTGGAGCAAAATCTTTGCCCGTGCTCACCCCATGAGTTAGCGGATATCCGCCCCATGAAATCCATGGACAAAAACTGCCCTCCAAACCCTTATCCACCGGGTCGGATATCCTTGGATACTCGGCTCCATGGATAAAATTGCCATCCTTAATCCACCCCCACCCTGAACCTCTCACTGCGACGGGACGGGGTGACCCCGTCATAGGTCGTAAAGGTGGGAGGAGGTGTGGAAGGCATGATGGATCCTCCCTCCATGTCCGTAGCCACCGGAGAAGCATTAGCATGGGTCGGCATTGTCGAAGTAGCAGCCGACCCAGCCAACGCAACAGCAGCAAGTGGAGCAGTGTGGGGCGGGTTGATCTTTGTCGGAGTCGAGACCACACCCGTCCCTGCAGCGCCGAAGCTAGTCCATCCAGGGGAGGCTGTGATGAAGAACAACCCTCCCCGGAGACCAGCCCGGCACCACCAGGCTGTGCAATATGTACGCCATTGTTTGTAAACTAGTACACGTTAGATTTTTCTTTTACTTCGCGTCAAGTTTGTTTGTTTCGGTCGTGCATGGATTTGGCCACGTCTCCAAACACGCGGTGTACAAAACTTCTACCTGGTGCCGACGGCCGAGTCGTAGGCGCATGCAAACGATCCGTGACAAACCAAATTTGAGCAATAGTTGCCAGAAAAACTTGCAGAATCCTCACTAGGTTGAACATCATAAAAAATCTTTATAATTTCATGAGTAGAGCATAGAAAAATGTCTTGTGATGCATGTGATATTCTATAAACCAAAAAGGCCAGTGCTCTCGGCCCAAACCCTAATAGCATCTCCACTGTCGCCCATCGAAAGCCACCACCCCCCCTCCCCCAATGTCTCAACGTGATGACACACAAAAAAGCTCATGTGCCGCCTCCCATCGGTCTGACGGTCTGTCATCACCATGTCCGACCCAACTTTCAGGGTCGGCTCGGGGATGTCGGATATGCCCGCCACGTCAACTTAGACAGGTAGGCCGCCTTGACATTCACACGCCATTCACGTTGATATAAATGGCACCAATCTCCCTTCTCATCTCCCCAGGTGGCATTGCCATTGGCTGACGCTGCGGAGGAGGTACGGCTACCCCATGTGTCACCAGCATTTAATCATATGTGTCGGCTACCCACACATATGTCTCTTCTCGCCCGAGACACCCTTTCCCACCCGAGCTCTCCCCACTAAATGGTCGGATGTGCCACCGTCTCCCGTCATGCCTATAGTTCACCATCGCGAGCCAAATGATTCACGAGCTCCCTACATCATAAGCCACCCTCACCTAGGATGCACACGCATCAACCCCGCCACCTCACCCATCTCCTCCACTTTTGTACGATGACAAGGAGGAGGAGGAGGAGGAGGAGGAGGAGGAGGTGGTGGTGGTGGAGGAGGAAGAGGAGAACAACGACGAGGAGGGGCAGGAGGATGAGCTGCCGGCGTTCCCGAAGCAGACCATGTTCTCCTCCTAGGAACCGAGCGCCAGTACGGCTGCGACAGGCGGCTGAGGGCGGTGACCCTTGAGGAGACGAATGCGGCCATCGAGAATCACGTGATAGAGATCTTTGTCGCCACTATTGAGAGGGAGGATGCAGCCCGTCAGCGGCCACTGAGCAGTAGGATTTAGCGGCACTTCAAGCCTAGAGGAAGGTAGACGCCGCCGCTCGCCGAGACATGTAGGAGGCTCACCTAATGGGTTACGCAGCGGGAATTTAAAAAAAATTCGTCATACATAACCGCCAAGATCTATTCTATAAAGATATGATGCACCCCATAATGCGATGATCTAGAATACTTACAAACACCGTTACGGAAGATCTTCTGTTTGTCGAAGTAGATGTCGGTGTAGCCTGATGATGAATCTGACGTCCACGCCGGGAGGTGAGATTGTTGTCGTTTCCCCGTTCGAGGATTGTTTGCACAACCCGCTCTTCAAGTATCCACGCGTACGCCTCGCCAATCCGCTAGCGCTTCGCCGTTCTCGAACTCGGCGCTCGACGAAGAGAGACAACCTTTCGGCGTAGTATCGATGTTAGATTAGATCTATATGAGACTGGAGAAACCTAATTCTCAACATGTGAGATCTAATTAGAGAGAGATTAGAGAAACGTCTAGTTAGAATAATTAGAGCATCGTCTAATTGCACAATATCTCAAGAGAGAGGAACTTGTGCAAATCTTGCAATTGGTGTGTTCTCCTTGTGGGAGAGGGGGAGTATATAAGGGGGAGAGGGGGGCTTGGTGCGCCGGCCCTTGGAGGCCGGTCAGCCCCCTTCCCAAGTCGGTTGGGGAAGGTGGAGTCCAATTCGGACTCCCTTCCCCTCCCTTTTTCCTTTTTGTCTTTTTCATTTTGTTCCTTCCTAGTCCAATTCGAACTCCTTTATTTCTCCAAATTGGACAAGGAAACAGAGGAGGGGGACTTGGTGCGTTGGCCTAGTAGGTGGGGCCCATGTGGCAGACCTACACTAGGTGTGGCGCGCCACGCAGGGCACCCCCTCCCCTCTCTTCTCCGGCACTCCCCCCTCTCGGCAAACCTTCGAAACTCTTCCGGGACCAAATACACTCTGTAGATAAAATCATCGACTCTATCCATTGATGTCGGAAATACTTCCCGGCATCCCGGAATATCTCATGTTCTCCATATTTGTCTCTCAGGACTCTCAGCCCTTAAACCGGCATTATATGCCTCTCATGTTAACTTCACCGAAACAACTCTGATTCTCACCAGAGTTGTTCCTGTGACATCGGAGGGACCCCGACCATTTCTCATAACCACTATTACTACATCTTAATTCTCTCAACAAGGATTGACTAACGCTTACGCGTGTGACCGGAAGGTTCGATAACATATAGACATGCCCGGAATACTTACCGAACAATAACTAGCATTAGGATCTAGACAGCCGTGCTTTCTCCTATATGTTCACGAATGAACGATGGAACCTTTTGTGTTTCTCATTATGCTAATCCCTTTACGTACACGATACCAATGATATCACGAGGAGAGACAATGTGCTCTAATGTGATTAAGCCATTTAATCATAACACATATAAACTCGTTCCGATATCATCATCTTTTCTCATGCTGCATTCTTGGTGTCCTGTGATAAATCACACTGTGTCTGGCCAGATGATTGGGTGACATTAGTAATACATGAGATGGCCCAGATAATGTATCTCTGCATCGCCTGGAGGAGTAAGTATCATTCTTGAATAATCTCCGTTCCTTTACGTGTTCTTGCTTAACCTCAAAAGTCACCGTTATCTTTCCAATTAAGGCCGAAAATTTGATGACATCAAGGCTTAACTGTCGAAGACGCTGTCACGAGATATTCTCATAGTATAGGAATATAGCTAACGAAAACTCCATATGATCAATTGCTAATTTCATATCTGACGATTTGTCTCTTAGCAAGATCATACAATTGGGTCGGTTCAGTACTACTGTCATCCCGGCAATGTACTCTCATAGTTGTGTGACTTATACAAAGTTCATGATCAGGAAAATCTGATCATCTAACAACAAGATGAGCTAGTCTTAGAGACAAGACCAGGAACACTTTACTTGTTCGTATCTCTACACGTTCATCAGAGGATTTCCTTTGAATACTCACTATTCTAGTGCCAATGCAGCTGTAGCATAAAAATATAAACATTAATAATAAAGTTGGAGATAAATAATAACTGAATATTATTGTCTCTAGGGCATATCTCCAACATCACCACCATGCTGCACACAAAGCAGCGGCAAAGAGAAGGTGCCTGGAGGTAGATAGTTTGCACCGGAGGGCGAGAGTGCGTAGAACAACGGCAGAGAGAAGGTGTCGGGAGGTGGAGACTTCACGCAGGACGGCACCGGCTAGCTCTCGAAGCCACAACAGAGAGGAGAGGGCCTAATTTGCACGCTCGACTTTCTTCATCTCCACATGCAACAGACAATGGTGAGTCTGACCCCATTGAGCCCTCTCGCGTCGTTGACTCATTGGGATACGATGGCGAGCAACAAGCTCTGTCTCGGCATGAAGATGGGGGGTAGGTTGTGGGGACCCCGGACTAGCTGTCCGAAATACCCTTGTGCCTACAACATCAGCGATCCCATGACCAGTGTGTCGCTGAGCACAATCGAACTGGTATCAAAAGAACATCCATAAATACAGAGGGAATTTACTTACTTGATTGAAGCCATAACTTCAACAGGTACTTGCAGCGGAAATCATCAAACAACGTGGAGCCCAAGTCATTTGCCATAACCCTACAGGCAGCTGAATGGGAAGCGCCCTAGTTCGCATCGACGTCATTGAAGTCTTCTTCGTCGAATTGCTCCTCTTCAAAAATCTGGCTAAGACAATAGCCAGGGACGAAACCAATATGAGTACAATTTGAATTGTACTCGCAAACTACCCCGAAATGAGCATGCACTACCCTTTTTATTGTTTAAATAAAACTATGTTTGCTTTGAAAAACTCTATATCCTTATCGAAAAAGAGAAGGATGGACTTTTGTTTAATAAAACTTTGTTTGAAATCTCTATAACTTTAATTGAAAAGGAAAGAAGAATTTTATAACTTTTCATAAGCCTTGTATTTTTAGAAAAAAACATGTCTATACCTTTGTTGAAAAAGAAAAGAAGGCTTTTAGAACTTTTTCCCATAAATCTGTCTTTGTAAGAAGTCTCTTTTAAAACATTTTCCCGAAAATATATGTTTGTTGAAAAAGCTAAGAATTCTTTTTTAAAACGTTTTTCCCCAAAATACATCTTTGTTGAAAAAGGTAGGAAGAATTTTAGAACTTTTTCCCAGAAAATCACCATCATGTTTATTTCTCCAAAACTCCTCCTTTTTCGACCATAGCCCTTCATGGTCAATCATTTTCCCACAACCTCATGCCAGCCCTTCGGTATAGTTGCATAAAACATTTTCCAGTCCATTTTTAAAACACAAAACTCTGCCTTCTCGACCATAGCCGTTCATGGTCTTCCTCTTTTCCAGCAACCTCATGCCGACCCTTTGGCATAGTTGCATATATAAAACATCTCCATTTTATTTTCAAATCTCAAAACTTTGCACATGGCCTTAGGACCGCCTTCCAACTGTCCATTACCGAGGACTCGACTATTTGAATAGTTTTACACTCTGCAGAGATAGCACGCTTTTCCCACATCCATCCGATAACTCATCGTGTCAGCCACGTTCCGCCATACAAGGTGTATGCGAGTTGAGTCACCGACCATAGCCTCTCATTTGCTCATGCTAGTACAGGACCCTGCCCATATGACACTTTCCATCGACACTCAGTCCAGCCCTTCGAAACCTAAGTGTGAGGACTCATAGTTTTGCCCGGCGACCCAAAGGTGGCGTCTTCTATCCTCCTCCTTGTTTTTCTCCTTTATTTTGAGCGAGGACCCAGGTCAGGGGTAGGTCACCGAACCATCCCCTCATGCATAACGGAGTCATCTCCGTCGATGAGGTATCCCATACTAATATGAGCAAATTACATGACTAAGCCCCGTCCCATATGGGGGTAAATATGGTCGCACAGGGTAAGGTTGGTCGTCATAGTACAAAGACACAATGTGCATTTTTCATAAATCACCATTCTCCATTTCTTCACTTCCACACCGACATCTCGGCATTCCATATCCATACAAGTATTTTCAAAGGAGTTTTGAGTAAACAATATTTTTCCCATCCTATAGTTTGAAAAAGACTTTCCATCTAGTATCTCCATATAGGGTGTCAAAATAATATACTTGTATTTTGGAAAGAGGGTTTTCAAAATCATAGCTTTAGTGGCAAACACCACATAAATCACTTATGCTATTTATAGGTAAAACATGTGAACCAAAATAGATGTATATAGATGCAAGCTCAGAGAAGTAGCTTGCCTGATTTCAGCATAATGTCCCTGGACTTCTCCTCATACGTCAATAAAAATAAATACCATCCATCTTCAGAAATCCTCTCCAAGGGTCACTCTGATAGCGTTGTTTTCTAGCGTCGCAAAAGAAACAACACTCAATACACCAAACAAAACCACAAGTGATACACAAACAAGTAACAAACCACAAGCATCAAACTAATCATTCGAGCAACAAACTAAGATCTACTCTTACAATGGCATTATACTAATCAGTAGTCCAACACTATACCCATGCTAGGAACATAGATCCCAAAACTATCTTAGGTAAAAATGAACAACAAGCATCTTTATTTAAAAAGGAAATACTTCAGACAAAAGTGAAGCCACCAATTAATCTCTATAATCTATTATATAATTAAAACACAAGACAATAAACGGTTAGGATCAACCAACGCAAAAAGGACAGCCCAGATTAAAAGTAATCTAATCTCACGAAGAGTTTTTTTAGTGTATCTCACGAGATTCCAGCCGGCACACGCACGCACTCATCGTTTGTGGGTCGTACATAAGGAGGACTCCAACAAAAAAGGTACAGTACCGAATTGTTTCCACCCTTATGTCAACGAGTACTCTTCGTGAAGAACACGTTCTCTTCACCCCATATGTGCTTTGATTGGTGCTGCTCCGCACGAAGGGGTAGCAGGAACACACCATGAGCAGGGGAGATCGGGGGCGATGGCATGGTCGTCCACGGCGGCGGCCGAAGCACACGGACGCGACATCAATGGAGCACTGGATGATCCACGAGGACTGGCTGACAAATATGACTTGGAGGACGCCCAGAAAAACAAATCAACACGAGAACTCGGCGAATAGAAGGCACGACAGGGAGGTGCCCCATGACGGATCGAAGGCGCGCCAAGAACTATCGCTTGCATCGGAAGATCGACGGCTTGACATGGCGGCAGGACGCCCGCAGATCAAAGGCAAGCCATGAACTTCCGGCAACGGCTGCAATCTTCGTATGCGTTTAGATCTTCCCCTCCCAGCATGTAGGATTCTTACAAATAACCTGCCTTCGTGTGAATTTTTGATGGATGAGAGAGCATACACGCCTGGACCCAGCAAGACGTTGCCGCGGCGACATATCCGTACATGTCAAGAATCTCTGTTGCATCTCCGAATCAAAGGCAGGACAGAGAGACGCCGGAGGACAGATCGAAGGCATGCACGTCCACAACGATCGGTTGCATCGGCAAATCGGCGACACGACATCGCAGGACACGAGCTGATTCGCTCCATTAATTGCATTGGCACGACGAGGCGGCTGGACGCCAGGTCTTCATCAGATCAAAGGCACGCCCATCAACATTAGGTAATAGTTGCAATCTTCAGTTTGTACCGTAATTGGTGCAATGGTGCTGCATCGCAAGCTAGAGGAACCGCTGCTCTCAGCAGTTTATTGTCGATCTCCACCTGAAGGAAGGATATGTAGCACGCACGGTGATATATCAATAATTTTATAGTTGGCCTCTGTTCCATCAGGAACCAATAGATAATTTACCTGTTTGATTGTTCACCTCAAAGATCCAATTATTGATGGCGCCCCATGTGCACTGGAACCAGTCCATGGACTGTGGAGGTCATGGAGGGCGACGAGATGGCAGAAGAGCACGACAAGGACACCAGCCAGCTGGAGCAGAAGTTGTTTTCCTCGCGCTCCTCCATGGTTCGAGCCTTCGAGGTACGCTCATTTTCTCAGTTTATGATCTGCTGTATGCAGGCACATGAAGAATAACTAATTTCATCTGCATACATGCATGCCCGACAGACCAAGCTTGGCAATACTTTTAAATCAACTAGGCATACGCTAATAAGTAAATGATCTCTAAGACTTCCGTTAAATATTTCAGCCCAACTATGCATTTACTTTTGAATCTAATTTGAAGTTTGATGACGTGGATGTCCAAGACAAAGTGACATTCGCGTAAGCTGGAGCTTTTGCATAACAGGCAACTAAAAAATGTGGAAATGGCGACATTACGAGGCAAACACAGGTGCGACGCCAAACACAGTCGAGAATTTGGCTATCCACGTGCGACTGCAGTTTGCATCAGCTGAGCACTTGGTTATTTTCCGATCATACACGTGGACTCAAGCAGTGCTGGATTCAATTTATTAAGTTTTATCAAAAACATTGTTTGAGCTGAGCAACCAATGCATGAAGTCGATTCCGATTAAATTATTTGGTGCTGGTCTTCAGAATTCGAGTTGATGCAGATTAGAAATAGGATAAACTTATATCGAACCGATAAATGATTTTAGCTACAACCATGTCCAATATGGTCACATTATTGATCACACTGAAACTGTTTCTGTTTCTGTAGGAAACGAATTGATTCACCGACTTCATATGTTTCTAGCTCATCAAGAAACTCGATGTTGATGATTGATAAGAAAAAGGCAACATAGCGCGGGAAGCAAGGAACTCGACATTGACGAGTGGAGATGAGTATGCATAATGCATGCTAAGATGGATCGAGTCCATGAGATAAAGTGGCAAAGATGTAAGCAAGCAATGCACATATTTCAGAGATTCTTCATCTAAGATACGAATCACACAGAAATATAGTTTTAAAGCAAGTAAGATGGATCGAGTCCATGGGATAAAGTGGCAAAGATGTAAGCAAGCAATGCACATATTTCAGAGATTCTTCATCAAAGATACGGATCACACAGAAATATAGTTTTAAAGCAAGTATAATGTTATCATATAATCATAGTCTATCCACCGTACGTCATGTCAGGATATGCTTGGTATAGAATCAACACAACGAAAATTATATTAAAAGGTACAATAGTATGAAAAGAAAAATTCACCGTAACTTTATGAATCAAAAATATTATCATTTCTTATAATATTTATATTAGAATTGGTGTACGTCCAAAATCAAATTAGAAACTGAAGGAATAAGGACCCTTATACACACCTGACCATAAGATTTGATTTATGCTTGATCTAATCATTTTTTGTGAGCACGTATATTCTAAATAATATATTAATGTTAGTGCAGCGGTGAAGAATGATAAATAACTGCCATAGAAGCCATAAAAAAATCCACGATGCATGGTTAACAGATTAACCATAATTCTAAATGTCAAGCTAATGGAACACAAAAAAAATTCAAAAGTAATAAATTAGTAATGCATACAAAGCTAGCCGCGCAAATGCGCGGGTCACCCAGCTAGTTCAAAATATTTCACCAAGCTAAGGTAGAGACATTAACAAGATACCCATGATAGTACTTAACTTAAGGACAATCAAGTTTAGCAAGCAAGGCAAGCATATTAATCACACAAAATAATCTAACATCAAAATAAACAAGCATAGTAATTCCTAATTACTAGGAGAAAAACTATATAGGAATAAAACCCTAACAAATACATGACTCACAACTAGTTCTCCTAATATGCTAGTAAAAATAAGGAAACACGTCACAACAGTGGATTACCACCCTACACACGCTAGAAAACACATTTATAACAATAAAGTCATAACACAACAATTAATAAAGGTATAATAAAAATAGGCAGAAAGGCCTAAATCTTGCAATCATCGTCACACTCAATCAGTGACTCCCAAAATCATACCAAGTTAGGAACATGTAACCCTAAGCATACGGAGGACAAGCCAATTGGATTTACTCCACGAATCATTACAGATTAATTAATAAAATACTTTTTCAATCTGCCCTTTTGTTAATTTATTTTAAACAATATTACAAAATAATTATCCATATTTGGAAACAAGGTGGAACATGAAGTATATCACTTGCTAAACATTTTGATAGGTCAAACTTAATTTTTGGATCATTATTTTTAAAGATATGGATTTTCCAAAAGCATTTTCTTTTCTGCCATTTTCCTTATTTTAATAAAACATCAAATAAACTAATTTATTTGGATAGGTGAATTACACCAAAAGACAGGCTTTATTTTTCTGAACATTTTGGTATCTTATTTGTAGTTTTGGATAAGTATTTAAAAAGTTGTGGATTTTACAAATTTATCCAAATTTCTGCCTTTTCTTTTATTTTCCAGAAAGTTTAACCGAAACGTTTTTCACCGAGGCTAGGCTAGCCATAGTCACTAACCTGTGGGGCCCGAGGCCACGCTAGCATCCACGGCTGCGCGGAGGCCCACGGCCAGGTTTGACCGTGGCAACGCCAGGACCGGCGCTCGCGCGCGGTGATCACCGGCTGCGGCGCACACGGCTACGGCGGAGGAGCACGCGCGCGGATGAACGAGAAGGCGTATCCGACGCACACGGGTACGCGTAGGCTGGTGGCGGTGGTATGAACCAAATGGTCCCCGGCAAAAGCTCCGGCGACGAGGCCGTGCGACGGCGAGCTACGGGCTACGGCGTAGCTAGGGAACTATGGCGAGAGAAGGAGGAAAAAGATGTCCAGGAGATCCGCGTGCTCACCCTCGACATGTGGGTGCTCGAGGCGGTGTCGGAGGAGGTCGGAGGTGGCGGCGAGCTTGCTCGACGTGCGGCGGCCGGAGTGGAGGAAGACGGCGTCGATCTCCTGACGGCGACGTCTAGGCTCGATTCCTTAGACGAGGAAGGAGAGGACGATGTGGCGGAGCTTCCGTCGGTCTGCGATTTGCTCGGGACGCTTCAATCGACGGCGGAGAGCTCGGCCATGGTGGCTAGGGTTCGGCCGAGAGAAGAACGAGAGGAGAGGGAGCAGGTGAAGAGATAAGTGATGAGGGAGAGCAGAGGAGCGGCCAGGTGGTGCTCTTATCCTCTTCGGCGCGGCAGGTGGAGCGTGGGCATAGTGGCGAGCTCGCCACTGGCGCCATGCCGCGGCCACTGGAGCTACAGGAAGGAGAAGATGACTCTTTTTCAGAAAACCCCCTGACGTTTCCTCTTTTCTGTTTTCCTTTAAAAACCAGTAGCACTTTAGGGATTTTATTGAGGCATCAACACATTTTAAAAAAATCTGAAAATATTCATGTAGCCTCCCCATATCATGTAGAAGCTCCAAAAAATTGGTGTTTCAAAATAAAATGTTTTGAACAACTTTCCTTCATAGGGTTTAGATAGGTCACTTTTGCTTAATTTAAATTGTTATTGTTATTGCCTTTTAAAAGTAATTACAAAAATTATTATTTTGAACTCTGGGGACTTCCTTCACAAATATATTAACTTCAAATAATTTTTATTTTCATAGAGAAAATATATTTTTTGAAGGAAATAGAGAGTTAGGTAGGGAAAATAATTTATTAAGAACATTTCTTTAACTCATGATCTTAATTTCCATTTGTTGAATAATTTGAGGAGTTTGTTTTAAATTTAAGTCACATTCCAAATTGTGATCTGTGTGTTTTCAACTTTATGTTCAATTACATTTGTGTAATTATTCACCCAAGCAACAATAAAACAAGAAAATAACAATCAACACATACATAAGTCAAACAAGCAAACAATATAAGTTTTCAACCAAATTTTAAATATTCAGATAGGGGTGGGATGGTAATCAGGTATTATCATAAAAATAATAATGTTGAAACAAACTTGACTCAATAGGTTTGATATTTTTCAAGAGGGGTTGCTAAAATACATGGGTAGTATATTTCCCACTTTTATGGTTTCCAGAAGAGTGAAAATAGGGGTTTATAAAGTAGGAGTTGAAGATATCAAGGTTGAGCAGTATATAGTAGATAGCATATAGATCCCCATATTTTTGGAATCACATAATTTTTGGGAAACACTGTTGTTCATAAAATAATTATATATCCATTTCTAGCCTCTTTTGTAGATAGTTAAAAACAAATACCAAAGATAGTTATTGTTTTGAGTGAGGTGAGAGAGTACAGAATATAGATCACAAAAGTGATTCTTAATAAAATCCTACCTTGAAAATATTTATCATTTCTTATAAAACTTTGGAATCAGGCTTTTGGTTCATAAATAAGGGAACATAGGCTTCAAGCCTAAGAAAGATAATAAGAGTAACTTTATGCTCTCCCCACACAAGTAATTGCTAACAAGGATGAATTTGCAAGTGTGCACTCACATTGCTTAGGTTCAGACAATATTACACACCAGCAAGCCACTCAAGTCAAAGCATTCAACAAGCTAAAATCATACAAGCAGTTCAACATCCCAAGCACATCAGAACACTCAAATAGTTGGGGAGATGATGATCAAACACAAACCAAAAGCAATCAACCAATCTCCAAAACCCTTAATATGTTTTAGTGGTATGGTGACCACACATGACAATAAGATGCTGAGAGATCCACAACACAAAATCTTATAGTTTTCAAAAGGCTTAGATAGTAGAGAACATATGGGTTATAATTTACTGGTCAAACAACTTAAACATCAAGTCACGCAAGGTCAAACAGAGCAATAGAAGGGAAAACACAATCATTGGTACCGTATTTCAAAAAGTTTTTGTTGGCTCTGAATTTTGGGTCTTGTAAAACTAAGTTTTTCTTAGTTCCAAAATTTGGGATGTGACATAGGTGCTCGCCGTGGATCTGGCATCCCCACACTCAAATTCAGATGTGAGAGGGGTTGGTGAATATCGAGGGTGATGGGCTCAGGTGCAATGTTACAGGGTGTGTCGAAGGATAGTAAATCACGATCCCACGATAATCTTACTCCCGGAGATCAGGAGCAAGTTTATTTGTTCGGCAGGAGGTGCAGGTCAACAGGTTCGAGTCGTAGACAAAGTAGACGAAGATCTCTCAGGCTTTATTCATATATTGGCTACAAGAGCTAGTACAAAGGCGATCTCGGCGAGTCACAAGAGGTCTCGATCGGAGATTATAGATGTGGATCTAGTTTCTAGGGCTTACAGAGAGGTCTTGGGGAAAAGTTTTGGCGTCTAATGGATGATGGTCGTCGTCTTGTTCTTGAGTATATATAGGCTGAGGCGGTGCCTGATCCTCCGTGCCTTTAGGGTTTCTGTCTTGCCTTGCACATAAAGTCTTGATCCCGTAGCCTTCCTTTGAATGTAGCCCGTGTTGGAGTAGATCTTCATGGATTCTTGATGCAGTACGACAGGTTTAGGTCGGTGGAGAAGCTTCTAGAGTAGAGCCGCCGGCAAGGAGTTTTCTGGACGTCGTGGGCCGAAATGTGCTGAAGGCCTCCATAGGTTAAGGCCTAATCCACCACTCTCCGACAAGCCCCCGATCAGTACTTGTAATAAGTTGTTCGGTATCTTCTAGTCTTGCCCTGCTCGACCTTCTTTCCGCATGCATCTTCAGCTTGTTGTCTTGTTGCTCTAGGGAACAGGTCTTGACGATGTCTTGGTGGCGTCGCGTGACCTTCTTCTCAGGTTTCTTGGACCTGGTAGAGATTCTAAGGAGTCCAGGATCCGGTGGTAGATCTCGACGTAATCCTGAAAATAACTTTAGTACTAATGCGAAAGAAGTGATTTTTGTAGCACGTGTTACCTGAACATGCCTGAGGAGACTTTTATTATCATGGAGGCAATTCCTGTGTTAACATGCCTCCGAGCTGTTTGGAGTAGCGGATAATGGTTTTAGTACCATGTGACCTGAGAAGGTTTTCTTAGTCATGACTTTAGTAGGTCGAATGAGGTAGATCAGGTCTGCTAATATTTGTTTGCAGGTTCTGAGAGGCTTTGGATGCTCCTTGATGACATGAGTAGGTCGTGTAGGGAATAAATCTGTCTGCTTGGTTCTGAGTGCAAGAGTTGTTTCTCTGATGTGACAAGTCTGAACTGGCATCTGATCTGGCAACTGTCACTTCACACGACCTGGAGGTCTTTGATGCGTGGTGGCTTATCTCTGACAACGGGACCTGGCGATGTGTCCTTAACCCCCTGGATGATCTCAGTATGGCATGAGCATATCAACCGGCCGGCGAAATTATAGGTAGTGATCATGATGACTTCGCGTCCACGACGTCCATTGATGGGATGTGGCAATCATGGCTGTCGGCACTGTTGCATATTCCAAGGGAAGTTTCCTTAATTCCCGTGCTCGTGGGCTATCCAATAGTTCACTTCCTGTCCCTCCTATTATTTTTGGAAGGAGGAGATCTCTTTAAAGGAGACCAAGCGTCCCTGCGCTCCTCTCGCTATATATTCCTTGTGGGCAGGCTCTCGGACTTGCATCCTCTCCCCTTTACTCCAAAATCTTCTTGATAATTCATGGCTCCTCCTCGTTCCAGTAATCGCCACCGCGGCAGACGTCCAGAGAGAGAGCTTCCTCTTGTCCAAGTAATAGTGCCGCCAAACACCGCGGAGTGGCCGGTGTCGGAGATCACGGAGGAGCAGATCCAGACCTGGAGCCGCGATGGCCTTCTTCCCCCTGTCGTCGTGTTGGAGCCCGGGCTTGGTCCAAGCGCTCCAGTGCTGGAGGGCGGCCTTATAGTTGTTCTTGCTGATCAATTCAGGTGTAGTCTGAGTTTTCCCCTGTCCCCCTTTGCTCGTGAGGTTTTGGGGTTTTATGGGATCCAACTGATGCATCTTGAACCCTCTTTGATCTTGCTTCTTTCCGTATTTGCTCACCTCCTTGAGGGATACCTGGCCATTCTCCCCACGAGGGGTCTTTTTTCATACTTCTTTGTTTTGGAGAGAGGTAATGCCCATCCCTCGGGGATTCTGGCCTCCTGTCATTTTTGTTTGCATCACCATCGTTCGGAGGAATTTCTTTCCGTGCCTCCGCTTCAGGGATGGTTGAACCAGAGAACTCGGTGGATGATCGCCGGTGGACTGGACAATGTCCCTCCATTTGTGAATGAACCGGCGATTATTTCTGATGAATGGTGGGAGGACCCGCCAGAGATCCCACTCTTTATCTGGTGTAGACAGGCCATTGCGCCTCTTGCCCGCGCAGGTCTGACGGTGAAGCATGTCGCCTCCGATTTTATGTTTCGACGTTTAAGCCCTTTGAAAGAGAGGCTTGACCCTGCGTGGAAGCATGACCTTGGGCAGGATCCGACAACTGATCATGACGGTGGGTCCTTACTTGATTTTAATTTGCTCGCCATTCTGTTGTAGCTTGTGCTGTCTTCTGATTCTGGTAATGTGGTTGTGCAGATCTGTTGTTAATTGGTCTTTTGGAACACAGGCTGAATGCCTTGTTTCACTTGCATGGAACTACTCCTTGGTTGGATCACGTTCCTCCGTCCCTTTGTCGGGTTCCTAGACATCAGAGGGAAGAGGCGGCCCTGGTAATTTGCCCTTTGTTCTGCTTATTTGAGTTTTCCCCACTCGTCTCCTTCTATCTTGTTGGTCTTGAATAGGGATTTCTAATTTATCTGTTGCAGGTCGCCACTCAGATCCGCGAGAGGTCGATGGTGGCTCCTTTAATGGCAGATGCCCAGTGATCGGACGCTCCCCCAGGTCCGCAGAGAACTCGACCATCTTTGCAGGTCTTTTATGAAGAGCTTTTATGATGAGGTTAGGACCTCAAGGGTGGCCCGATCTTCACGGATTGACGACGGATGTGGACGAACTCACGCAAGAACACGAAGAACACAAGAACACAAACACGATACAAGGACATGTTTCCCTCATCGGTAGGTCCAAGTCGGTCCAATAGAATCCCAAAGGGAGAGATTGACAATTAGTAGCTACAAGGAGAGATCTTGAGGGATTGTTTCTCTTAACGGTCAATCCAACCGATCCAATAGAGTCACCCGAAGATGAAAGATTGGCAAGTAGTCACAACTACAAGTAGAGGTCTTGGAATCCACAAGAGAGATCTTCTCCACAAGAGGAGGCCTTGAATCCACAAGAGGGATCTTCTCCACAAGGGGAGGCAACACCACAAGGGGTGGGTAAGGAGCCTATGCTCAACTCTCTCTCATCATAGACTCTATCCACTAAAGGAGGAGGGGTACGTCTATATATAGTCTAGGCCCAAAGGGGTAGGTGGGAGAGAGATACAAGGGCTGATTCCCGTATTCTGCACGCAGGCAGCGGTAGTACCGGTGGGGCAGCGGTAGTACCAGACCTGGAAGATGGCGGTAGAACCGCTGCACCAGCGGTAGTACCGGCAGACTCTCTCGAATGCGAGTGAAGCTCTTCTCCAGCGGTAGAACGAGGCAGATACCGGCAGGTACCGTTGGCGATGTCAGAGAGCATTTGGCGCGGCACGGTAGCAGTGGCGGTAGTAGTAGCGGTAGTACCGCTGCTGGTACTTGGCGGTAGTACCGGTAGGTCAGCGGTAGTACCGCCGCTCCTGGAGCTCCCGGTTCCTCTTCCTTCTCCTCTTCTAAGCCTCCGTCTTGTCGGGCTTGCTTCCTCGTGCTCCTTGGTCAACCTCCCATGTGCACGTACTCGTCATGGTAAACCTAGCATCACCAAGGGACGGAGCATGACGTAGCATACCATCCAAAAGGGTAGGAATTGTGCTCAAGTAGAGGAACGGGTTCACCTTTGATGTCCATGGTGACTTGTGAAGTGTTGGAGTGCTTGACATGGTGATAGACGTGGGTTGCACTACATCACCCCCCCCCCCCCCCGCTTCAAAAAGAGTCGTCCTCGACTCTTGCTCATTATCACCATGTGAAGGAGGTAGATGAGTTGAGCTTGTCACCATGTAGTCGTTCTTGATGCAAATGATTCAGCACCTCTTCGATGTCCCTTCGTCTTTCATGTAACCTACAAAGCTCACAAGGAAGACAAAACAACACTCAAAGAGTAGCCAATTCTCGAGGGTCATAGCATAAACGCTTATGTAGAAGGAAGTCACCTTAGCAAGATGCCGATGTGGTCTTCTTGTAAGATCATCCGTCATAGGAATGTGTTGATGAAAACACTCATGGAAGCTTATCCAAATGTTGTACCTACACACCAAGCAAACCATGTGTGTGCGTGATAGAGGAGCATATCATCAATGACATGTCCATTCTTGCTCATTGTACCGTTAGCACAACACAAATAGATTAATGATAATGCATATGCAAGGTCGATGTGCAAACAACCTGTCGAAACACTCCCAAAATGTGGGAACACAAAAACTCCATGCAAATTTGAGAAGGCCATGCTAGCTATCTCATTTTGAACCATATGATCATTATTGCACACAAGGCATTGGAAAGAACAATTTGTTATCATCCTTGATGCAACAAGAGGAGAGTTTGGCAAAAACACACAATGATCATGGGTGCAAACAAAGCACATGAAAGAGCAAGTTTTAAACATATTCGTTGCAACACCAAATTGGTAGAAACCAATAAACTCATGACAATACATGCACAAAATGTCATTATGGTTGCAAACAAGCCATTGGAAAGAACAATAGTTCATCATTTTTGTTGCAACACACAAATCATTCATGTGAAAGATCAAGTAAACATGCTTGTCAAAAAGGAGACCAAAAGCACCATTATGATTGCAAACAAACCATAAGCAAGAGAAATTGTTCAACTTGTTTGATGCAAAACATGGGCAAAGTATTAGAGTTGGATTCAATCCACAACTCACATGTATGCTCTCAAGAGCTCGTATTGTCATTGAGTTGACATTATCTTGCGGTTACCGGCACACACAAGACACCATATGAAGAAGTTATGTGCACGGTATATGAACACATCGTCCATCATGAAGTGTCTCTTCATTTGCACATCACCAACCACACAAAAATCAATTGGAAAATATGACATATGAGGATGGTCACTATGCAAAGTGAAGGATGGAACAAGGTCCATAAGATTAAACGAAACATCTCCAAAAAGTGAGAAAGCTATGGGGGCAATCTCATTATCCAACATTTCAACATTATTGCAAGCAACACATGTGAAAGAGGAATTGTTCAACATGTTGCATGCCACAATGGGAGAAAAATGGAAACATTCATAACAAGGCATGTCTATGGTAAAGACATCACAAATAGGTGATTCCACATGATCAACATTGGTTTCAAACAAAGTATCACGAGGGAATAAGAATGTATCATCTGATGTGTCAATAAAATCATCCATAGTATGCAAGCAATCATAGTTCATCATGTCCACTAGTGGGATCATGGTCACATCAACACCCATACCTTGGTAGTCCCGCTCATGTGAAGTAGGTGTTGAAGTAGTAGGGGCTTCCATGTAGCCGACTTGTCCATCTTGAAGTAGACATGGGGTGGCATCATCATCATCCTCCATGTACATCTTCTCCATTTGAGGCATCATCATGTCGAGGAGTGGCGTCTCATCATCCATGGAAGCTAGAACACAACGAGAGAACACACTAGAGGAAAAGGATAAGTTGTTAGAAATCGAAATGGCCTCACAAGACCTATCAACTACCTCTCTCAACTCAAGTGGTGTATCACTCATTCCCTCAAAATGGAAGCACTCAAACTCACATATGGTGGAGGCACTCAACTCACTCTCACTCTCACTCAAGTGGGCTAAGTGGCTCTCATTCTCACATGGGATTGGTACCATATCATAACTCAAACACAAGAGGGTAGGCTCAATGTTCTCAACTCCAAACGCCTCCAAGGTTGAAGGGAAACTCCCATGCTCAACCTCCTCAACCATCTCGCCTCCAAAGGTCAATGCCATAGTGTAGGCATCATCACTCGACTCCTTTGCCGAAGGGAAAATCCCATGCTCGGCTTCATCACTTGACGCATCAACCAAAGTGATAGCATCATCCACGCTCGCCTCCTTGGTCACCGACTTGGCAATCCCACATCATGTGACCTTTTCCATTGCATATTGGGCACAAGAGATTGGGACATTCCCGTGGGTCATGGTCTTGACCTTGGCAGTTGTCGCATATGAGGTCTTCATCTTGCCATCTGGGGGCCAATGTGGTGGTGGCACTTGGTGTAGAGACCATATCATGAGAAGGGCATGAAAAGGGCGCCGATGTAGTGGTGGCACTTGAAGAAGACACCATAGAGTGTGTACTCGCCGCCATCTTGGATGTAGAGGTTCTTGACTTCTCCTCATGTCGACGTTGACGCTCTTGAGTGGAGGGGTGTCGTCGAAAGTCATTTGGATGTCTTGGCGACTTTTGCTTGGAGCTTCCACTAGAGCTTGGTGATATGTTCCGACGCTTGGCGAGTATGTCGATGTCTGCTTCAAGCTTGTCCATGTCATGAGCCTTTGTGGCATCATTCTTGTGGCGCCTTCTTGAGCGTGATGAAGAGTGTAAACGCTTGTCAAGCTTGTCGATGGCGTCCTTGAGATTTTGGAACACACGGTTAGTGTCGCCGAACTTGTCCAACTGTGCATGAAGCTTGTTCACTTGATCAACCCTCATTTTGGCATCTTTCTTGTGGCGCCTTGATGAGCTAGATGGACCTTGGCTTGGGTTGGCCTTGTCGATGCACTTCTTGGGGCGCCGTCTTGTTGTTGATGTAGAATGTCCATGCTTGGCGCTCTTGGCGATGTCCTTGTCATGGCGCCTTCGTGAGGTTGATGGAGTTCCATAGGATGAATGCATGGTGGCTTTGTCAGTGCTCCGTCTTGAGCTTGAACCATAGTAGGTTGTGCCAACACGCTTGGTGGTACCGCTCTTGAACATGGTGGTGATGGGGTTCATCTCCTCTTGCATGTTGTCAAAGGTGTAGTCGATGTCGTCGCACATGCTTGGAGAGTATTAATCGTAGGCGTTCTCCACCATGTCATCGGAGTTGTAGTCATAGTAGTGGCGCTCCACCATGTCGTTGTAGTCAAAGTCGGTACCATATGATAAGGCATAAGAGGAAAGTTGCACCTCATTGTCGTTGGCGCTTGTGTAGTCGGAGTCGTGGTACCGCTCCATGTCATTGATGCTTGAGTAGTCGGAATCGTGGTAGCGGAAGTCTTGGTGATGATCCATCATGTCATCATTGCTTGTGTAGTCGAAGTCGATACCATATGATGAAGGTTGTTCGAAGTCGTGGTACCGCTCCATGTCGTTGACGCTTGAGGCATCATAGTCGATGTGGCTCATCATGTACTCAACATCATCTTCGCCTCCATAGTTGGATTCGCTCTCCCTAGACATGTTAACTCACAAGACAAGTGTATTTGTGGAGTGGAAAGAAACTAGAGCACAACCTCTCACCTTTGTAGATAGTATTGGGCATCGTGGACAACCAAAGGAAACGATCACAAAGTAAAGTGCTTGTGTTCAAGTATCCAAAGCTAACTCCAAAACACACATGGCTTAAAAATGGATAGGAATGTACAGTAGGTGGAAAGCAAATTGAACCAACCGGAAACCAAGATATTGTAAAGGCAAATAGAGAACCACGATGATCACAAAGAAAACAAGTCAATGTCAAAAGATAGGAATGTAGCTCAAGGAAACACACACAAGGATAGATAAATGGGACTCATGCAGCCAAGAAGTGAGCTAAAGAACCATATGATCCTAGCGAAGACTATAGAGCATCTCTAGCAGAGCCCGCAAAAGGCCCAAACCCGCAAAATAACCGCCCGATACAGATTCGATACCTTAAAAACATAGAGAACAGAACCATCAAAACTCCCCGGCCCGTAAAACTTTTTGAGGGCCCCCGTGAATCCGGCCCTCGGAACGGTTAATTCGCAGATTTCGCCGCCGAACCGAGGGGGCCCTGTATATGGTGAAAATAGTTGGCGGGAGGGAGTATTCACCACACGCGACTTTCCCCTCTTCCCCATCTCGCTGCCGCCGCTGCCAGCGCCGCCGCCTGCGATTCGCCCCTTTTCCCGGCCGCATCTGCAGGCGCCCCGCCGCACGCGAGTCGCCCCGGCCGCGGACGTACCCTGCCGCCGGTTTCCGGCTCGCCTCGTTTGTGGAGAACCCTTTACGGCCAAATCTGCGCCGCCGCCGCCGATCTGTCGGTGATTATGCGGTGCCCGTTTTAGATGGAGTTGAGCCCGGAAGAAGAGTTCTTGCTCTCCGATTCGTCCTCCTCCGACATGGAGACGCTCTTTGAAAGCCGGCGGCAGCAAATGGTGGTCGCCGTCCTCGCCGTCAAGGAGTTCGAGGACCGGTATGCAAAGCTGCGGCAAGGATCCAAGGTTGGCCGCCTTTGCATACCACGAAACCGCTTCTACGGCAACCAGCTGCTCATGCGTGATTACTTTGCCGACATACCGACATACCCGGCTCACATCTTCCGGAGAAGGTATCGTATACGCCGCTCCCTTTTCCTGAAGATAGTAGAAGCTTGCGAGGCGAATTGTCGCTATTTTACCCGCCGACGGAATGCCGCGGGTTTGATAGAGGATGCGGACGCACACACCAAGCTCCAGCTGGACCTAGTTGAACACGCCTGGCAGCGGCATGGGCAGTAGCCATTTTTTAAATCATTTGAACCATGTTTGATTCAAACAATATTATTATTCTACAACATCTTGTATTGAATTATTGTTTAATTCGTGTGATTCGAACTTTTATTGTAATAAACTATTGACGAGGATTCATAATGTACTGTTGTTGTAATAAGAATATTTTCATAATTTAGTTCTTATTTATTTATTATTCCATTTTTATGATATTCATGTCTACTTCATGTTTTGCATTTATAGTTTCTGACCGAGGCACGGCGGAGCAGCACCCGTAAAGCCGACCCTCAAAAATATTTGTTTTGAGGGTCGGCTTTACGGGTGCTGCTCCGCCGCGCCTCGTTTCGAGCCAAAAAACGCGCGTTGCGCGACCTGCAAAACAGTTTTGCGGGTTCGCCTTTTGCGGGCTCTGCTGGAGATGCTCTAAGCTCGTGTTGCACAAGTACAAGGAGAGTCACTATCTCGATTGCAATTTATTTGGTGGGCTACAAGATTTGCACAAAATGTACCACCTATAAGATGTTCATCGGCTTGCGCGCTTCCTACAAGAGATATGGCAAGTTGTGGTTTCTCCTTTTCTTTCTTTTGATTTGGCTCTTTTTGCTTCTTTACTCATTTGATTCTTTTCTCTTTTGTACACCCACTTCTTTGATGCCAACACAAGATATATATATCAACTAGCGCATGCAATTGTTGCTCGGAAACTACACGATACAAATGTGCAAAGCCCAAGCAATCATCAAGAGCTAGCTCAATAGGACATGGTAATCGCAAAGATATAGTGTGGCTCACAAAGGAATGGCAAGGGGGTCAAAAGAGTCGAGATGTTTATACCTTTCGTCGATGGTCTTCACCCGTTGTTGTCGAAGTGTCATGCTTGCCCAAGGATTTTGGTGGTGGTGGATGATGGATCAGCTGCAATGGTGATGTAGGCCTTGTTCGTAGCTTCGAAACGAGCCAAAGAACACCAAAAACGGAGTCCAAATGCAAAAGATATGGCCAAAACCGTGGCGCTGAAATGTTGTTTCTGTGCTATCCCAGAACTGGTGGTAGTACCGCTGAGGGGGAGGTAGTACCGCTGGACCCAGGTCCCGGCAGTACCTCTCGGTCAGAGGTAGTACCGCTAGCTACGGAATCTGAACCCGGGACTCGAAATTTCACGATTCGGCGAAAAAACGTGATTTCAAACAACAAATCGGAGGGACAAATGTTGGAATTAGGCTATGGGAACGCAAAGGAAGGTAGATCAATAAGTTAGGCAACAGATCTATGGATCAAAACCTACCAAAACGCACAAGAATCTCCGAATCAAACAAAAGCAATTTGGGGCTATTTTTGGTGGAAATTTTTGAATTTCTCAAAATCAAAGAAAAATTGGGGGATTTGGTGGTGGAAACAAAGTCAAATCCGTGGCAACCTTTGCTCTGATACCATATGATGAGGTTAGGACCTCAAGGGTGGCCCGATCTTCACGGATTGACGGCGGATGTGGATGAACTCACGCAAGAACACGAAGAACACAAGAACACAAACATGATACAAGGACACGTTTCCCTCACCGGTAGGTCCAAGCCAGTCCAATAGAATCCCAAAGGGAGAGATTGGCAAGTAGTAGCTACAAGGAGAGATCTTGAGGGATTGTTTCTCTTAACGGTCAATCCAACCGATCCAATAGAGTCACCCGAAGATGAAAGATTGGCAAGTAGTCACAACTACAAGTAGAGGTCTTGGAATCCACAAGAGGGATCTTCTCCACAAGAGGAGGCCTTGAATCCAAAGAGGGATCTTCTCCACAAGGGGAGGCAACACCACAAGGGGTGGGTAAGGAGCCTATGCTCAACTCTCTCTCATCATAGACTCTATCCACTAAAGGAGGGGGGTACGTCTATATATAGTCTAGGCCCAAAGGGGTAGGTGGGAGAGGGGATACAAGGGCTGATTCGTATTCTGCACGCAGGCAGCGGTAGTACCGGTGGGGCACGGTAGTACCGGACCTGGATGGTGGCGGTAGTACCGCTGCACCAGCGGTAGTACCGGCAGACTCTCTCGAATGCGAGTGAAGCTCTTCTCCAACGGTAGAACGAGGCAGATACCAGCAGGTACCGTTGGCGATGTCAGAGCGCATTTGGCACGGCACGGTAGCGGTGGCGGTAGTAGTAGCGGTAGTACCGCTGCTGGTACTTGGCGGTAGTACCGGTAGGTCAGCGGTTGTACCGCCGCTCCTGGAGCTCCCGGTTCGTCTTCCTTCTCCTCTCCAAGCCTCCTCTTGTCGGGCTTGCTTCCTCGTGCTCCTTGGTCAACCTCCCGTGTACACGTACTCGTCGTGGTAAACCTAGCATCATCAAGGGACGGAGCATGACGTAGCATAACATCCAAAAGGTAGGAATTGAGCTCAAGTAGAGGAACGGGTTCACCTTTGATGTCCATGGTGACTTGTGAAGTGTTGGAGTGCTTGACATGGTGATGGATGGGTTGCACTACATCATTTTACCTGTCCTTTGAACCTGTTACTTCCCCTTCTTAGTATCCTAATGAAGTTCAATCCCTTGCTATTCCAGCCTAAACGTAAACTGGTTCTGGCGGTCTCATCGTCCTCGGGTTCGGACCGCGAAGCTTCGCTTGTCCGCGGCACTGCCAGGAAACGTCGCCCTAACAGGTAACAATGTCTTCTATCTCCATGACTTGGGGCTCCTGGATTGTCGAGGCATTTTGTGCTGAACTTTATTTCATTGTTTCTTCTTGAAGGGTAGTAGCCGCTGATCCGTCCCGTGAGGGGAGGCCCGGCTCAACTCAGCAATCATTCCTTTCGCCAGAGGTGGTCCCTCCTCCTGTCAATCGGTGTTGCCGGACGCCGAAAGAGGATTATCCTTGGCGATGACCGAATCAAGGTCTTGCTATCCCCTTTTCTTTGTTGGTACCTATTTTTATAATCTGCTGGGTTTTGACCGGAGACCACAAACCTTTTTTGGCAGCGAGTTGAGTCCCTCCTGAAATCTGTGGGAAAACGTCCTCTGGATGCTGCCGCTGCTCCGTCGGCCAAAGACAAGCGTGATCGTGAGAACCTCGAGAAGAAGGTGGCCGACCTCGAAGCGTCTTTGAAGGAGGAAAAAAACAAGGTCCAAGGGTCTGTCCGAAGGTCTGAAGGAGGCCACCAGAGGACAGTGCAGGCCAAGCGCGAGACCATCCAATGTGCGCGCGTCGTGGGGCGATTATGTCAGCCCGAGGCTTTCCCGAGTCTCCTGATTTCTCCTTGACGAGGACAACAGGCGCCACGAATGCGGTAGCGCGGATCGAGGGTCTTTGGAAGAAATTCTTGTCCTGGCTAGATGGAGACCTGGAGGAGGAGGCGAACAATAGAGCTTCTGAATCTGTGGCGGTGGCAATGGCTAAGGCTCAGGTTCTTCATCCGGAGCTTGATCCTGGTTCGTCACTTACGAGCTCCTTTCCTCATGGAGAGGGGCGATGGAGAGTGGATAACTGGCGCAAGGCAGCAGAAGGCTTCGTCGGGACTCTGCGTTTCGTCCATCCGCAGATGAGGGTCCCGATGAGGAGGATGACTCCGACTGATGTCCCGGTGCTTAGTATCTAATCCTTTTGTCCTTTGTAAACTTGGAAGTCATTGTCATCAGCTGATCTTTTGGCCGAGCGCCGTTTGTAGTTCTGAGGTTTGGTACTGGAAGTGAGCTTTTGGCTGTCAGATTCTCAACGACGGTTTCCTTGTACTTGTCCTTGTGTGGTCTAACCTCTGTGATCTTCTTCCATGCTGGGTTTCCGCGGGTTAGCCTGATATCCTTTCTTTGTGATCATTTGGAGATCAACGTGATCAAGGTCTGTGTTGGGGGTGCAGATTCCTACTTACAGGGGCCTTCATGTTGTGCTTATTTCCTTCACGGTAGCTCGGGGTTGATTGAGGTCGTAGCACTGATCTTGGCACGGTAGCTTGGTTATTTTAGACAAGGTCGTAAAGAAGGGGAGGTCGCGGTAGCTCCTTGGTTGGTATCCGTGTGTCGTCGTGTTTAATAGTGGGTGTGAGATAGGGAGACTGAGATCTGAGCCCGAGTAAAAGTCTCCGATCCTTCCTCGGGCCATTTCCTCCATTGCGGATTGAATCGGGGTTCATATATTCCCTGCACCGTGCCCTGAAGTGGCGTTGTTGGTCTTGGGTTCGCCCGATTCGAAATCCCCACTGATGGTCTCCGCGTTCCATTTACCTGTGGCGGAAGGTTTTTGAGGCCCTCCGTCAGAATTTTAGGCTTGCTTGTACCGACCGTTTGAGAGGCCTTTGGCGTAAGCGGTCGGAGTCAGCATTGATCCATCAGTGGCTCTATCGCTACTCGCGGTGTCCCCATATCCGTACCTGCACCCGAACATAGATGCAAGCTGCCCAATGAGGGACTGGACGAAGATAGGACCCTGAGCTTTACGAGCAGGTAGTGGTCTCGGAGACCGAAGAGCACGCAAGTTATTGTAGGACCATTTTAGTTTTAGGATTCGTCGTAATGTTGGTGGATGCGGAGCCCCCGAGAGTTCGTGTGGCTTGATCGTCATAGATTTTGTTGACACTGGAGACCTGAGGAGATGTAAGTGGCATGAGTTGAGAGCAAATTGTAATGAAAATTCATATGATGGAAAACGTGTATAATATTATTATGCCTAGTCTGAAAAGAAGGTAGGGTTTCTTCTGTGTGCCCCTACGTGTAGTCCCCCGGGTGTTCGTCCAAGGGTGGATGACTTGGGCGGGCAGCCTTTTAGTAGGTCTGGGCACACTGGTTACCTTTTTTCTCCCCTGGCTGCTCAATCCCAACTTAGCTTTCTGGCTGCGTGTGGCTTCTGTTTGTCTATTCCGGTGTTTTTAACTTTGGGGATGCGGGCTGGGAGGTCCTGATTTGGCTGGTGTTGAATAGCCATGGCAGGTCGCTGCCATTGATGGACAAAACATATCTTATACCACAGGTTTCTCCACGCGGCAAGGTCCGATCCATATTGGGGTCTGCAAGGTCCTCGCATGGTCGCTCTGATCGATATAGTCGACTATTGCGCCAATGGGATATCGGGGTGGTGTCGACGGTAGCTCCTCGTCGGTGGTGTCTTAGGATTTATTCATAGTAGCGACTGTCATGTAGCTTTGTTCATGCTGAATCCTGGAAGGCAATGGCGAATCATCTGAGCTGGAGCTGGAACTGGAGCTTTGTGACGTACTGCTGAGAGGTCGTGGGATGTCTAGCGTTCTTCTGAGCCTCGGCCTCCAGGTGGGTGAGAGTGACTGAAATTGGTAAGGTCTTTTCCTCTGCGAGTGTGCGGCGCGATGACCCATGTGCTCCATCTCTCCTGGTGCATTTAAGTAGACGACTGGTTGTGGTTGCGCTTCCGATCTCTGAGGGTTGTTGTCTCCTTCACTTGGTAAAAAGGCTCGTATGACTCGTGCGGCGTTCTGTGCCCCAGTATTAATCAGGCGGCGAAACATGGTTTGGTGAGTGGTTTGCCTTCCTATTTCCCGTTTCAAGGTCTGCTGACTTGTTCCCGTTGGACGGTCGGGTTCTTCTGTAATCTTGAGCAGCCCAGAGGGTCCGTTGAAGGTGATCTCCCTGTTGTGGTGGTCGAGCCTTGCTCCAAAGACGGCTAGCTGTCGGTGGCCAAGTATGATTGGATGCGGCATATGGGCATTGTTGATTCGGAATGTGCAGAACCTAGTGATGAAGCTTCCAGTGGAACCAAACGTGACGGGCAGGGTGATATCCCTGACCTACTGCTGGAGATCTACCGTCTCGTCCGAAAAATGGATGTATGCAGGGGAATTTGCAGATACTCCAGTATATGCATTGAGATTGTTCCAACGAGGGAGGTCAGGTCTGCGAGTGCTCCTCGTACTCTTGCGTTCGCTACGCATGGAGATATGTGAAACGAATGACCGGGTTGTGGGTGCTGTCGTGCCTGTGTGTTCCGATGATCCGTAGCTTGAGGTCCTATGTTGACGAGGGATTAATCTTGTGACGCTTGTTCTCTTGCTGCAGCTCTTGTCATGGACCTCGTCCAAAGGTGATTCAACTCGTACGGGGTTGGGTAATCTAGGGACAGGCGAGTTTGGTCTGGCTGTCCCGTTTTGTCCGATTTTCTCGTGCCATCTTTTCTTCCATCCAAGCCCGGAGAACTCGGCACTCGGCGGACATGTGAGCACCCGAGGGGTGGATTTTGCATCGGTCCTCCTTCCTTATGAGTGTCGCTCCTCCTCTTTTAGGCCTTTTGAAGGTGATGGCCGTGCCTTTCAGGGCGCGAGGTCGCGAATGACCTGGTTGTATCTCATGATGTAGAGGTCGTGCGGGCGTTTCGATGGAGTCCAAACAGGCTCGTTGGAGTAGCAATACAGCACGCACTCTGACCTCGTCCGTATGCGTGCTGGAGGAACGCAATGCGACCTGTTTCTTCTTTCCTTCTGATATCTTACGATTGTGTGGTGGCTTGGCTGCTTCTCTCAAGTTGGAGTTTGGTCGCGAGGGGTGTGCAGGTGAAGCTGTAGTAACTCCGGAGATGTTCACTTTGCCGTTCTTGGGCACAGTAACGGAACCTACGACGTGATTATACATCGGACACCATGGAGGGCAGTCTTGGTTAGACGGGTTCTGGGCTGGTGCGTATCCTTGGCCGTGATTGGGTCTTTCCGGCCATGCTCGTTGTTCAGTTGTGATTCCCCAATAGATTCCTTGTTGTGTTGTCGTCTGGATATAGGGGTCGTTAGCGGTCCATCCCCTGAGTTGATTTGCTTTTCCGGTGTTCGGTGGTTGGAAACCGCTTATGTTCTGGCTCCATGTTGCTCCTGAGTGAGGTATCGGTGTTCAGCTATGGGGGTGCGCGGGACAGTTCGCCGGCGGAGGTCCTTGCGGCATGGGTCCCGCCGGGTAGTTGGATCTGAGTAACCCGGCTGTCGTCCGTCCTCGTGTAGCTTCCCTGCATGTTTAGGTTTTGGATTTGGCGTAGTCTTTTACCTCTTTGGCTTCCCTGAGATAGCGTGGACTTTGACCTGGATGGCGTGCACACCCCCTACCTGGCGCGCCAACTGTCGAAGGATATTAAATCACGATCCCAAGGCAATCTTACTCCCGGAGATCAGGAGCAAGTTTATTTGTTCAGCAGGAGGTGCAGGTCAGCAGGTTCGAGTGGTAGACAAAGTAGATGAAGATCTCTCAAGCTTTATTCATATATTGGCTACAAGAGCTAGTACAAAGGCGATCTCGGCGAGTTACAAGAGCTCTCGACCGGAGATTATAGATGTGGATCTAGTTTCTAGGGTTTACAGAGAGGTCTGGGGCAAAAGTTTCGGGGTCTAATGGATGATGGTCGTCGTCTTGTTCTTGAGTATATATAGGCTGAGGCGGTGCCCGATCATCCGTGTCTTTAGGGTTTCTATCTTGCCTTGTACGTAAAGTCTTGATCTCGTAGCCTTCCTTTGAATGTAGCCCGTGTTGGAGTAGATCTTCATGGATTCTTGATGCCGTACGACAGGTTTAGGTCGGTGGAGAAGCTTCTAGAATAGAGCCGCCGGCAGGGAGTTTTCTGGACGTCGTGGGCCGAAAAGTGGTGAAGGCCTTCCATAGATTAAGACCTAATCCACCACTCTCCGACAGGGTGTTATTGGGTGCCTTCTCAGGTCGCTTGGGTAGGAGAGTCGTCGGCTCCCTGGGCGCGACATCGGGGTTAGTGCACGTGGGTTTTGCTTCTGGCGTCAGTTTTGCCTACTTGGGTTGCAAAGCCGTCGGCTCGGTTTGTGTGAGGCCTCAGACCCGGTTTGTGTGTGGCATATCGTTGAAAATCAGAGTGACTGCTCCATTACCTTACTTTTGTAGGGTGTCGACTCTAGCCACTTGGGTGGCGAAGTCATCGGTTTGGAGCTTGGCTTGGACTAGTGTGTGTTGTTTTTGTTTTAGAAGTTGGAGTTGTGCCTCCGATAAGTGTCATGGTGTGGTAGGATTTCCAATTGGTCAGTGCATCTCCAATAGCATCCCTATAATAAGGCATCAGCAGTGGTCCCCGATATTTCAGGGCATTTGACACAAAATGGAGATCCTACAACATCTCTATATGTTGCCCTAAAATATTGAAGTCCTAAAATACGACAGCAAGTGTTGCAAATATACAACACGTCGGCTGGTGCCGCAAACATTCAGGCCAACGGAACACGCAGAACCATAAGAAAATAGTTGTTGTACACCACTCTGCTCCTCCAACGGCTACTCTAAAATAGGGCACCCACAAGAAGACAACTGTGATGTATTTTAGGGCACCGATTTTAGGACAGCTGTTGGAGATTAACATTTTCTCATGCCCTATTAAACACTTTTTGCTGATGTAAATTTTACTTCAACCTTTTTGGTGTCCAATTATAGAGCAGCTATTGGAGTGTGTGTGTGTTGTAATTGCATTATTTTTCAAGAAAAGGCAGAGCTCATGTTGCTCAAAAAAAGAGTAGACCAGAAGCCCAAACAGACTAGCGCGTCATGAAAACACACATCATTACCACGATCTATATGGGCGCATTTGGTAGCCTCTGATAGGAAGGCCAGGCCCACCAGCTGCAACCACGTCGCGTTTGGTTGCCTGCGCGAGATCCCGGGCCAGGCCATCACGCTCATCAAAGCAGCGTCGGGCCAGGGCCAGCGGGAACGCTTGAATCGAGCGTGCCCGTGGAGCCAGGCTCGTTCTCTCGTCGCGGCTGCAAAATCTCTCCCCGCCTGCAGGAGCTCGTGCGACCATGGAGATGGCAGGAGCCCGCGCGCTGCAGCAAAAAAGGGGGCGGGAGAAATTCGGTCACCTCCCACCGAAATCTTGCCCTATTTACACCCTCTCCGCTCACCGTTCAAGCTCAAGCCACCATTTCGCCCCAACCAAGCTCTCACCTCTAGTCTACTCCGGTCGGCGGCGACGGCGAAAACGGCGGCTATGGTGGCGGGAGTTGATGTTCTTCCTTGACCGCTCCTCCTTCGTCCTCGTGTGCACCAATGGATGTAAGTACAAAACCTTGTGCGTTCATCTACAAGTGAATACCTAGATCTGTGAGCATGTGTCGGAACTTATACATCTCTGAGCACGTGTAGGATGTTGTAGAAGCTTGTAGATCTTTGAGCATGTGTACAATCTTATAGATCTGTGAGCATGTGTAGGATATTGTACAAGCTGGTCATGCTTATGTGCTTTTTCAGTGTACCATCTGTTAGATCTTTGAACATGTGTAGGATATTGTACAAGTTGATCCTGGTTTTGTGCTTTGTCTGAAGGATATGTGATCTTTTAGAGCCTCCTCATGGTTATGTGCTTTTTCAGTGTACCATCTATTAGATCATGTATTCCTTTTGTTCATACCTTTGTGTTGTTGTTGTTGTTTGCCTCATGGATGTTACATCTTGTACTCCTTTTGCTCATACCTTTGTTGTTGTCGTTTGCGTCATCGATGTAGGATTCCATCGATGACCTTAGTCAGGCCCTGGTCCCCATTTGGGACTCTCAGATCCCTTCATAGGTTGAGAACTCCCAGCCCGAGATGCCAGTTCTTGCTTATCCGGCCAGTACCGCAGTTGTGCAATATTATCTTGCCGCCCTGGTGAAAGGACAAGGATGTCGCCTAGAGGGGGTGAATAGCGATTAAAACTTTTTCGGTTTAGGCTTGATAAATGCGGAATAAAACTATGTGTTTTAATTTAACAAGCATACAACCTAAATATACTAGGTTCACCTATCTGCACCAACAACTTATGCTAAGCAAGACAAGTAACAAGGTGATAGCAATATATAATACTTCAAGCACGAAGGCTATCACAATGTAAAGTGCATAAGTAAAGAGCTCGGGTATAGAGATAACCGAGGCACGCGAGACGATGATATATTCCCGAGTTCCTCCTTTTGAGGGGGTACGTTTCATTGGAGGGGTGTGAGTTTCAAACTCAAATGCCACAAATGGCCTCACCCTATTCTCCGATGAATCTTGCCCAAAAGCTCGGTTTACCTTCCACTATTGATTTCCTTTTGGGCGGAAATCGAGTCCCTTACAACAATCTTGAGGCACAACCCACAAAAGGATTGGGAGCTCCCAAGTGACCACAAAAGGTCTCAAGAACACCGTCTAGGGTCCAACGACCCAAGAGTAATAAGCTCACGAACTTTCACTTCCACGAATCCTCATGGAGAGAGCAAACCGATGCAACAAAATGCAATGGCAAGAACACAAGAAGTGTTCAAGTCCTTCACTCTCAAATTCCAACAAAGCAACAAATGTTTATGGGGGAATAAGAGAGGATGAACAATGGAGGAGAAACACCAAGAACTCCAAGATCAAGATCTACAAGGTTCCCCTCACTTAGAGGAGAGATGGATTGGTGGAATTGTGGATCTAGATCTCCTCTCACTTTTCCCTCAAATATATGCAAGAATCATAGGAGGGATTGAGAGGGGGCAAGCTTTTCCAAGGTCAACAATGGAGGAGAGAGAGGGAAAAAACGAGCTGCAAGAGTTAAGGGTCGTTGGGGAAGAAGACCCCCTTAAATAGGTCCCTCTGAAATCTGACCGTTATGTGCAGTTTTCGTACCCAGCGGTACTACCTCTGCGGTAGCGGTACTACCGCTGGGGCGGTACTACCTCTGCGGTAGAGGTACTCTGGGGTCCTTTGAATAAATTCGAAGGGCCCTAGCGGTAGAACGAGGCAGAAACCGCTGGGTACCGGGGAGGACAACAGAGAGCAAAACCGGCCTAGCGGTACCCCTGGCGGTACCACCAGCGGTAGTACCTCTGTCTACAGGCAGAGCGGTACTACCTCTGCACTGGCGGTACTACCTCTAGACCAGATTCTACCTGGTACAAGAACTGCAATAACTTTTTCATCCGGACTCCGTTTTCGATGATCTTGGGCTCGTTGGAATCACCGCAACGAGTACTACAAGATCATGCAGAGAAACATCATAGTCCATCATATGAGGAGGAATCCACAAGAAGAGAGTTTGACTCTCTTAGGAAAGACAAACCGGTAAAACCTCCACAACAAAAACGCAACAAGATATGCATATGAAATCCGTTTTTGATGAAGTAGAGCTTGGTATGGAGATGAACACAAGCTCTAAATTCTCACATGGATAAAAGCCAAATAAGAACCAAGAAAGATGATATGCCAAGTATGCAAAGGTTTAAGCTCTCCACAAAGATGCGATCAAGCTACTCACTTGAGAGCCCCTCTTGATAGTACGGTATCTATCCTATAACCCGGTCTCCGAACTAACAACATGAGACAGGTAAAATAGAAACCCTATCAAGAACATACACTAGTAGGGAAGTGCCTTTCTATGGAATGACATTTTGTGGCGCACCAAATAGCCATGCGCCACAAAAAATATTTCTGTGGCGCATTGTTTTGCGTGCGCCACAGAATTTTGCAATTTTGTGACGCACGCAAAACAACATGCGCCACAGAAAGTTACATTTCTGTGGCGCATGGGTAGTGTGCGCCACAGAAGTCACATTTCTGTGGCGCACTTGGCCATGTGCGCCACAGAAAGTCACATTTCTGTGGCGCACCTGGCCATGCGCCACAGAAATGTCACTTTCTGTGGCGCATAAAGGTGGGTGCGCCACAGAAAAAAAAAAATTCCCTCTCACGCATGCCTCCCGACCCCCCCCCCCCCCCCCCCCCCCCCCCCGTGGATCGCCTTTTCAGTTCTGTAAACAAAAAGAGAAAATGATACAAGTTTCAAAAAATAAAATCCTTTCACATGTAGTTTCGTTTTAGTGTCTAGTTGCTATAGAAATTTTGAAATATGAATTTTGACCTTTTTTGCAAAAAAACAGAAAAAAAAAACTTTGCACGGCCATAACTTTTGCATACGATGTCGAAAAAATGCGTTTAATATATCAAAAAAATCGTGAGAAAAAAAGGAGCTCGATTTCACCGGGGTTTACCCGGTGAACTTTTCTCGGAATCGGGAAATTCCAAAAGAGTAAAAAGTTATTTCAATAAGAAGTTTTTTTTCTACAAAATCAAAAAAAAAATTGAAAAAAATTTCTGTGGCGCACGGTGGCGGGTGCGCCACAGAATTGTTGGGCGGGATTCGAAATTTCAATCCCGCCACACATCCCTTCTCTTCTTCCTCTTCTTTCTTCTTCTCTCCTTTCTCTCATTTCACTTCTCCTCCACTTCTCCTATCCCTTCTCCTCCACTTCTCCTCTCCCCTTCTCTCCTCTACCTCTACTTCAACTCTACTCCGGCAACCACCTCCTCCTCCTCCACCATCTCCGGCGAACTTCTCCTCCTCCTCCTCCACCACCTCCGGCGAGCTTCTCCTCCACCACCTCCGGCGAGCTCCTCCTCCACCACCTCCGGCGAGCTTCTCCTCCTCCTCCTCCTCCACCACCTCCGGCGAGCTTGGCCTCTTCCACCACCTCCGGCGACCTCCTCCTCCACCACCTCCGGCGACCTTCTCCTCCTCCACCACCTCCGGCGACCCTCCTCCACCCACCTTCGGCGAGCTTCTCCTCCTCCACCACCTCCGGCGACCTTCTCCTCCTCCACCACCTCCGGCGACCTCCACCCACCACCGACCAAGCCACCTACGGCCATGGCCACGGGCACCACGGCCTCCGACGAGCTCCGGCCAAATTTCGGCGAAATGTCGAAATTCCGGCGGCCAGATCTAGATCCAGATCTAGATCTGGCCGCCCTTTTTTTTTAATTCAAAAAAATTATGTGGCGCATGGTGGTGGGTGCGCCACAGAAATATTTCTGTGGCGCATGCTTCAGGGTGCGCCACAGAATCTTGCACTTTCTGTGGCGCATGGGGCCGTGCGCCACAGAAATACAATTTTAGTGGCGAGGATTTAGTGGCGCACCCACCATGCGCCACAAAAAGTGTTTTTGGTGCGCCACTAAAAGGCATTCTCCTACTAGTGATACCTTTGCCTTGCGCATTCCACTTGAGTTAGATGATGACGATCTTGACTCTCTCAAGTTGGAACACCTTTCTTGATCATGCTTGCTAGCACATGCTTGATGAAGACTTCTCCAAATACTCCCCATACTCCATTATGGGAGATCCTCGCTTAGCTCCGTCTTCATATATCCATAGCAAGCTTCAATCAAATGATATCTTCCGGATGGATGATATTGAACTTGCACTTCATAATCTTCTTTAATATATATGATGGTTTGGAGATAAACATGAATGTTCACTTAATATTCTTTTCCAAGCCACACTTTACCGTGTAATCTTCTAGAGTCCAACACATGAACTCTAATCTTTTCCTATGGACAATATCTATAAGAATATCTCAATGCAAACATTAGTCTATAAGGATTGTCATTAATTACCAAAACCACGCATGGGGGCAACATGCACTTTGACCTGGATGTTGCTCTAGTTTTATGAATTGATGTCTACATATGATGAATTCATGTGTGTTCATTAACCTCTGATCTTGCTTCTGTGTTCGTACATGAACTGGTATGTGGTGTACAGAGGGAGGCGTACAGGAGTGTACAGCTCGTGGAGAACCTGCCAGGAACAAGTCTCCGGTTTCTCCAACAATAGCTACGAAGAGTTCAAAACATTGGATGAAGCACAGCATAGCTACTCCAACTTTCTGAATCAGGAGAACGCCATCGAAGATCGTGAGGGTGGAGGCAATGTGATGCTGGCTGATCAGGTGCTGGCCCAGATGGACAATGATGTCAAGCCTAATAGGATCAAAGACTTCGTCATCGTAATTCTCCTTGTGGTGATCGTGAAGCTCCTGCTATTCAAGATGGCAGTGTATAATCGTATGTTGTAATGCGGTGAAGACTGGTAAGATCACGACATCTGAACTTGGTTAACCTTAGTGGGACTACTGCGGACAACCAAACACGGTTCATTTTCTTCTGGCGAGCCATAAACCAGTGTTTGCAGGCAACCAAACAAAATGGGGTAGTTGACCAAGCCGATGCACAGTCATACTGCATGCAGACTACCAAACGTCTTGCACAACCAGACAGACTGAGAGGATGGCCTGACTAGACTAGGCCTCCCAACCTACACCCACGGAGATGAGAATGGCATGCAGCCTACCAAATCGCACCCTTATCTATCCGACAAAGCAGAGTTGTTGCTAGATTACTTTGAACATCTGAAAGAATAAACTGCTTGGCCCAAACACGTTACAGAGTTTGCAGCATTATTTGACCAAAACAAAACTAGCTTAGATGCAAAAAAGATCCCACTGTCATGGAGCCAGCGAGTGCGGCGTACACGGATGCGGTGACAGCGACCGCTGCCGCTAGCAGAGCGAAGAGGATGTAGGGCTTCTTGCTCCAGCGCCCCATGATCCCCAGCGCGAACGGGTAGAGCAGCAGCAGCATCCACACGTTGAAGACCAGCCCGGTGGACGCCCCGGCCACCTGCGCGGCCGACCACCGCCCGGCAATGGCCTTTCCCGCTGCAGCGCCGATGGCAGCCACGTTCACGGCAATCACCACCACCGTGGGCGCCAACAGCGGCACCCACTTGACGTCGTACAGGTCCGCGAACCTCTCCCTCGCGCCGCCCGTCAGCTTCTTGGCCGTGAGCTTGAAGGAGACCCCCTTGAGGCCGAGTGACCTGAGCAGGATGTGCAGCAGCGCCGCCGGGTACACGCCCGTGGTGCCGATGATGTAGAACTGCTCGTTGCGGAACCAGTCGAGCAGCGTGAGGCCTGCCCACCTGATCTCCACCATGCCGACCAACTCCACTGTCGCAATTATGACGGCGACGAACAGCGCAAACGTCTGGAACGGCCTCTGAATGCAGAACTCGCCATGGAAGAGCCACAGCACCGGGTAGAGGTCGTACATGACGAGGAAGAAGGTGGAGACCGGGTAGGTGGTCATGTTGACGTAGGCGATGCGCTGCATCGGGTGGAGCCGGCGGCCGGCCAGGAGCGGGCAGAAACGGGAGAAAAACATCTCCAAGGAACCACCAGACCAGCGCAGGATCTGGTATAGACGCTCTGTGAGGTTGATCGGCGCCGTGCCCCGGAACGCATCTGGCTCCATGGCGCAGTACGTTGACCGCCACCCGTTCCGGTGTAGCCGGAAGCCGGTCACCACGTCCTCCGTGGCGATGTTGTACACCCACCCAACATCGTTGCCCCACTCCGTGCCGTCCTCGTAGGCGCAAGTCATCACGTCGGCAAGCTCCGTCGTCGCCGCCGTCGCTTGGAGTGTCGCCGGCGACGCGATGGATCTTTCTTGGTTCGCCGCCGCCGGCATCGAGTTGATGAATGCCGTCGATTTGCCAAAAACGTTTGGCCTCTGCAAGACCTTGGCCTTGGCGTCATCGGGCCGCCACTTAGGAGGGTCAGCGCCGTAGAGCGCGACGCGGCGGAACATACAGCCGGTGCCGACGAAGGAGGGGCCCTGGATGCCGTTGAGGCCCAGCAGGGTGGCGTCGAAGAACATGCGGTTGTGATTGCAGTACCGGTCCGTGGGGTCGACGTCATCGAAGCGCTGCGGGAACTGGATGAAGGCAGTGTCATCGCCGTCGCGCGGGTCAAGCATGAAGCACATGGCGGCCCGGAAGGCCTGCGAGTTGTTGATGTAGTGATCGCCGTCGAAGTTGATGATGAATGGCGCGTTGGACAGCAGCGCGGACACGCGCAGCTGCACGTTCATGGCGCCCGCCTTCTTCTGGTGGTCGTACCCCGGCCGCTTCTCCCGGGCAATGTACACCAGCGTTGGGAGGCGCACGTCAACGGCGCTAAAGTCTAGAGGGTGGTCGGAGCTTGCTGCCATGCCCAGCTGAGGTTCATTGCTGGGCTGATCCAACATGACCTGTTGAAAAATTAATCATATGTCAGCAAACAATAAATTTAGATTTGGCAACTTGCAACAAAAGGCCTAGGAAACCATCTTATGAACATAAAAAAAACATTGTTTATATAACAAGTTTGCATGGGCAAATCCTTTTTGCATTTACCTGAAGAATTGCAGGGTGATGTCCCTTCCTGTGGCCCTTGGCTGGCTCAATCCATGTTCCTTCCCATTGTGTTCCATCTGTCATCCAGGTTGCATTTACATGTCCTTCTTTGGTGTTTGCACTGTTGCGCGCCTTCGATCGTTGCTCAATGACAGTAGAAAGCCCATCCAAGCGTGCCTTGAACTCGCCATACTCCGCACGGATTTGCCTATGGTCATCAAGGATGTCACTAGGCGCGTTCCCTGTGTATGGGCTAGCATTCCTCCCGAAGTAGCTCTCGGGGGCTCTTGGCTCAACACAGTGTTTCCGGCAAAACGGAACCCACAAAGCAGCAAACTTCGCGGTCTCTATCAACCCCTCATAGTGGACCAACGATCCACCGTCATCCGAGAAGTACGTGGTGTACTTCTCGGCCGGGTAGTCCGTAGCAAGGATCGACAAGATGGAGTTCATGGTGTAGAGCATAGGCTCATCCACCGGGTCGACAGTGTTGATGAACACATCCAGGATGGGGAGGTCAGAGCTTCCGTCGGATAAATCGAACTGATCTCTCAGCGTGGATAGCTTGGGGACGCATTTTCTAGGCCTGAGTTTAGTGACTTGGTTTAGTAACCAATTTACCCCAAACCAAAGATCCCCTACCACCGAGATCCACCACAACCACATTGAGTCTGACTCCCGGTGCTCCATGCGCCAAGTGAAAAATACAATGACCACCATAACTCTAATCAAGGTCAAGAACCTGTCACGCGTGGACGAAATGATATCAGTACATGTACCAATGAGAATATTTTTATGGTACGGCTAAGCTAGATTATTTACCTAGAATCAACAATCAAGTGGTCAAGTTGCAAAAAGCTCACGTGCTCTTCGATTAAAATAATACTCACACTTGAAAATATTGTAGTACTTCATGGATGTATATTTTAGTAAGTTTATACCATGGTCGTGGCTCGTATAAAAGTGCACAAAAGTTTGGTAACAAGTCGACACTTCAGACGTTTTTGCTGCACTGCACTGGCTACAGAAATGCAGATTTCAGATTTGTGTACGTGAATATGTAGATGAGCAAAGTACTTGAACACTCTGTGTGTTTTCCAACTTTTTTCCTTCATGTTCTCAATTTTTTATTGAATGGGACCAGGCTCATGTGTGTGAGCCCTGGTGCCGTTCCACCGCAAGCTATAATATTGCTATCAAAATTTGTCTGCATCGTTAGAATCTGAACCAACCAAAATAAAGTGATTTTCTTGAATAGGTATTTTTGGCTCCTGAATTCCAGCGCTCTCTTCATTTAAAAATTCAAAAAATCGTATTTACAAGAAAAAACAAGGAAAAAATTCTAGATGTATTAATGATGTGTCCTACGAACTTGCTAAAACTCACTTTAAAATAATTTGTGTTATGAGCTACACAAAAATAAAAAGAATATGGATCCGATTTAGTGAACAGTAGATATTTGTAAAAGTATAAAAAATATAAGATTTGTCATTTTTGTGTAACCTAGAGTTAAAAGAATTTACCAATGCAATTTTGCATGCTTGTAAGATATATCGTTGACTAAATCTAGTATTTTTCAGATTTTAAAAAAATTAATATGATTTCTTATTTTTCCCAATAAAGGGAGCACCTGATCTCTGGAGCCAAAAGGAATTTCTGGATTTTCTTTTATTATTATTGTTATTAGTATGGAAAATCGAAAAAAAAGTATCTAGATGGCATCTTACAATGAACTACTCCCTCCGTAACTAAATGTAAGACGTTTTTGTAGTTCACTTTGAAATACAAATACGTCTTATATTTAGTTACAGAGGGAGTAGCTTACTTCCAGCACTAATTTAAGGACATAAGAGCATCTCCAAGCAGAGCCCTCAAACTGCCCCCAACCCGGTTTATTTGTGTCCGGATGGGCTCCGGATGGAAAATGAGCTAAAATAGCTACCCAACCGGGGTGGGCAAATCCTCCCCAAACGTCCGGGCTGTCCGGCAGCCCACAAACTCACCCCATATGTGGGGAGGGTTTGGGGGCTGCCGGACGCACCCGGACAGCCGTCACGTAGGACATGGACCACTTTATCTACTACTTTTCTCTTTCTTTTTCCTTTCTCTCTCCATCCCCACCAATCACATGCATCCGGACGGACAATTAGGAGTGTTTTTAGGGTGCATGGTTGGATGTGACCACTTTTGGGGGCTGTCCGGTCACGCGTCCGCGGACAGTTTGAGGGCCGGATATGAGGGCTCCGCTTGGAGATGCTCTAACCAGCTTTACTAATTCTAGGCCGCCTGAGGAAAAGTAAGTATTACTAGGTCAATCAAGTTTTACATAACTTCTTTGTTTCAAAAGAAATCGTGCGCACAACTTTCAAATATGTAATTGCCTACTACGTACTTGTATGAATAAAAACAATCAGCATATAAAATGGTGGGCTTGCGGTAATTTTTAAAGTCTATTCTCTTATAAATCTGACTTAATATACCCGCGCGTACACGCACACACACGTGCTGCCTGCTGCGTCGGTGCATGCCTTATTTTGCTTTGTCTTTTAGCCGACGCACGCCTACGCACACTGGTAAGCAAATAAGCGATGCAACATTATTGGTGTACTTGCAACTTTTGCCTAATAATCTAACTATGTCCTGTTGTTACGCTTTGATTGCCTCCGAGATCGCAGCACGTTGCTGTTACTTATGATAGCGGCACTTCCTTTTTTCGACAAAGATGATAGTGGCACTTATGAGTTATGACAGTGTGCATCAAGATTCAGGCAAGCATTGTATCTGCAGATTCAGGCAACCGCGGTGAGTGTGACTTGGAGTACCGGGTATGTCAAATGCATTTCTTAGATTAGACTTACGAAACTCAACAGTTCGCTCAAGTGATATTCTTCTTGAGGTATATAGAGAGAGTGTGAGAGTGAGAGAAGAAAAAAGAGGTCGAACAGAGCTGAGGCACGCACCTGTAAAGATTGATGAGGAAGCCCTTGACCCTGAACGTACGGTACAGCAGCGGCCGCCGGCCTTCCTCGCCGCCGCACTCCTGCGACGGCAGAATCTCTTTCTCGTCGGAGGGGACCCAGTACCTATCCTTCGCGCTGACCACAATGTCGTCGTCTTTCGTCGCCGCCAGCAGCGGATCGGCTAGACGACCCGCAATGCCACCATGACCCCCGCCGGCCGCTGCCGGTGAAGCCATGCCTTGACTCGCCTACCACTACCGAGGATGGCAGATCTAGCTAGCTAGCTTCTGCGTCCTGAGTGAGAGAGAGAGAGATCTACGGGAGCTATAGCACTGAGCTTACGAGTGCTACTCCAGTGTGATGGCCACGCCCCAAAACGACGCCTATATAGGGATACTTAATTACATCCCGTTATATAGAGACTTAGAGAGAGATGCGAGTCGCGACGGGGGATGCCCTGGAAGTACTCTCGACCAGCGCATCGAGATCCGTGTGGCTCCGATCGCTCAGTGCTGTACTTTCACTTCTACTACAGCTACAAGTCTGCAACTTTCCAGCAAGAAAACGTGCGCTAGGTCGAATACATGTGCGCCCGCAGTTTGTTTATAGTGCCGATCGATCGTCGGATTAGCTAGAGTTACTTCTTTTAGCAAAGATAACTACCCTTAGGTACTTTAAAATCACTAACAGACGATCGACACTGGCGCGGGACAAAGATGTCCGGTGCAACTTATCGATGGCGGCGGTAGGGGCGACGGCGGCTCTGCAGGTGTTACGAACGGCGGGCCAAGTCGGGCTGAATCTGTGACTGATTTAGGTCTCATCTGGCAGGCATGCCTGTTGCATCTGGTCGGCGACGATCTTTGATGGTGGAGGACGGGCAGATCTCCTCCTACTAACAGTTGCATAGCCGGGGGCCGAAGTGTGACCGGCAGATGGCCGGCAGCCGCCTACTACTGCATTTAAGCCGCCCACGTGGGTTTGGTTATGTCGCCGTCCAAACTCGGCCGATTCCCTGGTCTCACGGTGCGATGTTGTCACTTTGGATGTTCGAGTTCGTGGACACCAGGGTGGCGGCCTGAAAGATGGGCTGCACGGGTGTCTCCACGGTGATCAGCGACGTGGTGGTGGTGTTGGCGGCGCTCCGGCAAGGAGAAGGCGGCGGGGGTACCTGGTGTTGGCGGCGCTTCAGCAAAGACAGATCACAGTTCGTTTTTTGGAGACCAGACTCGGGGACAATGAGCGGCCCGATCTCGATACATCGAGCGTGGTGTGAAGGTTTTTCCGGCTTCCATGAGCAGGCCGCCAAGCGAGGTGTCGGACAAAAATTGACTCGGTCTGGACACTTGGAGCTGTCGGTGTAGACCTTTTTATGTCCGAACCCCATAAAACCTTTGGGGTCGTTTTGGTGGGTGTTGGTGGAGATGCTCGGGAAGAATATGAATTCGTCGGATCCACGTCCAGGCAAACATAGGAACTTTGGGCTACCTACCTTGTTTTAGGAGAAAATTACAAAAAACCACCACAACTAGGGTTTCAAAAGACCGCCATAATACGTTAGGGTTTCAAAAAACAACCAATTCAGTGCTAATACTTTTCAAATAGCTACCACTTCGGTGCTAACCGCTCGCGACGCTCGTTTAAGCATGAAACTGACAGATAGGACCCAGTGTCACCGCCGTTAAGGGCCGTTACTCAGCACGTTAAATGTGTTGATTCAAAATATTTCAAAGTGAGAAAAAAGGCAGACAGGTGGGTCCCAGCTATTAAGACTTTGTCTTCTTCCTCTAGATTGGGCTTATCCTCGCCGTGGTCGCCGGCCATGCTCGTCCTCGCCGTCACGCGCACGTCTCAGCTCCCCGTCCACCCAGTTCCTGGCCGTGACCCCTCCACCTGAGCGGCTCCTCCGCGAGCTGGTGTCCACCTCACCGTGCAGCCCTCCCTGTGTGTGCGCAAGCTGCACGCCGTCGTGGCCGACCACGTCGGCGTCGCTTGCGCCGCGTGCCCCTACACGACGGCACTGACCCCGCCGCCGCCTCCGTGCGCGCCATCCGCCTGTGCGGCGTCGCGGGGTGGAACAAGGTCGGCGGCGGCTCCGTGCGTCTCGACGAGGGCCGGCCGCCCCAGACCAAACCGACCACACCAGGAGCTCGGCGCTGGCGTCTGCCTCTACCTCGCCGAAGGAATCGTGCTGGGACGCCCGAAGCCGAGCAAATCGCGTTCTTCTTCCCCAACTCCGGCGCCGCCTTCGGGCACGATTTCGACGCCGCCGCCCCCCTCCAGCCTCCCCGACCTCTGCATCGGCTTCACGCGCTCGTCGCGTCCGCCTTCCTCGACTTCACCGCCCTCGATTTGGGGCGTTCGGGCGCCACCGCGGGCGCGCCGCCGCCGACGACCCTTCATGCAATCATGCGCGCTCGCCGTGCTAGCCATGCACTTCGTCGCGTGGGCGCGCGACCACGCCAAGGCCACGGCGGCCGGCGGGAATGGAGATGTGGAGCGCGCCGGTGGTCTCTTGCCCGTGGTGCGGCCACCGGGTTGCTCGGCAAGCAAGCAACCGCCAGCGAGCACGGCTGCTACTCGCACGAGTTCATGCATGCGTGCGCCAGATTGGTCCAGCCAGGTGTGGTGGAAAGAAAATAAAAAAGGAATAGAAAAGGAAAAGAAGAAGACAAAAAAGAAAAAAGAAGTGGGTCGAACGGCCGTTTTCCCTTCCATCACCATTTGTCATCCTGACAATAGGCCCCACCCGTCAGTTTCGTGCTTAAACGAGCGTCACGAGCGGTTAGCACCGAAGTGGTGGCTATCTGAAAAATATTAGCACTGGATTGGTTGTTTTTTGAAACCCTAACATATTGCGGTGGTCTTTTGAAACCCTAGCCACAATTGTGATGGTTTTTTTAATTAACTCTTGTTTTAGCAACTTGCCGCCTTGTGATACCGTCGGTGTCAATTCTCGTCAGTGCTGGACCATGGAGCTCGATCTGCAAAATCACGTGGTGCTCCCGGGCTACCTTCATTGCTGGTCTCTTTCCTCTGATTACAAGACACAGGATTCCCTTCGCGTCGCATCTAGAGATTCTGTTTTCTAGCACGTACACGTTTACAATGTTGGGTGGTAGGTTGTGTTTTGTAGCAACCTTGAACAGCCCAGTGCTGTCGATCGGCATGATTTCGTCCTTGAAGATAACACGATGTAGATGGCACAACATTGTGCAATTTGACTGACCAACGAGGGTGACAACATATCCACCGTGCTCTGAAGCTACGGTAAGTAAGATAACCAAAAAGTTGCGAATTTTTTCAATAAAAATCTGGTAGATTGACACAGATATTTGTACGATCCCTTAAAATGGGGTTATTTCTGAAGTTCTTTGATTGATTCCGTCCAGGGTGCTACCAAAGTTCCTCGAATTCCTCGGCCAGATTTTCAAACTTCAAACTCAGTTCATACTCTCGGAACAAAACAGACAACTCCAGCTATGAACGGTACCATTTCAGATTCAAGTGTGAATAGTACATATTTTTGTAATCATTCAAAGCTGAATTTGTCGTTTTCTTTCTCAATGTGTGAATTTAATTTGTTGTTGATTTTGTAGCATCGGATAATGGATATGTTACTTGTGTCAATCTATTTAGATTTCTTGAGAAACATTTCACACAAATTTTACTAAATCACTAGATATTTGAACCTCTCATATATGCTCGGGAGTCATATGGGGAGTCATTTATTTAGTAACACGACAAGAAAATTTTCCTCAATGTACTAATGAGCAATTAATCCAACATGTGTGTAGAAATTAGTGCTGACATATCCTGGTGATGTGTTCTCTGAGCTTGCCCAGCTTGTAGACCAAACTCCAGAGCATAAACAGTCATATCCATCCATGTTCAAATGATATACATGTAATACGGCCCATATGAGGATTAGCAGCAGCCCTAGTTAAATGACTTCTGGAGAAAGTATCACCTCAACAATGAAACATTAGTAACATAACTGATTTTACAAACTTCAGTTAAAACCATTTGAAGGATAACGTTCCACAGCATGAACACAAGTGCCGTCCTCCTAACTGCTCATTTGGGCACGGCTGAAAGTACAGAAGACACGGTCCAAACAAACACCCAATGCATGGTGACCTATCACCTGGATGAAGGTCCTTCAGTCAGGAAAGATTTGCCTAGAGAGATGCTCCACTGAAATAATGCCTACAAAACACATCCATAATTGGATAAAGTAACCGTGACACAATGAAGAGAGCAATATTACTCTCAAATCTCAGAAAACACCTCTGTAGCATGTGCACATCAAGAGAATAAGAAGGCAAACTAACTGGGTCTACAACCATGATGATATTTTACTCTTAGCAGGCAGATCTTTTAATTACAGTTCATCTAACTATTTCCATGTTTTTCTTCCTTTTGTGTTTTGGCTTGATAGCATCCTTTAGACTCTTAGGCGATCCACTTTCCTTGGCCTCATCTGACTCTCCAGCGGTTCCAGAATTTGACATGCTTTCCACCTCCGGATTAGATTCAGTTAACCTTGGTTTGGCATCCTCATCCCCCTTGTCATTTGGTATAGCTAGTGGGTCTGCATATAGCAAGGAAATATTTTAGAAGCCAGAAGGATGGTATATGTGTCATATGAAAGAATCTTATTGTCCAGTTAAGGGAAAAGGTTTCCTAGCGTAAAGACCTTTAATAGCTCTGCTAAAGTTTAGCTTATAAATTACCATGGTCTGAATAAAGCAATGCAACAGGCATTTTAACCAAAAAGGACCCAACTAGAAGGATATTGGTGGATAGGTAGCAGGAGATTAATGCCATGTCATGATTATACATATAGATAGATAATAATTGGTTCACTGAGCCATGGAAAAACCTGAATATTGGTTTACTCGGCCAAAACACGCTTAGAATAAGGAGCAGTGTTTCAGAAATTTCATCAGATTGTATTTCATGGCTGGTGAAATGACAAGAATTGCCGACTAAAGCATGATGCCAAACTAGCAGCATTAGATGTTCGGGAAAGTTATTATAGTTAGTAAGCACTAAGATGATGAAACTAAACATATAATAATAACAAGCAAACACAATCACAGTACCCGGCAACTGAGAGATTCTGAGGAGCTTAATGAAACTCCTTTGGAGTATGGATCCCTACATTGCAAAAATCAGGGTAGTTGGAAAACTCATATCAAACAACTATTTAAAACTACGATTCAAATAACAAGTACAGCACTTCAGTAACTACCAATTTGAGGGGCCACCAAGGAACATGGATGTTTGTTTGGGTTTAACAGTTCGGTTCCCAGTCAAGGGTGAAATCCTTTTTACACTTTGATGAGCATCATCACCTTTGCTTATGTCTCGAGCATCATTTGGTGTCTTCGAGGTGGTTTGGCTTTTCAATGCACCATGAATGCTCTCCATAGTTACATCAGGAACGTCAATTTTTTTAGCCACCAAGGCTGGAGTGCGCTTTACTTTCTGCAATGCCTTCGCAGTGGTGTAATCTTCAACCTGAATACAGAAGAATAAAATGGTTGATGCTTAGGATGACATGGATATCTGATCTGCATAATAGAACTTCAGAAAGATCCACAGTTTATAGGACCCAGGTTCGTTCATACAGCCGTTTAATCCCAATCCTGGTCGACTGATCCAGACTGCTTGGAGGCGAACCTAACAGGGGTTAATTTGATAGCAAATGTGTGTGGTGACCAGGCCTGCAGCAGGCAGCAGCGATGGCCCCAGTGCATGCCAGACCAGCACATCGTACCCTTTATGTTCTCCTATCGTCTTCTTTTTAGTTTCCTTTTTTTATGTTACACAGGGATCCTCCATATGAAACTCTGTGGGCGGCTTGAGGCCAAACATGTTAAATTTTCAGAGTGCCTAACCAGAATCAGAATTAAAGCATTCACAACCTCTGTCCCCAAATCACTAACGCACAACTAAACCTGCTATAGTTTCATTTCATATTTCATAAAACATCAAAGCAGACATCTAAAATTCTAAATTGTAATGGCAGAGGAGTGAAATTCTAAACTCACATTGGTCTTTATTTTGCTTGTTATATCAGCGGCTTTAACCGAAGCAATCCTTAAACACTGCATGATAACACTTGACATGACACCCTCTCCACCAGCTTTCTGAATGGAACAGACATCGCCGTTCGAGTTAATTGTGGCTGTCATTCTTCCTCCCATAACAGCTTCTTCCTTGTATGTTGGATCAATAACCTACAGACAAAAATTCAGCCAAATAATGTTAGAAGATGAGAGAACCACTAAGACTGCTAATAACGGTACCTTCCATATTTACAAATACTGGAACATACCATGATATTACCATCACCAAAATATGCAAAGGTTACAGCTACGGGGAGGTGATGGATTGTTAGCGGAAGGGGATCTCTGACCTGTAAAATACATTACAAATAAAACATAAGATGTGGTGTAACGATGGGACCAGCACGTGATACTTAATAATTGGGTTGTGTTTGCGACTGCATACTACAGGAAGCTCTTGAAGGCATACAAATTTTCTACTTCTACAACAAACTGGAGATGTGGTGCTTCGTAGGTGAGCTAGAACGTTGAGGAATGAATGAGAACGAGAATTTACAATAAAACACCTTATTTACCTACCTCAGGGTCATGTACTGTAACTTGCTGACCATCGTCCCCACCAACTGTGCATTCGGGCCTCCGGAATGTACATAAAGCAGCCAATGCAGCGATGTTAGCAGCGTCAATTAGATTCCTGAGGGATTCAACCATGCCATTTCACTCGATTAGCACTCTAACCAGAAGCACTCACTCATTAATTACATCAGTAGGCAATATACAGCTCATACCCCCCATTGTCCAGAATGTGAAGGTCGACACGAACCGACCAGACTTGCTTCCCAGCAACAACACACAGGGACTCCATATCCACCGCTCGGCTCTCCCTGGGCAACACCGAAAATCCTCATTAAACTCCACACTTAGATTCTTCGACTAAAAAAAAATACAACGCGGCAATTAGGAGACCTTAGGCCACGATCGATGACACGGCCCAGCTCAATGGCTGCTTCCCCAGGTCGCCCAGGCTCAAAGGCAGGATCAGCCATGGGCGAGAACTCGGTGAATATGGCTAGCGTCCCCTCGTTAGGCCTGTCCTTGTACGGCTGGACCAATTGGGCGGTAACATAACCCATCACACGCGTTTCGCCGAGCTCCACCTCCGCCGAGCCATCCTCCCTATGCAGAGTTCAACAGCAACATCAGCAAACGCCTAACCGCACATGGAATAGCGGGAAAATCAAGTTCGCCAGCGCGGTAGCAGAAGCCTAAATCATGGGCGAGGGAAGAAGGGGTGGGGAGGGGATTGAGCCAAGGTACCTGCCGAACGCGATTTTGAGTTTGCGGAAGTCGAAGGGGCGGCGACCATCGACGCGAAGGTCTGACTGGAGGGCTTGCTCGATGAACTCCCGCTCGTTGACAGTCGGGCACCACCGCGGATCCATCATCTCGTTGCTCGCCGGCGGCGGGAGCTAGGGTTTTAGACTCGGCCGAGGCGGGGGGTGTGAGTGCTGAGTTTAGAGCTTGTTTCTAGCTTTTTTTTTCTCTTTTGAGCGACTTTTTTTGAGCGACTTGGGTTGCTTAATTGGATAGGCCGACCTCTAAGGCCTACGTGGGCTGGGTCAGAAAGGGTTAGCTGGGCCTCAGCGGAATCGCGATAGGGCAATCCGCACGCAGTATTTATTGGCTTTTAAGGGCGCCTGTACGGCAAACCCTATTCATCGAACAGGTCGATGATAAGGTGCCGTCGTACACCCCAAATGGGCCGGCCCAACATGCGGAGCGCACCTGCTCGCCCCTCTGTTGCTTATGGGCCAGCCCAGTAGTGCATCTGCTTCATTTTTTTCGTTTCTTTTGACTGTTTCTTTTTTCTTTCTTATTTTTCCTGTTTCTTTTTCGTTTTTTTTTTTTTTTTGGCCGTTTCTTTTTCCTTTCTGTTTTATTTTTAGATATTATTTAAAATTAAATATTTTAAAAATATTTATAAATATAAAAAATGTTAAGATTTACAAATTGTTCATATTTAAAAAATGTTTAGATTTGAAAATTGTTCATCTCTAAAATTTGTTCATATTTTAAAAATCATTCAAAAATAGTTTTCGTGAATAGAGTTTTTATTTACTTTTTAAATATTGTTCAAAAAATATTTTTCATTCATAGATTTTTTTCTGTTCACTTTTTAAAATCGTTCAAAAATAAATTCGTTCACCGACCTTTTCTGTTCACCTTTAAAATTGTTCAAAAATAGTTTCGTTCAACGACATTTTCCATTCATTTATAAAAATTGTTCAAAAATAACTTTCGTTCATAGACATTTTTCTGTTCACTTTTTAAAATCGTTCAAAAATAAATTCGTTCACCCACCTTTTCTGTTCACTTTTAAAATCGTTCAAAAATAGTTTCGTTTAACGTCATTTTCTGTTCATTTATAAAAATTGTTCAAAAATAATTTTCGTTCATAGACTTTTTTCTGGTCACTTTTTAAAATCGTTCAAATATAAATTCGTTCACTGACCTTTTCTGTTCATTTTTAAAATCGTTCAAAAATAGTTTCGTTCAACGTCATTTTCTGTTCATTTTGTAAAATGTTCAAAAATATTTTCGTTCAATAGCATTTTATGTTACTTTTAAAATTATTCAAAAATAGTTTCCGTTCACCGCCATTTTCTGTTCATTTTTTAAAATCCTTCAAAAATAGTTTTCGTTCACCGCCACTTTCTGTTCACATTTTTCTTTTTTAGATATTATTTTAAATTTTCATTTTTTGTAAAGACGATCAAATTTATAAAAATGCTTAGATTTCAAAAATGTTCAGATTTGTAAAATGTTCCAATTTGAGAATTGTTCATATTTAAAAAATTGTTCAAAAATAATTTTCGTTCATAGGGTTTTTTGTTCACTTTTTAAAAATCTTTCAAAAATAATTTTCGTTCATAGACTTTTTTCTGTTCACTTTTACAATCGTTCAAAGTCGATTTTGTTCACCGTCCTTTTCGGTTCATTTTCCAAATCGTTCAAAAATAGTTTCCGTTCACCTTTATTTTGTGCTCGTTTTTTTTAAATCATTCAAAATTAGTTTTCATTCACCGGTCTTTTCTGTTCACTTTTAAAATCGTTAAAAAATAATTTCCGTTCAAACCAAATTCCGTTCAACGACGTTTTAAAAGTCGATCAAACTCAGATCCCGTTCAAACACACAATCTGTGCAACCGTTCTCTCATTTCCGTTCGAAACCAAATTACGTTCAACGACGTTTTAAAAAATCATTCAAACTCTGATCCTGTTCAAACACACTTTCCGTGCAACCGTTCTCCTATTTTCCATTCAAAAACAATTTCTGTTCAACGATGTTTTTCAAAAATAGTTTAAAGTCAGATCCTTATCAAACACACAATCCGTGCAATCGTTCTCCCATTTCTGTTCAACGACGTTTTCAAAAATCGTTCAAACTCAGAGCCTGTTCGAACACACAATCCGTGCAACCGTTCTCCCATTTTCGTTCAAAACCAAATTCCGTTCAACGATGTTTTCAAAAATGTTCAAACTCAGATCCCGTTCAAACACACATTCCGTGTTCAAAAATAGTTTCGAACATCTCGTATATGATCGTCAAAATGAAAATATTACAACATGAAAGTTGGGCGAAATGTGGATGTTAACCTACTCGTCAAATAATATTTCAAACGGTCAGCCGAGCGTGACGAATTCGATAAAATTTGGCTAAACAGGTTTCAAACATCTATTCAAAATTGAGAAGTTATAATCGACGAAACTCGAAACTGAGTATGGGAATGGAACCTACTCGTGGACCCACATAATTTTCGTGTACACAACTTTCAAAGTAGTTCGAGTGTTCATAATTTTCATGTAGTAGCGATGCTACTCCGCTCAAACGCAATGAACGAAGAAACAGGAAACAGTACAACGCTCGTAGTCGTCGATGCGCTTCAGAACATAGCGCGTTCATGGCCACGCCTACTATCGCTGGGGGTATGCGAACGCGTCTTATCGACGCATAGGTCGATAAGTAGGATGTCCCCGCCTGTACCTACCGAGTCGCCCGCAGAGGTCGATTGTCTGGGCCGGCCCATTAAACGTTGAGTGTTAGAAGCAAACAGCGAAACATTTTTTCTTGTTTCTTGTTTCTTGTTTCTTCTTTTTGCTTTTACGTTTTTCTTTTTTCTTCGTTTACTTTTTCTTTCATTTTTATATATCATTTTTATTTTCTATTTTTCCTTTTAATTTTCCAGTTTTTACACCTTTCATTTTTTTGTCGTACAAGAATACATTATTTTGGAACCCCTAATCATTTTTTTAAAACCTATGAATATTTATTTATTTTTGAACTCATGAATATTTTTTTGAACCCATAGATCTAATTTTTTGGTTCATTATTATTTTCGGTTCACCTAAATTTTAGTTTCTTTTTTATTTGGTTCACTATTTTACTCGGTTCAGTATTATTTTTGGTTCACTGACATTTTTGGTTCACTGTTATTTTCGGTTCATCCGAATTTTAGTTTCTTTTCGATTCACTATTATTTTTGTTTCACTATTTTTCTCGATTCACTATTATTTTTGGTTCACCTACATTTTTGGTGCACTGTTATTTTCGGTTTTAGTTCCTTTTTCGATTCACTATTTTTAGGTTCCTTATTTTCTTCACATGCATTTTTGGTTCACTCGAAATTATAGTTCTTTTTCACCTTGTTCTTTTTTAATTTTCGGTCATATGTTTCTTTGGTTCACCTTAATTGTTTTTGGTTCATTATTATTATGGTTCACCCTAATTTTGTTCACTATTTTTGGTTCATTATTTATTGGCTCACATTTTATTTTAGCTCTCCCTATTTTTTCGGTTAAACCCCCAACCTTGCCTTTCTTATCACTATCAAGCTTTCTCGATTTAGGTCTACGCATATGAAGCCCTCTCGAATTTGTTCTACACGGTGAAATCTTTCAAAGAAGACCCGGATACAAATCTTTTTGGTTCACCTTAATTTGGTTCGTCAAGTTTTATGTGTCAATAAATAATTTCATATTTTCTAAAGCAAAACTGTAAAAAATAGCAGGAAAAAAAAAGCGCGCGAGCCTGTGCTCGTCGCTCGGAGCTGACACGTCGCTATTTTTTCGCATACGCGTGCTAGGCTAGGCGCCTAGGCCCATGTACGTGCACAACGTGAGCGAGGCGATGCTCTCATCTCGCTAGAAGCAATGGATAGGACCTCCTGTGAAATCTTATTCGTGCCTCACGACGGTGAAAATGCGGCGAAATAACGACGTTCCTAAAGGTCGGCCCAAGACACTGCCTGCTCGCACGTGTTGTAAGGATGTCTCCAACGGGGCAATCGAGTCCGCGCGGCTCCGCGCGCGTCCGCGCGAGTCAAAAACACGGCCCAACGGGGCAACCCATCCGGACCGCGGTCCGTTTTTTGTTCCGCCGCGACCCATTCTTGGCCCAAATTTGGGCCAGGTTTGCGTCGGCGCGGACACGCTGCGGACTGACCGCGTGTTCGCGTGCTCACGCGTGGCGTCCTCCCCAGGCCCACATGGCAGTGACACGGGGACGGTCAGCCTCCCCTGGCCCAGTCATTTTTAATGCTAGGGGATAGGGACGGCCAGCCCCCACCCACCCCCACTCCACTGCCCCACTACCGTTCCCTCTCCGGCGACCAAACCCTAGTCGCAATGCCGCTCCGATGGCCGGGGTTCGGCAAGGCCAAGAACGACGGCGATGCCGGGTGTAACAGCCCAAAGTTTGTGAACCTCGAAAACCTGAGTAAAATTTTCGCTTTTGCATTTCATGCATGCATCATGGCATTATTTGTTGAAGTGCTTGAGTTGAAACCAAGGTTTTGAAAACCAATTACAACAAAGGGAAACAAAAGCCATAATTGTTTCAAACAACTTAAACACAAATGAGTTTGTTGTGACAAAACCAACTCAACTAAACTTCCATATTTGTCAAGGAAGTTCCAAGAGTTCCAAAAATAATATTGTGCAATTGCTATAAATTTTCCAAAGGAGCAATATTTGGAATTTAGCAAAATGCTCTATTTTTAACCCTATGAACAAATGCTGTCCAAAACAATTTATTTGGCAACCTCAATTTTTGTGGTGTTTCCACATGCTGTTAGGAGCTACTGGATTTTTCTCAGATTTTAATAGAATGTTTAAGTGCCTCTATAAAATCCCTAAAACCTACTGGAAATAAAAGAAAAGGAAGAAGAGACCAATCTGTGATGGAGGAAATTCTTCCAGGGGTTTTTTCGCAAGACGACCATCTCCTTCCTCCTGTAGCGACCGCGAGAGCTCTGCTCGCTGATACGTCTCAAACGTATCTATCATTTTTGATGTTACATGCTTGTTTTATACCAATTGCTACATGTTTTGCATCTACTTTATATCACTTTTATACATTTTTCGGGACTAACCTATTAACAAGATGCCGAAGTGCCAGTTCCTGTTTTCTGCTGTTTTTGTATTCCAGAAAAGCTAGTCTGGAAATATTCTCGGAATTAGACGGAACTACACGGGGGTGCCTATTTTTCCAGAACACGCCTGACGGAGCAAAGGAGGAGCAGAGGAGGGCCACCAGGAGGCCACACGCCACCAGGGCGCGGGCCCCCCTCTGCCGCCGCCCTGGGGTGGTGTGGGCCCCTCGGGGGTCCGCAGCCGCCGCCCTTTCGCCTACTTATTCCCCCCGACGCGAAAACCCTAAGTACCTGAGCAAATATCCACGAAAAGTTCCAGAGACGCCGCCGTCGTCAACCCTAGCTCGGGAGGGTTCAGAACCTCTTCCCGGCACCCTGCCGGAGAGGGGAATCGTCACCGGAGGCTTCTACATCGTCATGCCTGCCTCCGGAGTGATGCGTGAGTAGTTCATCCTTGGACTACGGGTCCATAGCAGTAGCTAGATGGTTGTCTCTCCACTTTGTGCCATCATGTTTAGATCTTGTGAGCTGCCCTACATGATCAAGATCATATTATTGTAATGCTACATATTGTGTTTGCTGGGATCCGATTAATATTGAATATTATGTCAAGATCTTGCATGCTTTCCGTTACTCGTAGATGCTTTGGCCAAGTAGATGCTTGTAACTCCAAGAGAGAGTATTTATGCTAGATAGTGGGTTCATGTCTCCGTTTAACCTGGGACAGTGACAGAAAGTTCTAAGGTTGTGGATGTGCTGTTGCCACTAGGGATAACCTAGCGATGCTATGTCCACGGACATATGTATTTGTTTACATTACGCACTTTACTTAATGCAATTATCCGTTGCTTGCAACTTAATACCAACGGGGGACTCGGATGACAACCCGGGGTGGATTATTAGTCATAGATGTTGTTGGATAACGATCTATGTATTATGTCGTAATGCCCAATTAAATATCATAGTAGTCAACATGTCATGTATATGCATTGTCATGCGCTCACTATTCGTCAATTGCCCAGCTGTAATTTGTTCACCCAACATGTTAGTTATCTTTTATGGAGAGACACCACTAGTGAACTGTGGACCCCGGTCCATTCTTTTACACTGATTAAACAACCACAAACTGCAAACTGTTCCTTTTCATTCTCTGCAATTTAATACTCATTTTCCACACAATACGTTTAATCTTTTGTTTTCAGCAAGCCAGTGAGATTGACAACCTCACTGTTTCGTTGGGGCAAAGTAGTTTGATTGTGTTGTGTGCAGATTCCACCTCAACAGTCCAGACTCCCTGCGACAGCTATTTTCTGGCGTCGTTGACAACCTTCTGAAGAGTTGCTGCTCCTACTGGTTCGATAACCTTGGTTTCTTTCTGAGGGAAAACTTGCTGCTGACTACATCATACCTTCCTCTTGGGGTCTCCCAACGAACGTGTGTTTCACGTCATCAAGCTATTTTTCTGGCGCCGTTGCCGGGGAGTGGAAGCACTTCTTCAGCGACTCCTATCTCCCCTTCGACGCCTATTTTTCTGGCGCCGTTGCCGGGGAGACAGCAGTCTTCTGCAAGGGGAGTTTCACGCTTCCAATCTCTTTACTTTGTTTTTGTCTTGCTTAGTTTATTTTATTTTATCTTGTTTGCTTTCAATTATCAAAAACACAAAAAAATTAGTTACTTGCATTTAGTTTATTTTCAGTTTTGTTTTCTGTTAGTCATCATGTCTAGCTCTGCTCCTTTTTCCGTAGTGCCACCTGTGGGAGAAATTATTACTTTTAGGCAGGAAGGTGGGGAATCCTTTAGGAATGCCTGGGCGAGAATTTTGGAATTGCACAAGAAGGTGCAACCTAAGATGGACTTGAGAGTTCTTATAAAAAATTTCTACCATGGTTTATTTTCTGTTTATCAACTTGCTCTAGATACCATGGTAGGGGAAACCTTTTCTGAGATTGATTCAATGAAAGCTCATAATATTTTGAGTGGTTTGGCAATTTTTCCACTAGTGGATGAAACTGGGATATTCTCTAAGCTAGATAAAATAGAAAAGTCAATTGATGATTTAACTCTGAGCCATAATCTAAAGAACAACCTTTAGTTGAGTTAAAAAATGATTGGGAACCATTCATTGAGATTAATATTGGTAATGAAAAGTTCCGTGCCTACTGTGATCTTGGTTCTACAATGTCCATCATGCCAAAAATGGTTTATGATTTATTAAAATATGATAATATGGTTAGTTACCCTGTTTTTCATTTTCATGCGGATGGAACAATCATAAAAAGTATAGGGATTATTAACGATGTTAAGGTTACTATTCAGAATAAGACTGTCCCTGTTAATTTTATGATTCTTGCAAAATCTCCTGGTAATATTGTCCTTGGAAGACCCTTTTTAAAGAACAATGGGTATTTATTAATGCAAAGTATGGGTTTATGAAATTCAATACCCCTATTAATCGAAGGTTCTTCTTTCCAATTAAGAAGGACGATCCCACCGAAAGGTTAGGAGATTTCAATGTCTTTGGTAATACTTGATGCATGCTTTGTGCCTAGCTAAAAGGCGTTAAAGAAAAGCGCTTATGGGAGGCAACCCATTTTATTTTTCTGCAATTTTTCTTTTATTGAGTCAAGGAGTTTGTTTACTTCTGTAGCAACTCCTTTGTATCTTTATTTTCTCGCATTGTTGTGCCAAGAGTAGCCTCTAATGATAAGATGATGCTTAATTTTGATTGCTGCGCAGAAACAGATTTTTGCTGTTCACTGTACGAAATTCCTAAAATCACCAGATTGTTAAAAATCTGAAATTTTTGTGCGTAATCTTTATGAATGTCTGAAACTTTCATTAGTTCAGAGTTTCTCGATCTGAGCGTCGTAAGTGCCTCGAAAAAATTCGTCTTTGCGGACTGTTCTGTTTTAGACAGATTATGCCTTTTTATTTTCGCATTCTCTCTTTTACTAGTGTTGAGTGAAATTCTTTTTTGGGTGGAAGAGCTTCACATAACATCAGTGGCTGTAGCTAATGTTTAAAGTAACAAATCATATTGCGTCTTTACAGAACATGTGAATTTTTGATTATGCACTAACCCTCTAATGAGATCTACTTTGAGTTTGGTGTGACGGAAGTTTTCAAGGGTCAAGAGAGAAGGATGATATAATAGGATCAAGAAGAGTGAAGAGCTTAAGCTTGGGGAGGCTCCCATGGATCTCCCCAGCATATTTCAAGAAGACTCAAGCGTCTAAGCTTGGGGATGCCCAAGGCATCCCCTTCTTCATCGTCAAAATTATCAGGTCATCTCTAGTGAAACTATATTTTAATTCTTTCACATCATATGTGCTTTTCTTGGAGCGTCTGTGTGCTTTTTATTTTCAGTATTGCATTTTTATTTTCAATAAAGCTTGACTGGACCCTAGCATTCTTGATTGGGAGAGAGACACGCTCCGCTTTTTCATGAGAATACTCCTATTCTTCACTTATATTTGTTGAGTATTCATATCTAGCGCTGTTCAGCTTTTAGCTCTTGTTTTCATGTATCTCTTGTCAGAGCTATTAGCTTTCTTTTGTAGAAAGTACTCTCTTGCTTCACTTATATTTGTTTGGAGAGTTGATGAAATAAATTGATTGGTGTTTGGTTGGTTCAGAAAATGTTGCATGTGGTAATTGGTATAAGGAAAAACTTGCTTAATCTTGTAGATCACTAAAATGGATAACTTGATGCTTGTCAATTGTTTTGAGTTAACAAGTAGATCATGATTAAATTGTGCATCACATGAGTTAAGCCTATTAGTGAAGAACTACCGTAAAGCTTGTTGAAAATTTGGTTTGCATCGGTGGTACCTCTAAGGTCTAGATATTTTCTAATAACAGGGTTTGGTTAACAAGGAAGACGGTATGAAGTCTTATAACGTTTGCAATATGTTTGTCATATAAAACTTGGTGTACGGGTTGATATTCTTGTTTGCTTACATAACCTTGCTAGCCTAAACTCTGTACTGAGAGGGAATGCTTCTCGTGCATCCAAATCCTTGAGCCAAAATCCATGCCATTTGTGTCCACCATAACTACCTATATGTGGTATTTCCTTGCCACTCCAAGTAAATTTTTCATGTGCTACCTTTAAATTATTCAAAATGTTATTATTCCCTTTTTGTGTCAATGTTTACTAGCTCATGAGGAATTAGTGTGGTTATTCTTTATTCTATTTGTCGAGTGGACTTTTACACCTGGACTAGTGGCATATACATCCGCTTATCCAATAACTTGCAAAAAGAGCTGGCAACGGGGTGCCCAGTCCCAATTAATTACAACTTTAACCAATTAATTCTCTTCACACTTTTGCCCTGATTCATCAGTAAGCAATGACAAACAGTGAAATACCTGAATGTGTGTAAACCAAAGAGAAAGAGGGATGATCTGCCTTGCTGGTAGAAATAACGTCCTTCATGGGAGCCGCTCTTAAAAGTCCGTTCGACAGGTAGAATACTGTTCTCACCCGCTACCATTCGTTGACAATTAACAAACACCTCTCAAAAATAGATACTCCTCCATGGTATGTGATTGATGGAAGGCACCCGAGGATTCGGTTAGCCATGGCTTGTGTTAGCAAGGTTGGGAGGAGTATCAAATATTTTATGCAATCTCTATATGCTTTCAAAAACCTAAAAGCTCTAGCACATGATTTAATCCCTGCTTCCCTCTGCGAAGGGCCTTTCTTTTACTTTTATGTTGAGTCAGTTTTCCTATTCTTTCTGTCTTCCACAAGCAAACACTAGTGTCAACTTTGTTACAACATGCGTTATATGCAATGTATTGGACTTGTTATACTACTTTGTGTTGACAATATCCATGAGATAAATATGTTGAAAGTTGAAGCAAATGCTGAAACTAAATTCTTCCTTTGTGTTGATTAAATACCTTTTGTTAGAAACTATTGCTTTATGAGTTAACACTTATGCAAAACTGTTTGATGCTTGTCTCGAAAGTACTATTCATGAAAACGTTTAGCTTGTGTGATTCATTGTTTACTCATTATCTATTTGATAGCAAATTATAGACCATTGACTTGGATCACTTCATTCATTTACATGTGCCTTGCAATATTATATGATCAAGATTATGATAGTAGCATGTCACCTCAAAAATTATTTGTTTTTATCGTTTACCTACTCGAGGACGAGTAGGAACTAAGCTTGGGGATGCTGATACGTCTCAAACGTATCTATAATTTTTGATGTTCCATGCTTGTTTTATACCAATTGCTACATGTTTTGCATCTACTTTATATCACTTTTATACATTTTTTGGGACTAACCTATTAACAAGATGCCGAAGTGCCAGTTCCTGTTTTCTGCTGTTTTTGTATTCCAGAAAAGCTAGTCTGGAAATATTCTCGGAATTGGACGAAACTACACGGGGGTGCCTATTTTTCCAGAACACGCCTGACGGAGCAAAGGAGGAGCAGAGGAGGGCCACCAGGAGGCCACACGCCACCAGGGTGCGGGCCCCCTTCTACCGCGCCCTGGGGTGGTGTGGGCCCCTCGGGGGTCCGCAGCCGCCGCCCTTTCGCCTACTTATTCCCCCCGACGCGAAAACCCTAAGTACCTGAGCAAATATCCACGAAAAGTTCCAGAGACGCCGCCGTCGTCAACCCTAGCTCGGGAGGGTTCAGAACCTCTTCCCGGCACCCTGCCGGAGAGGGGAATCGTCACCGGAGGCTTCTACATCGCCATGCCTGCCTCCGGAGTGATGCGTGAGTAGTTCATCCTTGGACTACGGGTCCATAGCAGTAGCTAGATGGTTGTCTCTCCACTTTGTGCCATCATGTTTAGATCTTGTGAGCTGCCCTACATGATCAAGATCATATTATTGTAATGCTACATGTTGTGTTTGCTGGGATCCGATGAATATTGAATATTATGTCTAGTTGATTATCAATCTATCTTATATGTTATTTAAGATCTTGCATGCTTTCCGTTACTCGTAGATGCTTTGGCCAAGTAGATGCTTGTAACTCCAAGAGAGAGTATTTATGCTAGATAGTGGGTTCATGTCTCCGTTTAACCTGGGACAGTGACAGAAAGTTCTAAGGTTGTGGATGTGCTGTTGCCACTAGGGATAACCTAACGATGCTATGTCCACGGACATATGTGTTTGTTTACATTACGCACTTTACTTAATGCAATTATCCGTTGCTTGCAACTTAATACCAACGGGGGACTCGGATGACAACCCGGCGGTGGATTATTAGTCATAGATGCTGTTGGATAACGATCTATGTATTATGTCGTAACAAGCGATCAATGGAACATCGTGGACCACCCGAAAGTGCCGGAAGCCTGGAACCCTCTGAAGGCCAAGCTCCTTCATGTTTGTGCGCTTCGTCTTGTGGTCGCCGGAGATAATGGGTTCGCCGGCGGGCGTCGTCCTGCAGTTCCTTCTTGACGTAGCCTGCCAGCCGCACCTCAGATTCGATTGCTAGGTGGGCGTGGCCTCGCGTCCATGAATCGATTTGCCGACGACCTACACGTCGCGTCCATGCTTTATATTGAAGTCCGCATTGGGCCCTAGGTTAGTGTCCGTTTGAATCTATATATTCACGTACGTGGTCAGGCCAAACACCTATTCGCGTATAGGTACGATATAACTTCCTAATCTTGGCCTTTTTACTTTCCAAAATCTTGACGTGTTGAGGCCGGACATCCATCCGCACTTCTTAGCTTCCATATGGATTCACGTCGATCCATATCTTGTCCTGATTAATCTCCACCGTTTGTACATCGTGGTTATATGTTGACAAATCTCTACCGTCGATTGTCTTGTGTTTTAATTATATAATAGATGCTCAATTAAATATCATAGTAGTCAACATGTCATGTATATGCATTGTCATGCGCTCACTATTCGTCAATTGCCAAGCTGTAATTTGTTCACCCAACATGTTAGTTATCTTTTATGGAGAGACACCACTAGTGAACTGTGGACCCCGGTCCATTCTTTTACACTGATTAAACAACCACAAACTGTTCCTTTTCATTCTCTGCAATTTAATACTCATTTTCCACACCATACGTTTAATCCTTTGTTTTCAGCAAGACAGTGAGATTGACAACCTCACTGTTTCGTTGGGACAAAGTAGTTTGATTGTGTTGTGTGCAGATTCCACGTCAACAGTCCAGACTCCCTGCGACAGCTATCTTTCTGGCGCCGTTGACAACCTTCTGAAGAGTTGCTGCTCCTACTGGTTCGATAACCTTGGTTTCTTTCTGAGGGAAAACTTGCTGCTGACTACATCATACCTTCCTCTTGGGGTCTCCCAACGAACGTGTGTTTCACGTCATCACTCGCGCGAGCAGCTCCCGCCGCACCAGCTCGACGCCGGGCCCCCTCCTACTCTGACCTTCACTGCAGGGAAACAAGCACCCGAGGCCGCGCTGCTCCCCATCCCTCACACGCCTGCTCCTCTGCCCCCTGCTTCCTCTCTCCCTCTCGTTTCCTCTCCACGGCCGCGGCACACTCGAGCTCGCCGTGCTCGTCGCCGCCGATTGAAGAGCCCCCGAGCGAATCGAAGCAGCCCAGCAGCTCCGCCGCGTTGCCTGCTACCGCCTAGCCAGAGGAATCGAGCGGATACGCCGAGAATCGCCCGCGCCATCCTCTTCTTCCCCGCGGCCGTCCGGAGCTCCGCCGCCTGATTTCGCCGCCGTCACACCTCCTCCGGCCACCCAGTCCTCCCCACCGCGTCCGTGGTGAGCCCCTGGCCCTCGCTGGCCCTCTCCCCTCTCCTCGCTCGCCGTAGTCTCGCCGTGCTGCTCGCCGTGGTTTGTCACCGTCGCTCCCCTCGCCTCGCTCGCACGACCGGCCGTGGAGACGGCCTGGACCGGGCTGCAGGCTGGTTTCCTCGGCCCCTAGCCGGCCGTGAGATCGGCCCAAACTGGGCTGAAGGCCGGTGGGCTCTGCCACCTAGCCGGCCTTTCTGCCGGCCCAGACCGGGCTGAGGGCCGGACCCCTCTATTACCAGGCCGGCCTGGAAACCGGCCCAGACCGGGCTGGAGGCCGGTTGAGCTGTGTTTTTTTTTCCTCGCAATTATTTTTCTCGTTCTCCCTTCTCGCGCATGCTTCCCGCTCCTCCCCCGCGCAATTAGGGACATCGAACTCCGATGATTCCTCCTGTCCCATCTCTCTCTCGAATTCGTGTGATTAAAATGTTAATGTTGTTTAAAATAACTTATTAAAAGGACATATTTAAATGAGGAAAGTTTATAAATGCAATAACTTTTTATCGGGACTTCAGAAAAATGTGTTCGATATACCAAAATGTTCAGAAAAACGTGAATTATCCAGAATCATCATCATCATGCATAATTGTTCACAATTACAATAATGTACTTTTAGTAGTATTAGAATCATTAAGTTTTAATATGGGGTTTATTCCAAATAATGCAATAAATATAACGGGGACCCCATTTAACTTGTTGATCATGATCAATGCTTTTAGGGTGCATTTAAAATGTCATGCCATCATGTGTCTGCGCATTGCATATGTTAAGCATGTGTGGTGATTGATTGTTCCCTTCCGGTGTTGTTTGTGCATCGGTAGATCAAGGAGCTGAAGTGCCACCCCCGTATCGTGACGATCCGTACTACCAGCCGTATCAACAAGGCAAGCGTAATCCCCCCCTCTGAGCATGTCTTATCCTATGTTTCCGCAAATATTTTCTCCACTATAATATTGCATGCGGTTCCAAATGTCAATTTATTGGATTAGAGTATCCTATAGTTGCATTATGATTCCAATGCCATTACCTGTTTTCCCTCCTATTATCCATAGGATTGTATTGTTGGCCTGAGATACTTAACTATGCTATGTTGATGCTTAGCCATGCTTAGTTGAATGCCGAGCTGTACGATGGATACTTCATGTTGGAAACAGGTGATGAGATGCCCTGATGATGGTGGAGAATTGTGGTGACAGGAAATAAAACGCTTAAAGGTGGGGATGAGAGGCCACTGTGGTTGTGGTGCTTTGTCTCGTTCTCGCCGCCTAGGTGCGAGTTCTTTACCTCTTGAACCAAGACTGAGCGTGCAACCATGCGTGAGGCCTATGCAATTGCAGGAACCCTCATAGACTAAATAACTCGGGCGGGACTAGCCAGGGTCCTCTAGTTTGAGCTTCCATTTTGCGCGTGCGTGATGATGGTGGTATGAACTGGGATGAGGATGGTGGTGTTAGGAAAATGAGTGGCCACGGGGCAGGGTGTTGGAGGCACCTCTGCTCCGTCCTCACTGATGATCCTGGGTTAGTCCTTAACGAGGGAGAAGTCGACACCGCTCCCACCCAGCCGGCTCTCCAAGGAAGAGAGCTAAAAGCTAGGCAATGGGCCGGACGGTACGCGTGGCAAACATTGTACACCCCTGCAGGGTTAAATCTTTTCGAAAAGCCGTGTCCGCGGTTATGGACGAACTTGGGAAGTGAAGGTAAGATCATAGAATAACTTTAACGGAATGATTAAAAACTGGGTACTAAAGGTACCACTCAAGAATGCAAGGTTGACTTCCTCGAGGGTGGTTCGGGGAGGTGCCTTTGTAGAACAGGTACAGTGGTTGATGGTGGTTGATGTTGAGAAAGGTGATCCAAGAAAAGAGTACTTCTTACCTCTTTTAAAAATACTCTGTTTAGTCGATGCCAATGAGTTATGGTTTCATAAATAAAATCAGCTTTATGCAAAACAGCCATAAAACCTTGAAAGCCTCATCGAGCTAAAGCTCTATATATAATCTTGCGAGTTCGTTGAACTCAACGTCGTTTGTTTTGTTTCAGAGGAGGACTTCACCGACCTCGAAGGTGGGTTCTTCGTGGACTTCGACGAGTAGTCTGGGGTTCCCAGGTGGCAGCTTGGGACATCCCGGAACAGCTGGCGTTGGATGTTTATCTGTAGGCCTCTTAGGCCATAATTTGGTTCTTGTTGTTTAGAACAACCTAATTCGCTTCCGCATGTTGTAATGTTGGGTCTGTGACCTCTGGTTGTAATTTGCTATCTTTCTCTATTATAAGAGTTGAACTATAATGCTTTGTGTCGTAGAGTCTGTGATGTGCCAGTTGTTCCACAAGTCTTGATCTCTCTATTATGCATTGAGGGTTGTGCCTGTGTTAAGGCATCAATCGGGGTGTTGCGTTGCCGATGATCCATTCTGAGCAACGCCTGCCAAAGGTTTTGGCCGGGGATTGGTAAACCCGTAACCTCCGGTTGTATCGCTTAACCGGTGACACACGGCATCAATGTATAGCAGTCGGGTCGGGGCGCCACACCGGGTCGTCATCTGGCCGCCGCCGCCGCTACCGCGCTCCCTCCCCGACGCCATCGTCTTCCCCGGAGACGGAGCCGCTACCCGCCGTCTTCAAGATCACGCCTGAAAGGACAATGACGTCGCCTAGAGGGGGGGTGAATAGGCGATAAAACTTTTCCGGTTTAGGCTTGCTAATTGCGGAATAAAACTAGGTGTTTAAATTAACAAGCCAACAACCTAAATAAACTAGGCTCACCTATGTGCACCAACAACTTATGCTAAGCAAGACAAGCAACAAGGTGATAGCAATATAGAATACTTCAAGCACGAAGGCTATCACAATGTAAAGTGCATAAGTAAAAAGCTCGGGTATAGAAATAACCGAAGCACGCGGAGACGAGGATGTATTCCCGAGTTCCTCCTTGAAAGGGAGTACGTCTCGTTGGAGAGGTGTGAGGCACCACAAAGGTCGATCTCAACGCCACAAAGGCTCACCCTATTCTCCGATGAACCGCACCACAAAGGTTTGGTTCACCTTCCACTATCGGTATTCCTTCGAGGCGGAATCCGGAGCCTTTCAACAACAATCCGGGCACAACCCACAATGGGATTGGGGGCTCCCGAACGGCTCTCAACAACAATTCGAGGCACAACCCACAATGGATTGGGGGCTCCCGAACGGCTTCAAGTGACCACACAAGGGTCCAACCACCACAAAGGCGTCTAGGGTCCAAGGACCCAAGAGTAACAAGTTCACACGCTTTCAACTTCCACGAATCCTCGTGGAGAGCACACCGATGCACCAAATGCAAAAGGCAAGAGCACAAGTGCTCAAATCCTTCACTCTCAAATTCCAACAAAGCAACAAATGCTTATGGGGGAATAAGAGAGGAAGAACAAAGAGGAGAACCACACAAGAACTCCAAGAACTAGATCCACTAGGTTCCCCTCACTTAGAGGAGATATTGATTGGTGGAAATGTAGATCTAGGTCTTCTCCTTCAATCCTCCAAAGATCAAAGAGTTTGGGTGGAGGGATTGGGAGATATCAAAGAAATGAGCTTGCAACAATGGAGGAGAGAGAAATCTGGGCGAGCTACTTGGCTGGAGGAGGTGGAGGGGTATTTATACCCCTCCAGAAATTCTAGCCGTTGCCTTCAAAACCACACAGTTTTCACTTAGGCCGGAAGTTCCGGTTGGGCCGGAACTTCCGGTTGAGGCCGGAACTTCCGTCCAAGAACTTCCGGACCCCCAGAAAAGCGACTAAAAAACGGTACTGCACTCGGCCGGAACTTTGGCCGGAAATTTGGCCGGAACTTCCGGATGGCCGGAATTTCCGGCCAAACCGGAACTTCCGCCCCTCAGAAAACTGCAGAAACACTGAACACGAAAACGAAGATATCTTGATCATCCGGACTCCGTTTTCGATGTTCTCGGGCTCGTTGGAATCGCAACGAAGAGCTTTACAAGATCATGCAGAGAAACATCATAGTCCAACAATGGAAGATAAAACCAAATGGAGAAAGGTAAAACCTCTCTAAAAAGGAATAACCGGCAAACCTCCAAAACCGAAAACGCAACAAGTTTTCCATACGAAATTCGTTTTCGGTGAACTTGGGTTTGTCGTGAAGATCACAACAAGCACCAAAACCCAACAAGGAGAAAAGCCAAGTAAGAACCAAGAAAGATGAAATGCCAAGTATGCAAAGGTTTGAGCTCTCCACAAAGATGCGATCAAGTTACTCACTTGAGAGCCCCTCTTGATAGTACGCCGTCTATCCTAAAACCCGGTCTCCCACTAACAACATGAGACCGGTAAAATAGAAAACCTATCAAGATCATACCTTTGCCTTGCGCATTCCACTTGAGCTCGATGATGACGATCTTGACTCTCTCAAGTTGGAACACCTTTCTTGATTGTGCTTGCTAGCACATGCTTGATGAAGACTTCTCCAAATGCTCCCCCATACTCCATTATGGGAGGGCCTCGCAAAGCTCCGTCTTCATGTCTCCTTTGCAAGCTTCAATCAAATGATGTCTTTCGAGATGGATCATATTGAGCTTGCACTTCATCTTCTTATCTTGATATAGATGATGGCTTGGAGAAAACATGAAGTTCACTCAATCTTCTTTTCCAAGCCATGCTTGCAATAAGCTCAACTCTTCACATGACCATTCTTCATATAAACCCTTGATGGAACCTTGGTCATCATGAAATCTTCTAGAGTCCAACACATGAACTCCAAACATTTCCTATGGACAAGATCTACAAGTGTATCTCAATGCAAACATTAGTCCATAAGGATTGTCATTAATTACCAAAACCACGCATGGGGCAACACATGCACTTTCAATCTCCCCCATTTTGGTAATTGATGACAATCCCTTTTACGAGGGTTTATATAATGAATTAAGCAACCAAGCAACACAAAGAGCAAGGATGCAAGAGCAAGAAAGGCAAATGCTTGAGAACGAAACTAAAGCATAAAACCAACAACTCTTAAACCCTCTAAACTTCTCCCCCATTGGCAACGATTGCCGAAATGGGTGAAAAGTAAGAAGGCCAATATAATAAGAGCTCCCCCATAATGTGTGCATTTCTCATAATATGAGTGAAATCAAATGCACATATCCAATAACGAATAGTTGGAAAGGAGATCAAACTATATTGAGGATCCAAAGATTGCAAATGAAAATCAAATAGAAAGATACTTCAACGAAAGAAGCAAGCAATCAAAAGGATCCGAAAAATGTTCTAAATATCAAGAGGGAACTCCCCAAGGTACGTGCACAAATAGGATTTCTATTTCAATATAGTGTGCACAACATGGAATCCTCACTCCCTCCTAGATAAATTCGAACACAAGCCATGCAAGAGAATATAAATGAGAAGAGGCAAAACAACTTGCAACAAATAAACGTTTTGCAACATGAGCAAGGAGCGGCAAATAAAAGGATGGGTGTGAGATATAAAGACATTTTAGGAGACTAATACAAGGATGAGCAAAATCATCAACATAGTCTTTCAAAAAGTGTTGCACATAGTGCATATCATGTCTTTCACATACTCACACACCAACGGAGATATAGCAAATAGCTCCACAAGCTTAGAAGGTGCAAAAGCATAACACAAAAAATAAAGCTTGTGCCTTTAATTAGAGACCACCAAAGATCAAAAGCAAAAGGGTGGTCACTAAAGAATTGGAATATCAATTAAAGATGTAACTATTCTCATGTGTATAAGTTTCTAAGTAGACACGAATCACGAAGATATAAGTCCACAAATAAACATGTACACAAAAAGGTACAAAGGTAAGGTCATGATATCCAAGAGGAAGTCATAAATACACCAATAAGATTTTTGCTTAAAAGCATAGCACAAAGCTCAATTTTATCTTAAAGGGATATAGATGAACTTCCAACACATACTCATCATAGCATCAAAAACTATCCACAAAGGATAAAGGTGATAAACGGGATGCTCCGAGTAAGATAACAAGTATCACAAAGGCAAATGATTTTGAAAACATCAAAGTTGCACATGAGAGACTTTAAGTAGAAAGTGCTAGATTGACATAAATGGGATCGATGAATCATGAAATGAATATATATCCCCTTATATGTAATCATCCCGGCTTACTCACATTTGCAATAAAGACGTTTTGCAAGAATCAAAAGAATTGCAACCAAAGAGATTCATGCCATGAAACAACCTACACAAGGTTGAGAGCTAGAAAAGTATGCATGAGGTAGATACTTGTTACCGAGATAGCATTGGTGATGTAGAAGATAGGAGCTCATGATCATCCAAGCTTGGCTCCAATAAGCACATGGTGACAACACCTTCCTTGTAGATGAGACAAGCTTCCAATGCATCTCCAAATGTACCTAAAACAAATTCAAGTACAAAATGGTACCCAAACTCATTGGGTCCAAAGTAGTTAGAGCAACTACAATACATAGGACAAACTCCACATAACTATGTGCATATAGATATGAAATTGAATTTCATGCACATCTTAGTCATTTAGGATTTGATGGAGTTTATCCTATATATTGGATCAACGAAAGTAAGCATGCCATAAGATATACATATAATAAATATGCATGCACATGACTTTCAAGAACCAAACAGATATAATTTAGACAAAACACCAAGTAAACCAACAAAGCACACACAAGTGTGACAAGAAAACAAAGTGTCCAAATTATATCAAATACCAAATCAACACATGAGTGAAGATACCACTTTGAAAAGATACCAATGAAATCAAGATACCAAATGATGAAAATATCATCAAGGAATAAACCAAACCCTCTACACTTTTCATGATGGCACAAGTACCAAGACGAAAAATGTTTGTCTTCCAAGGAGACACGTCATCGGGATCAAATATCAAATGAAGACAACTAATGTTCAAAAAGCCTATAGGATTGCTCCCCCAAGATGTGTGCATTATTTAAGATTTTGCATTTGAATACAAAATGCACACAAATGAGATCATCACTCTCCATATATATATCAAACACTAGTCATGTTCAAGAAGGCAAGAAATTGCAATACCAATTTAAAGAACGGTGTTTTACTCAAAGTAGGATAGCTTCCCAAAGAATAGTGCATTATCAAGAAGTATGACTTTTGAATATCAATGCACAAGAATTGGTTCATTGCTTTTCCCAACTCAAGAAAGCACAAAACAAATTTCAAGTAGAGCAATAAAGGATCCAAAAGATACAAGGAAGACAAATGAGAGTTAGATCAAAACAAATCCTTGGCAATCAAATAAGGCAATTCAAAGCAAGAGCCAAAGTGAATATGATCAATATATTTACCACAAATATGATTATCACTTGTCAAGACAAGTAATGTATGGAGATATTTCTCGGTGGTGGATTGCAAAGATATATTCAAGATCATATTCACAAAACATAAGCATATGGCAAAGGATAGGAATTAAAAGCCATGCTTAGATAGATAGAATTCTTGATAGCTTCAAAAATCACGCAATAATGCAAAGCAACTCCAAGGAGTAGCTTGAAGCAATTGGTTTCCCAAAGAGATATATGAGAACATATTTAGGGAAAGCCATACAAGAAATTCCATCACAAACAAGATCCAACGAAAGAGACAAGAAGCAAATGCAAAAGGAACTTGTTTGAGAAACATGCCACAAAGGAAAAGGATAATGACAATATCAATTCTAGGTGGCAACACCTCACATATTCACATTTTCTAGGCTTGTAATATGCACATAGCTTATTACTCCCCCATAATGTGATAATCCATTTTCTTTTAAAGCAAGAGGCAAACAAAACCAACTCGAGAAATTAATGGACATAATAGAATTTGAATTTCTCATGAGCATGACATACCACATAGAGAATAGATAATATTGATATATCATCACTAAGTGGTATTCCTCATGTACACACATTTTTGGTTTGTGAAGTGCACGAAGCATATCACTCTCCAAAAATGGAATGGTCCATTAATCTCTCAAAAGAGAGCCAACAAGATAAGATATCAAATAAAAGCAATAAGGCTCAAACAAGTAAATGGTGTGCAAACCAACATACACATACTTGATTTCTCAAGATAAGTAAGTAGAGAGCACAACACATACAAACACTAGCAAGGTACAAAACCAAACACATGCAAGGGTGCAAGCAACTTTCAATGTATATATGATTTAAATAAAAGTTACCGCAAGGAGGAAACATTGGATATGAGGTAGAACAATATAATCCAAATGACTTGGCTTGAGAGAATATAATTGATGAAGATCCCTTAATTCTTCATGATGTAGCCAAGTCTCCAATGACCTCCAACAACACCTATTGATCAAGTTTTAGCTTGTTGGTCCCCAACCAAGTTGGGTCCTAAGAGGTTAGTCACAATAGGTTTGGCAACCCAAATGGTTCTTTTCTTGACACCACTTTGAGTCCCAACATATTTGGCAAACACATTGCCAACCTTATCCTTCCTAAGAGAATACACATCATCAATAATAATGGGGTTGGATAAGGTACCATTTGTGCATGAAGAAGCAAGGTGACCCTTCACACGGCATAGGTAGCAACATCGACTTCCTCCTCTCTTCTTGGTTGGAATCTTGACTTGAGGAGGAGTAGCTTGATTCTTGGGAAGAGGTTCTTCAACTTGAGGAACTTGAGTTTGAACTTGAGGCTTCTTCCCTTGTTGCTTCTCACTAAGAGCCTTCTTCTTCAAAGGGCAAGATCTAACATGGTGCCCTTCAACTTTGCACTTGAAGCAAACAATCTTGGCCGAATCTTTAACTTGTTCTTGGCCCTTGTTCTTCTTGTAGACTTGGACTTGTTCTTGTTATTGGAGTTGAATCCAAGTCCACTCTTGTCATTGGGGCGTCTTTGAACACTCAACATATTGTCAAGTGTGGACTTCCCAACATGACGCTTTTCCAAGTCTTTCTTCAAAGAAGTGACTTGGGCCTTGAGCTCATTTAGTTCCTCTACATGGTTAGTATCAACAAAAACACTAGAGGAAGTAGAAGCTTCATTGTTAGAGCAACAAGGCAAGGAAAGTAATTCATCACAAGATGTAGCAACATTGTGAGTGGATGAATCACTAGGACTAGCACATGACAATAAAGCATTTCTAGAAGAAGTTGTGCCAATTTCCACATGAGGCTCACAAGATGTTACCTTTAACATAATAGCCTCATGAGCTAACTTTAGCCTAGCATGGGATGCTAGAAGATCATCATTAGAGCTAGAAAGCTTTTCATGACTTTCTTCCAATTTCCCATACTTGCTAGATAGCAACTCAAGTTGAGCCCTTAGCTCAACATTCTCCTTCAAAATAGATGCTTCACAAGAAGTGGAGTTAGTAGCACAAGCATCATTAATATTAGAAATAGAAGGAGACAATTTGGCAAGCTTATCATTCTTAGATAGTTGAGTTTGGAGTTGATCATGAGACTTGATAAGGAGAGAGTGTTCACTTTCTAAAGCCTTGTGAGCTTTGTCAAGTCTCTCTATGTCCTCACTTAGTCTAGCATTGCCAACACCAAATTCAACTTTTTCCTTTTTAAGCACTTTATATTTAGCAAGGGCATGATCTCTTTCCTTAATGATTTTAGCAATAATAAGATCATTAGACTCATCAAGAGATTCAAGTCTCTCTTCAAGAGAAGACCTAAGTCTTCTTCTTCTTCAAGAGAAGCTTTCAAGGAAGCTATAGTAATAGAGTCATCCCTCTCAATTTGACATTTCTCATCAAATTGACTTTCCAAATCCTCAATAAACCCCTACTCATATTAACATAAGCAATGATTTCACATAGAGGAGGGATAGCTTACTACCTTTGGGGAGAGCACCAAGTACCATCTCACCCATCTTGGTTAAGGATTCAAAATCAAAACCTTCTTCATGAGAATCCTCATCCACATCATCACAATTTGGATTTGAGGTGGGAGACACCTCGGAATCCTTAGCCATAAGGCAAACATGATTAATGATTGAAGAGGATGAAGTATAACTTGAAGCACCATTTAGGTCCATGTCTTGTTCCAACAAATGTTGGGATTCCTCTACATTGTTAGTCATGCAAGTACTAGAGGATATGGAAGCATTGTTTTCATGGCAACAAGACATATGAAGCATATCATCATGAGATTTAGTTAAACAACTATTACATGATATGCAAGGACTATCAACTCTAGCATGTATGACATTTGGAGTGCTAGAAGAGTTTAAGTCCAAAGATAGAACATTGCAATGTGATAGAGAAGAAGTATAATCAATAGTAAGTTCACCATCACAATGCAATTTCTATCACCACTCACCATATCATTACCTTGTGACAAATCACATGTTGGTGAAGTGGAAGAAGTTGTGAACTCATCACGGCCGGAGTGGAAGGGAACAATCATCCTCAATAATTTTGGACACTTCATATATATCTTGAAGCTTGGTCCAAAGCTCATGAGCGTTCCGAAAAGGCATGATTGAAGCAAGAACTACATCGCTCAAAACACATATAAGACCATTAGAAACTAGAGTCTCGAGATGAGAGTTTTCCTCATCCTCTAAAGATAATTCTTGAGAATCCTTTGGAGGAGAAAAACCCACATCCACAATCCTCTTAATATAATTTGGACCCATGGCCCTAAAAAGATTAAGCATGCGAATTTTCCAAACATCATAATTTGTGCCATCGAATATGAAAGTGGGATCGTGCACTAATTCCCTAAACGACATCTTTTACTCTCTAGGCGGTAAAGCCCAAAAAGAGAGCCCAGGCTCTGATACCAATTGAAAGGACAATGATGTCGCCTAGAGGGGGGGGTGAATAGGCGATTAAAACTTTTCCGGTTTAGGCTTGCTAATTGCGGAATAAAACTAGGTGTTTAAATTAACAAGCCAACAACCTAAATAAACTAGGCTCACCTATGTGCACCAACAACTTATGCTAAGCAAGACAAGCAACAAGGTGATAGCAATATAGAATACTTCAAGCACGAAGGCTATCACAATGTAAAGTGCATAAGTAAAAAGCTCGGGTATAGAAATAACCGAAGCACGCGGAGACGAGGATGTATTCCCGAGTTCCTCCTTGAAAGGGAGTACGTCTCGTTGGAGAGGTGTGAACCGACAAAGGTTCAACAACCACAAAGGTTTCACCCTCTTCTCCGATGAACCGCACCACAAAGGTTTGGTTCACCTTCCACTATCGGTATTCCTTCGAGGCGGAATCCGGAGCCTTTCAACAACAATCCGGGCACAACCCACAATGGGATTGGGGGCTCCCGAACGGCTTCAACAACAATCGAGGCACAACCCACAATGGATTGGGGGCTCCCGAACGGCTTCAAGTGACCACACAAGGGTCCAACCACCACAAAGGCGTCTAGGGTCCAAGGACCCAAGAGTAACAAGTTCACACGCTTTCAACTTCCACGAATCCTCGTGGAGAGCACACCGATGCACCAAATGCAAAAGGCAAGAGCACAAGTGCTCAAATCCTTCACTCTCAAATTCCAACAAAGCAACAAATGCTTATGGGGGAATAAGAGAGGAAGAACAAAGAGGAGAACCACACAAGAACTCCAAGAACTAGATCCACTAGGTTCCCCTCACTTAGAGGAGATATTGATTGGTGGAAATGTAGATCTAGGTCTTCTCCTTCAATCCTCCAAAGATCAAAGAGTTTGGGTGGAGGGATTGGGAGATATCAAAGAAATGAGCTTGCAACAATGGAGGAGAGAGAAATCTGGGCGAGCTACTTGGCTGGAGGAAGGTGGAGGGGTATTTATACCCCTCCAGAAATTCTAGCCGTTGCCTTCAAAACCACACAGTTTTCACTTAGGCCGGAAGTTCCGGTTGGGCCGGAACTTCCGGTTGAGGCCGGAACTTCCGTCCAAGAACTTCCGGACCCCCAGAAAAGCGACTAAAAAACGGTACTGCACTCGGCCGGAACTTTGGCCGGAAATTTGGCCGGAACTTCCGGATGGCCGGAATTTCCGGCCAAACCGGAACTTCCGCCCCTCAGAAAACTGCAGAAACACTGAACACGAAAACGAAGATATCTTGATCATCCGGACTCCGTTTTCGATGTTCTCGGGCTCGTTGGAATCGCAACGAAGAGCTTTACAAGATCATGCAGAGAAACATCATAGTCCAACAATGGAAGATAAAACCAAATGGAGAAAGGTAAAACCTCTCTAAAAAGGAATAACCGGCAAACCTCCAAAACCGAAAACGCAACAAGTTTTCCATACGAAATTCGTTTTCGGTGAACTTGGGTTTGTCGTGAAGATCACAACAAGCACCAAAACCCAACAAGGAGAAAAGCCAAGTAAGAACCAAGAAAGATGAAATGCCAAGTATGCAAAGGTTTGAGCTCTCCACAAAGATGCGATCAAGTTACTCACTTGAGAGCCCCTCTTGATAGTACGCCGTCTATCCTAAAACCCGGTCTCCCACTAACAACATGAGACCGGTAAAATAGAAAACCTATCAAGATCATACCTTTGCCTTGCGCATTCCACTTGAGCTCGATGATGACGATCTTGACTCTCTCAAGTTGGAACACCTTTCTTGATTGTGCTTGCTAGCACATGCTTGATGAAGACTTCTCCAAATGCTCCCCCATACTCCATTATGGGAGGGCCTCGCAAAGCTCCGTCTTCATGTCTCCTTTGCAAGCTTCAATCAAATGATGTCTTTCGAGATGGATCATATTGAGCTTGCACTTCATCTTCTTATCTTGATATAGATGATGGCTTGGAGAAAACATGAAGTTCACTCAATCTTCTTTTCCAAGCCATGCTTGCAATAAGCTCAACTCTTCACATGACCATTCTTCATATAAACCCTTGGATGGAACCTTGGTCATCATGAAATCTTCTAGCGTCCAACACATGAACTCCAAACATTACCTATGGACAAGATCTACAAGTGTATCTCAATGCAAACATTAGTCCATAAGGATTGTCATTAATTACCAAAACCACGCATGGGGCAACACATGCACTTTCAACGCCGCCGGGCGCCGAGATTGCGCGGCGCGACCGTGTCTACGTGCGCAAGGAGGACTGCCAGTGGTACTGGGACCACGCAGTCCCGTTGCCGTGGCCAGATGTCAAGCTCCCCGAGCATTGGCACTGAACCCGCAGCGCATCCCGGTGCCCCGATGCCGACGAGCAAGCGGGCACGGGATCTGGAGGTTGAGCGTCACCGCTCGCGCCTCCGGCCTCCCTCCTCAACGACCCCGCCTATGCGGCTAGGTCCCCGAACTGGGATGCCTGGTTCAGCGGCGAGCACAGCCGGCGGCAGGCCCTGTACACGCGGCCACCGACGCCGCCAGCTGGCCGTTGGTCACCGCCGCCGCACACGCGGCGGAGGGACGCCCCACCACAGCCAAGAGGCACACGCGGCGGAGGAGCGCTGCGGATTGGGTCGCCGCCGCCGCCGCCACAACGTGTGAAGACGGAGGTCGACATGGACGACGACGAGGCGCTCGCGGCCGCAAAGGCGGCCTCGAGGAAGTCTATCGCGGAGGACGAGGCCAAGCGCTGGGCCATGGTCCTCACCGACGTCGCCGCGGAGCAGGAGGCGGCCCTGCAGGCGCAGCAGGCAGCGGTCATGGAGGAGCCGCAGCCATGGTGGCAGGCCATGGACGTGGAGCTGCCACCGGCGCCTCCGCTGCCAGAAGGCCTGGTAGGGCAACGCTGGGTCTTCAATGGCGGCGCCTGGGAGGTCGAGGAGGCGGAGGAGCAGGCGCAGGAGCAGCCGCCCACGCCGCCGGCCGTCGTCCCACCGCGAGGCGGAGGCGGACCACCGGCGCACCTCTGGGAGCAGCCGGATTATGTCATCCTCGACTAGATGACAGTAGAAGCCGCGAAGGGCAAATATTAGAGTTTTTATATATTTTTGTTTTTAAAAATATTATGTAAAAAGGCCGTTTGTGGCCCCCCCCCCTATATATGACTACAAACGGCCCATATATGGCCTGTTTAGCTATTAAAAAAATCCCGGGCGGACTCAATGCGTCGGGCCGTTGGGCGCACTGCCACCAACGGCGGACAGGGCGGACTGGGCCTGTCCGTTTGCCGACGCAAACGGACCAAACGCGGACCAAACGCGCGTCCGTTTGCGTCGGCCCGTTGGAGTCATCCTAAGGAGAGTGTTCTTAGAGCAACTCTAGCGCATCACGTAAGAGAGGCCGAAATATCAGATTAACTTCTTACCGGTTTAGGTCGATAAAATGTGTACCGAATAGATCATTCAAAACGGCTGGTACTGGAAAAATATCCGGTTCCCCGAAATTTCCCCCTCATACCCAAGATGCTCAGTTTTAGAGTCGATTTTTAGTGTGAACTGAATAGCCAAGCGACGGTTGGTGGGAGGGAAATTTCAACCAACCGTCGCCAGACCGACGTTGAACTTGCCGGAATGTGGCGAAGTTCTGGCACCGCGCCACGAGTCATGTCAAATTCCCGCCAATTTTCGCGAGCCACCCTGGAGTCCGACCAATTTCCGGCCATCTCTTTTCCGTCGAGAGCACATCTCGGCCTCGTCGGCTCCCTCCAACCATGCCGAAGCATGGGGGAGGCCATCTCTTTCGGCCGCAAGGCGCAGCTCGGCCTCTCGGCTCCCTCCAATATCTCGTCCCGGACCTGGTCCCCTCCCTTGACCACACCCCTGCCGCAGGACCTCCCGGGCCTCCACCGCCGCGGGAGGTGCTTCTCACTCCTTCATCGTCGAGCCGGCTGCTTCCGCCGCAAGTTGGTCCCTCGCGCCCTGACGGCATCGGAAAGCACGTCTGCAAGCTCCTCGGTTAGGCTGGGGGAGCCGCCAGAGCTGCGTGTGATAAGGGAACCACCAGACTGCAATGGGGTTGGGGAGCCTTGGGTCATGAGCACCCAATACCGTTCAAAGGCATATCGACGAGCATCAGCTGGGACGCTCATCCACGCACCACCGCCAACCTAGCCAATGAGGAGCAGTTCTCCCCACAGAGCCGAGAATACCTCAACCGGCCTCCACTTAGCTACAGCCCCCCGAGGCTTGTCAGCAAGTCGAAACCAAATATACCGTACCAAGACAAGACTCATCGAAAAAGATCGGTCCCGTAGCCGTGTTAGGACACAAAATGATGAAAAGGGCTTCGTAAGTGAAGTCCCATCCCAACCGATCATGACTAGGCCTGTAATGGGCAAGCCCGCTTATGTCCGCTAGCTTGCCCACTTATGCCTGCTTAATCAAATGACACTACAATTTTTCCCGTTTAATTCACATAGTTCCACGGCAGCCATCTAGCCGCTTAGACCCGTCAAACAGTGACTCGAGGGTGTAGTCAAGCGGCGGTTCCGTTCGTCGCTCATGGAAAATCATGGTCCCATTTAATTAAACGGGTATCAGTAGCAAGCTGACGGACATAAGTGGCTTGCCCACTTACAGGCCTAATCATGACAGACAAGCGCCGCAGCGTCAAAATCCTTGTTGAGTGCCCGTACAATGGCTTGCGCCATACCATGTACGGATTAAGCTACATCAGTCTAGTGTAGCTTCCGTCCCATAACAACCTGTATCACCCACAAACGAGTCTCTGTTCGTTTTTCGTTAGAAAAATAAAAATGGTGTGTACATATTAGAACCTGTTATGTTTTTTGTGAAAATATGCATTGTTATACGGTCAGTACGGAAAAGAAACGCAGAGGAGATAGAATAGCGTTTTTAGGATTCGAGAAGGTGGTTGGATTTGTTATCTTCGCACATATGACTCTTCATGAAACTTGAAACCTGGAAACAAACATGAGCCCTTTCCATGATAGACTTTTTTTCAGATATATGCAAAATAAGTTTTGAAATCGGATCACGCCCTCTCGAGCACAGTTGGGAGTTTTGCCTACTTTAGAAAAGACCCCGTTTATCGACCATCTGTTTCTTTGTGCTAAAAACAATATTTTTCATCGTCAATATTAGCCTTACTTTCCATGTGTGTTTTTTTGGAACGTGGTCTCCAGAAGTTTGAAAGCAAAGGTATACCCGCACTGCAGAAACATGCTATATAAGGAGAACGGATGGTTGGTTTTGCTATATTCGCAAAAAAAAAAATGGTTTCGTTATCTTTTTTTTTTTGGTAGCAGGTACGGGGTTACCCATCGGCCGGCCAGATGCAGCATCACATCGCCTTATATTGCACAATTCCCATCCTTTAAGTAGTTGAATTCATGTCGGTGTTGCAAGTCGTTGCGCTGATTTGGCCCTTTATCCAATTGAACTCAAAGAAATAGTCATAAGATGTATGTTCTGTTTAATTCTCAAATCGTCGTGGGCTGAGAACGGGGTAGAGGCCCAGTGACAAAGGTAGCAGTGGCTCAACCTAGAAATTAGAGTTCGAATCCCGTCGGAAGCGAATTTCTGGAATTCTCACAAAAGAGAAATTTTTCTATAAAAAGAAGCCACCAAGGACTAATCCTGGTTTGTCTCGGTTTTTTTTAATCGTTGTGGGCTCGTGGCCTCGAGGAGAGTAATCTGTTTCCTTGCTGTGCATGGCAAAGCCATCACGGATGCCTTCTTAGCTTTCCTATAACTAGCTATCTAGCGGCGAGGTTAGCTTGCGCGCGCGCGAGAGCTCGTGCGGATTCCGACAGCCTCACGTGCGCTAAACGACAAGGAGTCGGAGATGAGGAAGATGAGTCTACCCTGTCGTCGTCGTCGCCGGCCGAACAGCCTGCCGCCGCCGCCCGCGGCCGGCGGCGCTTCCGCGCACGCCTCGCCGTCCCGTCCTGCTCGAATCTCCTCCTCTGTCGGTCCGCCGCCGGCCCCGACCATCCCTCTAATCCCACCCATCTTCTCCGGCGCCCGCCCACGCGTGGATCAGAAGGAGGAAGATGGACACGTGGTTGGGACCCACCCACGCGGCGCGTCACGCCAACCGCGTGATTTGGTCGCGCGCTCGACATTGAGCAAATCCCCTCTCTAGCGTTTCTCTGTAAATGATCCTTGCTAGTACCTTTGTACTCTGTGTCTTGCCGGTATTTAGCCCGGTTTCTTTAACGAAATGAAGCAGTCCTCACTGCTTTCTTAAAAAAAATACTCCCTTCGTTCACTTTTATAAGCACACTAGCTATCTATTCTATTTTGACCACATACATACTACAATGAGTGAATCTATGTACAAAATAAAATGAGTGAATCTATGTACAAAACAAGTCTAGATTCACTTATTTATTATGCATGCGAGAATAACTAGTGTGCCTTATAAATCTTCTGTTATAAGTCTTCTTCCTACGGATAAAGAGTGGGGCCAAGACGTGAGCGGCTGAGCCGGCTCCCCACGTGCGGGGGTTGGCTTTGGCGTGTGGACACGGCGTAGCGTGTCCCGCGTGGTCGCCGGCCCGTCGCAGGCTCGCAGCCAACCACCACCGACGACGAGCCTAGTGACCCACTGCTCGCTGACCTGGCCGGCCATCCCCGGTTGCAGCCGGTGACCCACCGCGCCTCGTGCGTGCCGCGGATGCACGGTCCGTGTACGGGGCAGCACCAGCGTGTACCACCTGGAGGCCCGTTCGTAGTCCTTGGCATAATGGCATATCACACCTTTTGCTGGTGAACTTTTGCTTTGCGTGCTACGCCAAAAGTGTGAGGTTCTCCGATGGTTAATCTGGACAAAGTCGCGGCGGCGTGGATCTCGTTTGGACGTGAGCCCTCGTGGTCTTTCTTACTCTTTTTCGAACCAGCTCAAGAGCGCATTTGATTTCGCTCCGGGAAGCTGCACTTTGTTGTCTCTAGCGGCGGAACTTTGTAGCCTAGTTTAGCTCCGCCGCGTTTGTCTCGACCGCCTTATTACAATTTGTAGATGACTGCCGCCTAACCCTGCCATTTGGGGGCATCGCACCTGCTTAGCCCTTTTCACCGCAAGTTGTTGTTTCATGGACGATGAAATCGAGGTCTTAGGGTTTCATAGGTTGACGATGAAATATATTTGTAATCGCATGCGTAATTCGGTTTCATAAATACTTGTATATTTTGTATAAACTCCGCCAAAATTTGAAATACTTTGACATTCAAAAGAGGCTAGGCATCTTTGGATTGAAGGATTTTTATAACAATATTGGAGGATTCCAATCCATAGCAATTTTTCCCTCCAAAATTCATATGAATTGCATTCCTACACCTCAATCCCATATAAATTTCAACATCCACTCTAATCTCTTTTTTTACACTCATTCGCGTAGAATCGAGACATATTTCATGTGTTTTTTCCGTGTTTCATCCAAATGACAGTCCTACAGTTTTTCTTTGTTTTGTAATCCTCTGCAATCCTGTTAAATTCTTATGTTTTTTCAATTTCTGTGTTTTCAAATCATGTGATCCAAAAAGCCCTAGAAGTAAACTCTTTCCCGGAACGGAGAGAGTATACAATATTTATATTTATAGGAACGCCAATTCGTGACTACAAGCACATGAAATCAGGTAGTGACAGTGTCCATTCAAAAGAAAAAAGGTAGAGAGTGTACCGCCACTCTCTCAATCAAGTGAGCTGTAATCACTGTCGTGCGATGCTCCATTAGGTTCCTTTATAGTATGAATTAACCCAATGCAATTTCCACGTCAAAATGGTTGTTTTGTGATAGAAATGGTTAAAAGTAATTCCATGGGTGATAGATTGTATATGGAAACACATCCAATGTGCTGAAGTAAAGTGCCAACGACTATCATGCTCGCTCATGTTCCCATCCTTGAGAGCCTTATGGTCGCCCCGACTCCTCGCCCCTCTTCTCCGATGGCTCTGCCATCATGAGGCGTGGGGGTGGGGGAGGGGGGAGGCCGGTCTCCTCTGTACAGTAGTTGGTCTAGGTTTAGGATAGTGCCCTCCGTGGCGAATAGGGTAGGTAGCTAGGTTATTCCGCCTAGATCTGGCGCATGTCGTGGCTGTTCTTCTTCACTAGGTTGCTCATGTGGCTGGAGCAGTCGATGTTGGGTAGAGGGCCCCGAGGATATCCGGTAATAAGGGCTTGTGGATATGGTCCGATCTGCTGCCATGGCGCGCAGCATGTGGATTCTTTGGTGCTTGTCCAACTGGTTCCCAAGGAGGGAGGTGGAAGGTGAGGTGCAGGAAGCAAGCTCTTTCTTCAAGAGCATGACTATCCAGATCTGCAATCCTTCAGCGCGCTCATCGCTCTTGTCCGACTGAGGTGGCGGGGAAGAGGTTAGATGGCGTGTGTGGCGGGCTGGAGCTTTTGAAAAAGGCGATGGGAAGTTGTGGAGTCTACGCTTCGTGCATCGATTTGCAAGCGACGACATCGTCTCGCCGCTGCTATCCTTGCCCATATGGTTGGCCTTGCTGCGCTCGAGCGATGTTGCTCAAGATTGTTCTTCCTTCTCAAGAGAATCTTCACCAGCCTCTGTGTGGTGCTCATCGCTCGTGCTGCTCCAAGTGGCTAGTCCCCAGATGCAGCAGAGACGGCCGTGCATCGAGGCTCTTCGGGCGACAGCGGCGAACACGGACTCGATCGCGTATTCGTGGAAAGCTTTAGGGTGTTTTCTATAAAACTTAGAGACCATGGTGTAATTTCCTGGATCCTTATTGTAATTGTACACCCTCCACCTTATTAAGCAGATTTCGGGTCCGTCGGAGCCTTTTCCCGTTAAAAAAATGCTTATTGAGTAATCCAAACAGGGCAAGACATCACATAACTGTACAAGGAAAAAAACTCTTCGAGCGTCAGTGGATCAGTATACACAAGATTATTTCTCTGATATGGCTCCTGGGTCTCACGAAGGAAGAGTACTAATAGGACAAAAGTTTGTGTTTCATCGATTGCAGCTAGACAGATACCGATGTTGAGTAAATTTATCCCATTTGTTTTTCTTTCTTTTTGTGTGCCTTTTGTTGCTTAAGATACTTGCAAGTAAACTCCATCATGGACTAGATACACGGCACACTGTGACAATTTGAACTCATTTCAATATTTAGAGCTTTGTACGTGCACCATATATAGATTTGAGTATCCAAATTTTATTAGATTTCACGTTCGGTATCATCCTGGGCAGGTGGGAGGGCGATATTGTGCACTAGACTCATTAGGTGCACTAGCACACCGGTATATTTAGACTATCTAATGACCATGGTTTATTTGAAAAGGATTTGGCAACATTTACTTAACATATTTTTGGATTATCACGTAATTTCAGTTCTAACTTTGACCCAAGTGTCAGAAAATAAAATTATATATTATGTTGAGAGTTGATATACGTACTGACATTGTCTATCCGATTTGTGTACAATGCAGACCATCCAACCGTCAGATTACTGATCGGATTACTGATCGGACAGACATAGGATGCAAACTGTCGTAATACAGAAGCTCTCAACAAAATGGTTAAGTAGATAAGTACTACTCCGTGCCTCTGTTACATAATATAAGCCTTTCTAGCTACTAGTTTATATTACTAAAAAGGTTTATACTATGAAGGGAGTAAAAACAAGCGTGAGGGCTCACCTAGGCCCTAGCCAATACGAAGCCGAGTTGTGTCGAGATATGGATCAAAGTCAAAATTGGCTACAGTTCAGTATGTCATTAAAAAACTCAAAGCTCGTTCTTATACATGACAACAATGTATCTCTTTATAAAAAAATTCGTCGTATGCTCCAACGCATCTTATACTCTCGTGTGTGAAATTTTTAAAGAGATAAAGTATATGCATCATTCGTGACGAAATGGGCCAGTTCTGCAGATCATTGGTCACGAGTCTTTCTCGTTTCCCTTTATTATTTTGGCGGACAACACTGGTAGAAAACTGGCCTATGGTCCCGGTTTGGTTGGGCCATCCGTCCCGGTTCCCGAACCGGGACTAGCCAATCGGGACGAATGCTGGTCCCGGTTCAGCCACGAACCGGGACCAATGGGGCTCCACGTGGCCAGTTCTGGCTGGGCGTGGGGGAGACTCATTGGTCCCGGTTCGTGTTACGAACCGGGACCAATGAGTGTTTTTTTTGTATTTAGGGTTTAGGGTCTCCCTCTCGCCGGTGCCCCCTCTCCCTCTCGCCGGTGCCTCCGTCGTCTCCCCCTTCTTCGCATCGCCGACGTGCTCTCCATCGTTTCCGTACGCATATTATACGCTCTACTATATACACAGTACACGTTGATGCATATATAATTAATATTCGATCTCTTGCGAGAATACAACTATTTAATTACATGGAGATATATCACATATGTAGTTCATCGTCCGCAGCATAATGTTCTCCCCTTTCATCGATGACCTCCCTAAGCAGAAATCCCGCCAATTCCTCTTGAATTGCTCGTATGCGCTGTTCTGGGGCGAGCTTCTCCCGCATTTTGCTCAAAGAAGTTGTTCTCCGCTTAGAGGTCAACTCACGAATGAACTCGCAAACGTAGAATCCACATAAATTACTCCCCGTGGCTGCTGCGGACTTTCACCGATATATAAGTTAGCTCATCTTTGAATGGACCTTCTACATTCTGTTTGAATAGTGTTCAACACCTGCTTTGGCCAAAAAAATGAACAAAGGAGTTATTAATTACTTGATATCAGGAAACGAATGAAAGAGTCCGATATAATGCGATAATGATTGAAATTACTTATTGAGCATTTCTTTCATTTCGGTCCACGTCGCTTGGTCCCAACTTAATGAGTCGTATGCTTCAACTATGGACTTGTCAACTTGAATGCTTAGCAGAATCCAGTGGAACCTGCGGACGTTTACATAAAGCAGACATGCATAGCTCATCAATTACACTTAACATCGAGAAAGCCAAATAAAAATATGTACAAGACAGAAACACTCACTTGAAGTTGTAAGGAAATAGTATTTCCGTATAGAAGTTTTGCTTGATTAAAAAGGTGGTCAGGTCATGCTCCACGTCTCTGGGGTGATTGCGTAACGTATGTTCATTAACGATATATGGGTCAACGAACCCAACCTCATAATGTCTAGATGCTTTGCATTCCATCATCTTCATTCTACATAATAGCGTACAAAAGGATATATATATAGTCAGGATAATATAACACAGGCAATGAACGAGCTGAGCTAGAGACTTAATTACGAAAATAAATCACTTACAGACAATTGCAACTGAGGATAGATTTGTCGAGGGCGCGCTGATTGAATAACTGAAACAGTTCAGTCATTTGAACCTGTATACCGTAAGGTTTGAAGAAATGCTCCACTCGAACGTCCACCGCAATCCACTCCTTCGCGTCTTTCTTTGATGTGTGCACCATGTACCAGTCGTGCAGATTTCGCATATGTGTTGATAGACGCGTGAGCTCCTCATTACTGACCATAGACTCCCCTGTGACATATTTCCGTGCTATCTCTAACATTGGCTGATCTTCATAGACTAAAAGTTGACCAAGAGTCATACCCATGGCGATAGCATTTTCCATGGCCTGCGATACAGTGATACCCTGTTCTCTAGCAGCAGGTATGGCTCTGGGGTCCAATAGCAGCAGGTATGGCTCTGGAACTATCTGTCGATTTTTCTCCACTGGGACCCATCGGCGGGGTGTCTCAACTTCCCGTCTTTCTTACGCTCTTCTTTGTGCCATCGCAACAACCTGGCATGCTCTTTGTTTCTGAACAGACGTTTCAACCGTGGTATTATAGGAGCATACCACATCACCTTAGCAGGAACCCTCTTCCGGGGGGGGCTCGTCATCGCACTCAACATCACCAGGGTCATCTTGTCTGATCTTGTACTGCAGTGCATTGCATACCGGGCATTTATCCATATTCTCGTACTCCTCACCGCGGTACAGGATGCAGTCATTAATGCATGCATGTATTTTCTGCACATCTAATCCTAGAGGGCAGATAGCCTTCTTTGCTTCGTATGTAGTCTCGGGCAATTCGTTATCCTTTGGAAGCTTCGGCTTCATTATTTTCAGTAACTTCTCAAATCCCTTGTCAGAACAACCAGTCTCTGCCTTCTATTTCAGCACTTCCAGTGTGGTACCAAGCTTTGTGCTGCCATCTTCGCAATTTGGGTACAGCAACTTTTTGTGATCCTCTAGCATGGCCTCCAACTTTAGCTTCTCCTTTTCTGTATCGCATTCTCGCTTTGCATCAGAAATGACCCCACCAAGACCATCAGCGGGCTCATCTGATGCCCGATGTTCACCTCCTTCTTCTTCAACGTCTTCCATTACAGTATCACCGTATTCCTCAGGGAACATAGGATAGTTGTCATCATCCTCCTCTTCTTCATTGTCTTCCATCCTAACCCCTCTTTCTCCGTGCTTGGTCCAACAATTATATCTGGGAATGAAACCTCTCCGAATCACGTGGTCTTGAATGGTTCTCGGGTCAGAGTACTCCCTGACGTTCCGACACTTGTCACATGGACAAGGCATAAAATTATCCACTTTGTTTGCCTCAGCCACTTCGAGAAATTTATGCAGGCCTGCAATAAACTCGGAACTGCGTCGTTCGCCGTACATCCATCGCATCCGTGCATCCATCTGCATCATATAATTAAGTTTATCAAATACCATTACAATAACATCTTGAATAGTGAAATGACCACCGTACATCGACACGTGCAATATTTCTGTATCAATTACAGATGAAAAGGATAAAGTTGCTAACCTCGGCCGAGGATATCATCTTGTGTGAACTTAAGTGTGGCTCGGCATTTCATCGAACACATCTTGTGCGTGGCAAAGGAAAAAAAAACTAGCACCCACTTCCCACCAATCCAACCAGAAAAAAAAGAGGAGAGAAGAGAGGGGGTGGGTTATTTATAGGCAGGGGAGGGTATTGGTCCCGGTTCGTGCCACGAACCGGGACCAAAGCTCCGGGGCACGCCTGCACCGGAGCATTGGTCCCGGTTCGTGGCACGAACCGGGACCAATGTCCCCAACCGAACCGGGACCAATGCTCCACGGACCCCTGGCAGCTCGAACCGGGACCAATGCCAGGCATTGGTCCCGGTTTTTCTATGGATTAATGGCTGGTTCGGCTCTGGACGAAAGGTGGTTTTTCTACTAGTGCAAATACTGACAGGTTTTTTAATGTACTGTACTAGTAGTAGTAGAGTACTTGGCAGCTAGCATTGCACGCATGCGCCTACTTTGTTTGTTGTTCCGCTTTCCGCACTTAAAATCTTAAATTAAGCATCCACTAGTGAGCAGGCTGCATGGCCCTGTCTCTGAAATTCTTCACATGATGTGCATGCTTTGCTTGAGTTTTTTTCGACAGAGAGCGCTTTATTATTCAACAGGGTTTATTACACCCGGTTTATGTATCAAAAAGGTGAACACAACCGAAAAAGTATGAAGTAGCACATAACATAAAAAGCAATAAACAAGTGATCACAGATAAACTGTAGAATGCCGGCCTAAGCCGATGGAGGACCAATTCATACATCACGCGGCCACCCATGTTGGATTAAAATATCCCTCGCCGCAGCCTCCAACGGTGTAGATAGCTCCATAAATAGGTTTCGATACTCCATGGGTTGTAGCGGTGACTTAGGGTGCAGTTGGGAGTTGGCTGCCCACGGCGCCCACTATCCAAGTCCGCTTAAATCCGTAAGTGGGCACCCACGGGTGAGAATCAGAATTATGTGGGATGCTCGCTTCGCCCGCATCTAACCCACCTATTTCGCTCCCCAGGTCAACGGCAGCACGCTAGCTCCCCATGGCCGCCTCTTCTCTTCCTGCTTTGAGGATGTATCCCTCTATCCCCACATCTCCTCCTCCGATTCTGGTCGTCAACAACAAAAGGCCCCAAAAATTCTCCTCGACGAGCCAATCCGGAGCATCTATTGCCTGGCGGCCTGGGAATGGCGGCGGACTAGAGGTCGGAGGGAAGCTCCTTTTCCCCGCGTCCTGCGCGCACCGCACCAGCGGCTTGCCATACATGAGTAGGAGGCTAGGAGCCGCTCCCAGGCCGGCGGCGACGTCCATCCCCCTGCGTGGGAAGAGAAGGCCGGGAGCGCCAAGGCGCTGTCGCAGCAGCTGCACTGGATGCCGACCCCAGTGACCGCTCCGGAGGTGACCTTTGCTGAGCCGTCGTTACTGTTGTTGCCGGTGTCGGCGAGCTTCGGACTGGTACGTAGAACACATCTAATTCTCCTTGAGCACGACGGCGTCGATCAGCCATGTCAGGACGGTGTGCTTCTTTGCTCGTGCTGCCGCCTCTGTTCTAAGGCGGACAACGAGGCTGCACAGATCGTCGTCGTCGATGCTGGCGAGGGTGAGGGAGGCTATGCTTTTCCTCTTCCTGCCTTTGCTCGACAGCGCTGCCAAGGAGACGGCCTTGAAAGTGCATGTTGTCCCATGCGTGGCTTTGGTAATTAATGACAATCCTTATGTACTAATGTTTATATTGAGATATCCTTATAGGTCTCGTCCATAGGAATTGCTTGGAGTTCATGTGTTGAAGTCAAAAAGATTATATGATGACTAAGATTCTATTCAAGGGTTTATATGAAGAATGATTATCTAGAGTGATCGAGCTTATTGCATATGTGGCTTGGAAAAGAAGATTGAGTGAACATTCATGTTTATCTCCAAGCCATCACATATATTAAGAGAAGATTATGAAGTGCAAGTTCAATATGGTCAATCTCGGAAGATATCATGTGATTGAATCTTGCAATGGATACATGAAGACGGAGCTAAGCGAGGCTCTCCCATAATGGAGTATGGGGGAGTATTTGGAGAAGTCTTCATCAAGCTTGTGCTAGAAAGCACGATCAAGAAAGGTGTTCCAACTTGAGAGAGTCAAGATCGTCATCATCTAACTCAAGTGGAATGCGCAAGGCAAAGGTATGATCTTGATAGGGTTTCTATTTTACCGGTCGCATGGTGTTAGTGGGAGACCGGGTTATAGGATAGACACCGTACTATCAAGAGGGGCTCTCAAGTGAGTAACTTGATCGCATCTTTGTGGAGAGCTCAAACCTTTGCATATTTGCATATCATCTTTCTTAGTTCTTATTTGGCTTTTATCCATGTGAGGATTTAGAGCTTGTGTTCATCTCCATACCAAGCTCTAGTTTATCAAATACGGATTTCATTAAAATATCTTGTTACGTTTTTTATGTTGGAGATTTTACCGGTTTGTCTTTTTTAGAGAGGTCAAACTCCCTCCTTGTGGTTTTCTCCTCACATGATGGACTATGACGTTTCTCTGCATGATCTTGTAGTACTCTTCGTTGCGAGTTCAACGAGCCCAAGATCATCGAAAACGGAGTCCGGACGAGAAAGTTATTGGGTTTTCAGTTTTGCTGGTTTTCCAGGCCGCCGGAGTCTCCGCAAACCCGGGGCCGGAGTCTCCGGTATACCCACGCCGGAGTCTCCACCCTGCTGTTTTGGTGCTCAAAGTCCCAGAGGACGACGCTTGCGGTATAGGGGCCGTTCGGACCAGTGGAAACCAGGGTACCACGGTCCGTATGCCTTTGGCCTAGAAGACTACGCGTGGGAAATCAAGACGAAGTCAACAGTCAACGAAGCGTGGCACGCCCCCTGGGCCTCGTGAAGACCCGCGTTCTTGAGGTGAGCGGCCTCGGGAGGAAGTGTCGCCGGCAACCAAGAGAAGACCTCGCGAGGCCTCCCTCGCGAGGGAAGAAGCGCCACCAGGCCTCAGGCGGAACAAGACAAGAGCGCAGTACACCCGTGACCCCGCGCCAGGGGCCATGTGCAACTGCGTCTTCCCCAGAGTGACGCACGCGTCTGCGCCCCGACGCAGGGCGTGTCGGCCAAATCTTTCCATTTTGGTGATAAAAGGATGCCGACCATCCACGGCATTTTGGTGATAAAAGGATGCCCAAGACCTTCCTCTTTGGTGCAAGACAGCCGGACCGGCGCTACGCGCCATTACAGGCGTCATCGACGACGTCACCGACAAGTCCTTGCGACTGCGCCATGGACGGTGGCTTTACCTGAGCTGGAGCAGTACGCCGGTAGCCGTTCTTGGTGTTATGTGGCAACCCTTCCCGCCTAAACATTTGGGAAGAGGACCGGAGCACTATAAATAGGGCCTCACCGTGGCCTTAGAGGATCATCTCATTATACCGCGCTACTAGCCCCAACACTTGTACTGTAATCTCTCTGAGCAGTGCAATCCAGACAAGCAGGAAGTAGGGTTTTACACCATCACGGTGGGCTGAACCTGGGTAAAACTACTGTGTCTCCTTGCTGCGTGTGTGTGTCTTCTTCGCCGAGGTCACCGAGGTCTTCGTTGAGAGCGTGTTTCAGTCCCCAGTGTTCGAACGACACTACACGAGAGAGTCCTTTGGGACAATTCCTCGACATTTGGCGCGCCAGGGAGGGGACTGAGGCGCTCTCTTTGATTTTTCTCACCGCCATGGTCGAGACCCGCCGCAAGGCGGCCAGCCGGATCGCCGCCGAACTCATCGCCGGCAACCCACATGGACGCGCGGTTCCCGCCGCCCCCGTGGAAGAAGAGGAGCGTGGGTCGAAAGAAGCCGAGGCTTCCTCTCTCCGCCCTCCTGTGCAGGACGCGTCCCTTTCTGCCGGCAACGCCGTGTCAGCCTCCGCTCAGGCTCTGCCAACGCCGGGGACTGCGCTCCTGATGGCACAAGAACTCCTACGCGTCCAGCCTCCAGAGTCGGGGCGCGACACCTGGCCCCAACGCATCACAGAGTTGGTGGAGCGTGCCGCCCAGGCTTTCCCTGCCGGATTGGCTGAAATCCCAGAGGAAGAAGAACTGATCCTCCCTCCGCCCACGACAGAAGTGGGGCTCGAACCGTACTGTTGGACCTGCGACCCTTGCCGGCACGTCGCGTGCATCCTCAGGGCAGGTCATGTCTCCTCCTTCGCTCACGCCACCAAGCGAACTCCTACGCGTCCAGCCTCCAGAGTCGGGGCGCGACACCTGGCTCCAACGCATCACAGAGTTGGTGGAGCGTGCCGCCCAGGCTTTCCCTGCCGGATTGGCTGAAATCCCAGAGGAAGAAGAACTGATCCTCCCTCCGCCCACGGCAGAAGTGGGGCTCGAACCATACTGTTGGACCTGCGACCCTTGCCGGCACGTCGCGTGCATCCTCAGGGCAGGTCATGTCTCCTCCTTCGCTCACGCCACCAAGCGCCCGACCAGGGTGGTAGGCGCCGCTCTGCCTCGCGGCAGGGCACACAGACCACGCAAACGGGCACGGCCCGAAATCTCCTTCGACACCGATGACCACCCGGAGGACGCCACCGGGGTCGAGGTCGGCCCGTTGGTTTGCACCCCCACCATCAACCATGTGTCAGTGGCGAGGACACTTGTTGATGGGGGCGCTAGTGTCAACCTTCTCTCCATTCAGGCGTTCGCAAAGCTCCGGGTGCCCTTCGACCGCCTGATCCCAGCTGATCCTATCTCGGGGATCGCCCCGGGGGTCGAGCACCCGTACAGACGGATCCGTCTCCCCGTGACCTTCGGTACCGTCACAAACTTCCTCACGGAGTTCATCACTTTTGAGGTCGCCGACATCAACCTGCCGTACAACACCATCCTGGGCTACCCAGCCTTGCCTAAATTCATGGCGGCTACTCACCCGGCGTACAACCTCCTCAAGATGCCGGGCAGCCGCAGCATCATCACCGTGCCAGTTGTTACATGTTTCTGATACACTTCATAGCATTTTTCTGATGTTCCATGTTGATATTATACCAATTGTTACATGTTTTACATACACTAGCATTTTTATGCATTTTCTGGGACTAACCTATTAACAAGATGCCACAGTGCCAGTTCCTGTTTTCTGCTGTTTTTGTATTTCAGAAAAGCTGTTCTGTAAATATTCTCGGAATTGGACGAAATCTGGACAGGACCTCCTATTTTTCCAACACGTACACGAAGTCCGAAGGAGAGACGGAGGCGACCGAGGAGGGCGTCACACCCTAGGGCAGCGCGGCCCCCCTCCAACCGCGCCGTGGTAGGGTGTGGGCCCCTCGGGTCGCTCCAGCCGCCGCCCTTTGGACTATATATTGCCTCCGCGGTGAAAACCCTAAAAGAATCGATGATATCTCCAGAAGAGTTCCGTAGCTCCGCCGCCACCAAAAACCAAGTTTCGGGGGTCAGAAGTTCCTGTTCCAGCACCCTGCCGGACGGGGATTGACCCCCGGAGCCATCTCCATCGACCACGCCGCCTCCACTTCGACTCCATGATGGTTTGTGAGTAGTTCCCCCATGGACTATGGGTTCTAGCTGTAGCTAGTTGGTACTCTCTCTCCCATGTACTTCAATACAATGATCTCATGAGCTGCCTTACATGATTGAGATCCATCTGATGTAATCGGTGTTGTGTTTGTTGGGATCCGATGAATTGTTACATTATGATCAGTCTATCTATTAAAGTTTGTGAAGTTATTGTTGCTGCAATCTTGTTGTGTTTAATGCTTGTCACTAGTGCACGAGTGGCATGATCTTAGATTTAAGCTCTATAATTATTGCTTAGATTGTATCTACAAGTTGTTTGCACATGTCCTTGTCCGGAACCCGAGGCCCCGGAGTGACAGCAACTGGGATAACTGGAGGGGATGGTTTTGACATGAGGATCACATGTTTTCACTAAGTGCTAATGCTTTGCTCCGGTGCTCTATTAAAAGGAGCACCTTAATTACCAGTAGTTTCCCTTGAGGCCCCGCTGCAAACGGGCTGGTAGGACAAAAGATGTTATGCAAGTTTCTCATTGCGAGCACGTATGACTATATATGGAAAACATGCCTACATGATTAATAGACTGGATGTTCTGTCTTAATGCTATTTCAATTCTATCAATTGCCAACTGTAATTTGTTCACCCAACACTTGTTCTTGGAGAGTTACCACTAGTGTAGATAGCTGGGAACCCCGGTCCATCTGTCATCATCATTGCTTTCCGGTCCACATACACGCCATCAACTATTTCGTGTGCCATTGCCTCTGTGTTACTGTTACTGTTAGTATTGCTCTCATATTACTGCTGCTTTCACATCACCCCTGTTACTAGTGCTTTTCCAGGTGCAGCTGAATTGACAACTCAGCTGTTAAGGCTTATAAGTATTCTTTGTCTCCCTTGTGTCGAATCAATAAATTTGGGTTTTACTTCCCTCGAAGACTATTGCGATCCACTATACTTGTGGGTCATCAGCCACTAGGCAAGCCTTCGTGGGTGATTTCATCGCCTCCTGGTCCAGGAAGAAGGCCCCAAGGATGACCTCGAGCCGACCGTCCAGAAGTGGAAGGTTGCTGCGGAAGGCACCCCTGAAGCACATCCCGTCGAGGACGACGTGGCCCCGACCTACTTCCCCGAGCAATTCCTCGCCGGCCCGTCCAAGAAGAAGAAGCAGCTCTTCTCCCAGAACGGACGGCAACCAAGAAGGTGGCTCTGCAAGCCGATGGCTCGGGGGCTGCTGTTACCATCGGGGCCAACCTGGTCCCCGAGCAGGAGGAGGTGCTCACCACTTTCCTCCGAGCCAACGCGGACATGTTCGCGTGGACAGTGTCCGATATGACCGGGGTGCCTCGAGAGGTCATCGAGCATCACTTGGCTGTCTGCCCCACGGCTCGTCCGGTGAAGCAAAAGGCTCGACGGCAGACACTAGAGAAGTAAGAATTCATCATCAAGGAAGTGGAGAACCTCAAGGACGCCAAGGTCATTCAGGAGGTCGTGCACACCGACTGGCTCTCCAACACGGTGGTCGTCCCCAAGCACACCGGAGGGGGTAGGCTCTGTATTGATTTTACCGACCTCAATAAAGCTTGCCCCAAGGACCCGTACCCGCTGCCGCGCATCGACCAGATCGTGGATTCCACGGCAGGCTGTGATCTCCTGTGTTTCTTGGATGCCATCTCTACCAGATCAAGATGGCCAAGGAGGATGAGGAGAAGACAGCCTTCATCACCCCGTCGGCGTATACTGCTACGTTTGTATGCCGTTCGGTCTCAAGAACGCCGGCGCCACCTTCCAGAGGCTGATGCGTATCGCCCTGGGTGTTCAGATGGGGTGAAATGCCGAGGCCTACGTCGACGACATCGTCGTCAAGACCAGGAAAGGCGACACCCTCATCTCCGACCTAGAAGAGACTTTGGCGAACCTACGCAAGGTCAACATCAAGCTCAACCCAGCCAAGTGCGTCTTCGGGGTTCTGTCAGGCAAGCTCCTCGGCTTCTTGGTCTCTCATCGTGGCATCGAGGTCAACCCAGATAAAATCAAGGCCCTCGAGGAGATGCAGCCGCCAATGCGCCTCAAGGACATACAACGGCTGACCGGGTGAATGGCCGCCCTAGGGCGTTTCATCTCCAAGTCCGGTGAAAAGGCACTCCCATTCTTCAAGCTGATGAAGAAGTCAGGACCTTTCAAGTGGACCCAGAAGCAGATGCCGCTTTCGCGGACCTCAACCTCAATAGGTACCTCGCAAGCCTGCCCGTCCTGGTAGCTCCTGATCCGCGCGAGTGCCTGCTACTCTACCTGGCGGCAACACCGCAACCAGCTAGCGCTGTCCTGGTCGCCGAGCGCGAGGAACCCATAGAGAGCCCCTCAGGAGGCGGCCAGCCAGCCACCTTGGCAGGGGGCTCCCCTCCTGAGGATACGGCCCTCAAACCCTCGGGGGCTCCCACCAGGACAAACAGCGAGACAGCGCAGGACCTTGTGGGGGTTGCAACCCCCACACACCTCGTGGAGCACCCCGTCTACTACGTCAGCACGGTGCTTCGCGACGCTCGGGAGCGCTACCCTCAACAGCAGAAGCTACTCTTCACTCTCCTCATGGCCTCGAGGAAGCTGCGCCACTATTTCCAAGGGCATCCCATCAAGGTCGTCTCGTCTTTTCCGCTGGAGCAGATCCCGCGTAACCCCAACGCTACCGACCGGGTAGCCGATGGGGTATCGAGCTCCAGCCTTTCGAGTTGGACTTCCACACTACCAGGACCATCAAGGGCGCATCCCTGGCAGACTTCACCGCTGAGTGGACGATACCTCCCAAAGAAAATAAGGAAGAGGAGACGACCCTCGTCCTGGGAAAAGTGTCTCCAGGCCTCTGGACAATAAACTTTGACAGCGTGTTCTCCCGTAACGGCGGGGGGGCTGGTGTCGTGCTCACCTCGCCCACTGGGGACAAGCTCTTCTATGCCGTGCAGCTATGCTTCAGGGACACCGACAAGGTCTCCAACAACATCCCGGAGTATGAGGGACTCCTCGCTGGGCTCCGGGCGGCAATCGCTTTGGGTATCCGGAGAGTCATTATCCAGGGTGACTCCCAGCTTCTCGTGAACTTCTCCAACAAAAGCTACAAGGCCAAGGACGACCACATGGCCGCCTACCTTGAGGAAGTGCGCAAGCTGGAGAAACAGTTCCTTGGCATCGAACTGGCTCATATCCCACGCAACGAAAAGCAGGAGGCCGACGACATCGCCAAGAGGGCAGCACGCCGCGAGCCTCAGTGACCGGGCGTCTTCGAGGAGAGACTGATGAAACCATCTGCATCCCCATCTCCCGAGGAGGACGCGCCTCGTGACGAAGAATTGCCACCTCCTCCCGCCGTTGGAGCACCTGATGCGGGCGTACCCATGAACCGCCTGCTGCTCGCGGCACACCCGCTAAACGATGACTGGCGTCACAAAATTCAGGACTACCTGGAAAGAAGAATACTCCCAGAAGATGACGACGAGGCGGAAAGGATAGTCCGCCAGGCCAAGAGCTACAGCCTGCTGGACGGAGTCCTGTATCGCCATCAACCGAACGGAGTCGCTCTGCGGTGTGTGTCTGTTGAGGACGGGAACGAGCTCCTCTCAGACATCCATCGCGGCGACTGTGGCCACCACTCCTCGTCTCGCACTCTAGCCGGAAAGGCGTTCCACAACAGGTTTTACTGGCCCTCTGCCCTTGAAGATGCCACGAAACTCGTCAAGACCTGTGAAGCATGCCAGTACCACGCCAAGTAAATTCATCAACAGACCCAGACGTTGCAGACCATTCCTCTTTCATGGCCTTTCGCGGTCTAGGGGCTGGACATCCTAGGACCTTTCCCCCGAGCGGTTGGCGGTTATCGATACCTCTACATCGCCATCGACAAGTTCACCAAGTGGGCATAAGTGGAGGCCGTGAGCACCATCCCGGCAAGGTCAGCTGTTAAATTCATCAAGGGTCTGGTGTGCAGGTTCGGCGTCCCCAATCGCATTATCATGGACAACGGCTCCCAGTTCACAAGTGGCATGTTCAAGTCCTACTACGCCAACCTCGGCACAAAAATCTGTTATGCCTCGGTCGCCCACCCACGAAGCAATGGGCAGGCAGAGAGGGCTAACGCCAGTACCACGCCCAACAAACCCACTGGTGAGACGCCGTTCTCCCTCGTCTATGGGGCGAAAGCTGTCCTCCCCGCCGATCTCAAGCATGGGTCGCCCAGGGTGTTGGCCTTCAACGAGGCCAACCAGGACGAGCTAAGGGAGGAAGACCTCATGCTGCTAGAGGAGGCAAGACGCCACGTCAAGATCCGCGCGGCCAGGTACCAGCAGGCCATGCGGCGCTACCACAGCCGCCACATTCGACCCCGCACGCTTGACAGAGGCGACCTTGTCCTACAGAGGATCCTTTCCAGGGAAGGACTACACAAGCTCTCTGATGTAGTGCAGCCTAGGCCCATCACCATGTCAAGCACCCAAACATATGACAAGTCGTTGTCGGCCCAGTGGAAACCAGGGTACCATGGGCCGGCCCGCCACAGCACTCGATGCTCTGCGGAGAATTCTGCTAAAGACCAGACGTTCAGCCTGGCGAGCCTCGCGAGGGATCTTTCCCTCGAGAGGGCTTATTCACTCTACTAAGCTTTTCTACTAAGGGCCAGGCGATCAGCCTGACGGGCCTCGTGAGGAACTTTTTCCCTCGGGAGGGTCTCTCCTGTCCGGAATATCGCCAAGTCCTGGCGCACCTCTGCGCGAGGCTTCCCTCGCGAGGCGTCAAGTACTTCAGAACCTCGGCGAGGCACCCAGCCCTCGCGGGGTTCCTTCAAGTGGAAGCAAGCACATGGCCTCTGCGCCTGCCGCAGAGTGACGCGCGCGCCTGCGCGCGATGACGACGACGCCGCAGTTGTCGTTCTCGTGTATAAAGCGGTCAACAAAGCTGTGGCAAGCAAAGCGGACTCCCAGTATTGCCATTTTGGTGATAAGGGGACCGGCGGCCGCTACGCTCCAAGCCGACGTCACCGTGGGGCGCGCCAAGGACCTCTGCAGCGCCAGCCCATCGTCCTGGATGGACGGTGGCTTTTTTTGCCAAGGAGACGTGCTCTCTGCCATGGACCATGTCCATGAACCGCCCCGACGCTGTGCACTGCGCTCCACCTTAGCCACCATGTGGTATCCCTTCCCGCCTGGTTTTTTCGGGGAAGAGGACCGAGGCAATATAAAAGGAGGCAGTGTACGACCGAGAGAGGGGAGGGATTCATTCCACACCCAGTCGGCTACGTTGCAAGGAAGAAGACGAAGCTCCTTCCACCATAGTCCACCATAGCCATAGAAGAGCCCTCGGCAAGCTCATTGTACTGTAACCTCTCCAAGCAGTGCAATACAACATAGCAGGACGTAGGGTCTTTACACCTCACGGTGGGCCTGAACCTGGGTAGCGGCTCATGTTCACTCTCTGTCGTGTCGTTCCTCACCGAGCTCGACGAGCATCGTCGCCGAGGTAGTTGAGGATTTGTTTGACGTCGTGTTCAGCCCCTTACTCGATTTCTGGCATCAGTGAGACACCCCTAGTTCCTTGGGACTAGTCTCCGACATTTGGCGTGCCAGGTAGGGGGCTGAGACACGTCTTCAAGCTCTTCGACCTCTCCGCGCCATGGCTGACACGCGAGCAGAGCGTCTCGCCCGATGGACGTCTGGCAGAGCCACCACCGAGCCCGCTGCCAACAACAACCCGCATGGTCGCCCACGCGCCAGCCACGCTTCGGAGCGCAACGCCGAGCCACGCGTCGAGCACCCTGAAGACGACGGCGGCAACGACAGCGGCAACGACGGCGGCAATGACGACGATGGCGAGGGAGCTTCCTCCCAGCACACGTCCAGGCGCAAGAGCGCCTCCACGCAGAGCCGGGTGGCGCCCAGTCCAGCCACTGCGCTACTCATGGCGCAGGAGCTGCTGCGCTACCGCCCACACGCAGGCGGGCCACGACAACTGGCTTGGGCGCCTTGAGGAGCTCATCAACGCCGCCGCCGTTCCTGCCGCACCTACTCCAACGCCAGCGCCCTCTTGTTCGCTGGTGCACCACTCCGGACGCGGAGGGAACATAGCGGACGGCGCTCCTCCTCCCCCTTCGCCTCCGCCACCGCCTCCTCCAGCTGGAGCACCGACGGGGAACCACCACGCCGCGTCGCACGCATCCTCGCCGCACGACTGCCAAATCGTGCAGCGAACTCCGGCGGATGCGCGCGTCGAGATCGAGCGCCAACGGGACCGCCACAACCGTGTCGTTCAGGAGATTGCAGCTGCAGGCCGCCAGAACGACACATCGGATACCCCTCTATGGCAACGGCAGGAGTTAGGCGACGGTAAATCGCGACATCCCCCGCGTGCCCGCACTGGGCCGTAAAGCAGGCCCACAACAAAGGCAACGGGTGAATAGTGAAATATATGTTGGCAGCGGAGGTTAGTTTACCTCCGTTACCGATGTGGGCTCATCGCACACGGACAGTTTCGTAATCTCCGTTGCCATTACAAGCAGCCCGACAGCCGGCCTATAAGAACCTACTATGCCCTTCACTCTCTCTCACTGTCTCACTTCCAACCCTAGCCGCCGCACAGTCTCCTCTCTCTCCACTCTCTCGCATGGCTTCCACCATCAGCGCTGGTAGATCCGGCCATCGCGGCCGTGGACGCGGCCGCCCCACCCTCCGGGCCTTCAGGCAGCAGCAGCGTCAGCTGGTGTTGCGGGACGAGCTTGCGGAACAGGCCGCCGCCGATCCGGCCCCCTCGGGCCGGTCCCGCGCCCTTGGCGCTCGTCCGCACGGCGAAGGCTCCGGCCGCACCCGCTCATTTGGCCACCATTGCAGCTACCGCGAGATCCGCCAGACGATGTACCCCGGCCGCCATCCGTCTTCCTCCTCCTTCTCGTCCTCGTCCTCCGACGAGGAGGAAGAGGAAGAGGAAGAGGAGGAGGACCGTGATCTGGAGATCGCTCGCCAACTCTCCCGCGCCGATTTCGAGCGCGATGACGCCAAGCGTCGTCAGGGCGAGGCCGATCTGGAGGCGGCGGTCCTCCTCTCCGAGGCCTCGACCCAGGTCGAACGCGCCGAGGAGGCGGTCTACCAGTCTGACCTCCGGGCCGCCATAGCCCTCTCTTTGGTCCACGGCGAGGGAAGGCGCCGCCAGGGGAGGCCGGCGCTAGCTCCGTCGCGGCGGCGACGCTAAGCGAGCCCGCCTCGCCTAATGTAAGACCCCAGTTCAGTAGGATAGTTATTTTCTTGTTGTAAGTAGCTAATTGTTTATCCATAGATTTGCTCTGTTTGTAGTAGGCATTGTTTCCACATAGATTTTTGCTGTTTTCTAGTTGTAAGTAGCTAATTGTTTATTCATAGATTTGCTCTTTTTAGTAGGCATTGTTTATACATAGATTTTTGCTGTTTTCTAGTTGTAAGTAGCTAATTGTTTGTCCATAGATTTGCTCTGTTTTTAGTAGGCATTGTTTACACATAGATTTTTGTTGTTTTCTAGTTGTAAGTAGCTAATTGTTTATCCATAGATTTGCTCTTTTTAGTAGGCATTGTTTACACATAGATTTTTGCTGTTTTCTAGTTGTAAGTAGCTAATTGTTTGTCCATAGATTTGATCTGTTTTTAGTAGGCATTGTTTACACATAGATTTTTGCTGTTTTCTAGTTGTAAGTAGCTAATTGTTTGTCCATAGATTTGCTCTGTTTTTAGTAGGCATTGTTTACACATAGATTTTGCTGTTTCTAGTTGTAAGTAGCTAATTGTTTATCCATAGATTTGCTCTTTTTAGTATGCATTGTTTACACATAGATTTTTGCTGTTTTCTAGTTGTAAGTAGCTAAGTGTTTGTCCATAGATTTGCTCTGTTTTTAGTAGGCATTGTTTACACATAGATTTTTGTTGTTTTCTAGTTGTAAGTAGCTAATTGTTTATCCATAGATTTGCTCTTTTTAGTAGGCATTGTTTACACATAGATTTTTGCTGTTTTCTAGTTGTAAGTAGCTAATTGTTTGTCCATAGATTTGCTCTGTTTTTAGTAGGCATTGTTTCCACATAGATTTTTGTTGTTTTCTAGTTGTAAGTAGCTAATTGTTTATCCATAGATTTGCTCTGTTTTTAGTAGGCATTTGCTCTGATTTTAGGTTTGTTTCTGTTATGCCGATGATTAAAATTAGGTGACACCGTGTGATCCGGGGATGGCGCTAGTGATCCTTGTGATATGCACAAATACACATCGATCTTGTGCATCCTACTTGGCTCGCTTGCTCCATCCCTGAAATTTGTGTGTCCAATTTACCTATATATGAGGCATTGTTTAGGCTATGTTCTAGTTGTAATTAGTTCTATATTTCTGTAATGCCGATGAAGAAGCATCTGTCTTGTGTATAGAGATGAAGGAGCTTACATTTTGATTTTTTTTCATCTCCTTTAGGGCGAGGAGGAAACCTGGAGACTATGCGGCGGCCGTGAAGACGTAGGAGCGGGGCTCCGTCCACACGGTCCACTGAAGCCGGCGCCTCCAGGAGCAAGACTTTTGTGCAGTACCAAATAGGTAGAAGAAGACCACGCAATGAAGCCGGGCGAAGAGGAAGGTGAAGAACCGGCGGCCGTCAAGCAGGAACCACAGGGCTCCGTCGACGGTGCAGCAGGCGTCACTGGCTTTTTTTTTTGTTTCCTTTAGCCCTCATTACAAACGGTCAAAAACTAATCTCCGTATCTGATGTAAAGACTAAAGGCAACGGTTATATATTATGCCTGTTGCTAAACTTATTGCAAACGATAAAAATCTCCGTTGCCATTGTGAGGCTTCACATCAGTGACAGAGGCGGGGACACGGACCCTTTCTCCCTTGCCGAAGGGGTTTTTGGCCCGTTTCCGATGTGTCGTTCTGTACTAGTGTCACCCGCAACTTGCGCCGCGTCGTCTGACCGGTGAAGTTCAAGCCAGATCTCCCTCCACGCTACGACGTTAGGACCAACCCTCTGGACTTCCTGCAGCTCTACACCGTCTCCATCCAGGCCGCGGGAGGCGACGACAAGGTGATGGCCAACTGGCTCTCCATGGCGCTCAAGGACTCAGTGCTCTCATGGCTCATGAACCTCCCCGAGAACACCATCGACACATGGGAGGACCTCTGCAAGGTCTTCGTCGCCAACTTCAAGGGCACGTACGAGCGCGCACTCACCTACAACGACCTTCGCGCGGTGTGCCAGAAGCCAGACGAGACCCTCCGCAGGTACATCCAGCGCTTCAGCCAGGTCCGCAACAAGATTCCGAACATCCCGGACTCGCACGTCATCTCTGCCTTCAGAGAGGGCGTCACAAACCGCAGGATGCTCGAGAAGCTCGGCATCCACGACACCCTCACCTCAGTGGTGAAGCTCTTCGACCTGGCGGACAAGTGCGCCAAGAGAGGGCCTCCTCTTCGTCAAGCAAGAAACGGAGGAAGAGCCTCCTGAGGGGTCCAGGAGCAGGTGGAAGCCTGTCGAGAAGCGCAAGACCACCGCCATCCTCGCGGTAGAGCCAGACGCCAAGCAGCCTCGCGAGGCCTCTCCGGCGGCTGGCGAGAAGAAAGTAGACAATCGCCCATTCTGCGTCTACCACAACAGGCACAACCACGCGACTGAAGACTGCTGGGAGCTCACATTCTCTAACTCGGCCAGCAAAAAGGTCTCCCGCTCAGTGGCCAGTGATGGCCTCGACTGAAGATCCGCCAGCGCACCCTTCGTATCCTTCAGCTCTTGCTCCATCTTGGAAAGCTTTAGTTGAAGGAAGTCGATGATTTTTTGGTCGTTCTTGCTTCGCCTATTCGTTTGAGAAGCGTTGCTCTCAGATGAAGGACCGGCTGACGCACCGGTTGCTCCAGGCTACACAAAAACAGCTCGAGACATAAGAGCAATGAAGAAATAGATATCACCCCCTATCCAACAGACTCGGGGGCTGGTAACGTCAGACGAACAATCACAGCAGAAAGGACACATAAGTAGGCTAACATTCGCAAAAAAGCCTCATACGGTACCACGGTTCATTACAAGAATCAAAAGCATAACAGGGTCGATCTCACTACCTAAGAGGTCGACTCAGACCTAGCCCTAGCACCACGAGCAGTACGCTCGGCGACATCGGCAGCGCGCTTCTCCATCATCGCTACCGTATCCTTGGCTAGCTGCGCACCTCGCTCTTTGTTGGCACTCATGGGAACTGTCCTCAGCTCGGACTTCTTCGGAAACCGGCCACGACCTTCTCGTAGTCGCCGGTAATTCCGTGCATCAGCATCAACATGAAGGCGGGACTCCGAGCCACATACCATTTGGGTGCGGGCGAAATCCGCCAGAGTCGACGACCCGGGTCTGAAGAGCTTGGACAATTCATCAAGAGAGGAAGGAGGAGAGCCTCGCGGGAAGACGCTCATGTAAATGGCAGCAAGGGCGCACTTCGACTTGTCCAGGGAGTCCTTCACTTGGGCGCACAGCAGGTCGAAGGCACCAACAACGCCCTCAAGCGAGTCACCTCCTCCTTCAGAAGTAGCGTCTACGCCAATCGCGCCTGTTAAAGCGTAGAGGCAAAGTTAGACAAGCACAGGGCCAATTACTCCCAATCTCAGATAGCACAAGGACAAAACATACCTCCCATAACATCAGATAGCGCGCGGAGTCATTCAATCTGAAGTCCTTCGCGGTCCATCACCCCCTTGAGCATGCGCTCGGTGCTGGCCTGCTGAGATTTCAGCTCCTTTTCGAGCTCCTCTACGCGGGTCAGCGCAACTTTTTGGTCCCCTGTGGAGAATACATACTTCGGATGATAAGCTTAGGACAGTGAAAACAGATCATTAAAAGACAGGAAAACGCTTACGTTCCAGCTGCTCCGCCTTCGCTCGAAGCTGGTCTCGCTCCTGCTCTAGGTGCACTTATGAAGAGCATGTTTCCACCATGAGGCGGAAAACGGGCTGCAAAAAGAAATTTTCAGCAAAACACAAGGAATGAAACGCAAAATGCTCTTGAGTCTATACCCAACTATCCTAGTTGCCTATAGACTCGAGGGCTACTCCCATCGTGAGCGCTATCGCGCACCCGATAAAAGCAAAAGAAATAGACTTACATGATCACACTGCATCGGCGTGGCAGCACCCGAGGAAGAAGGCGCATACTCCGGAGGGATAGAAGGTGCACTCACATCAACTGTCGAGTGCGGCTCCGCTCGGGCTGCTTCGCCAGTTGAATATGCAGGAGTCACCTCCAGCACAGTCGAAGGAGCCTCGACTGGAGGAGTGTTGTCCCTCTCTGGACTGAAGAGCAAAACCAAAATCACAAACTGCAACGATAATGCAGCACATGGAGGCAAAGCAGGAACAAAAAGGCGTACCTTTCATCATCCGCACCGACAAGACTGTCGAAGTTCAGAAGTGTGCCGAAATCCGAAGCACTTTCGGGAAGAGCCATGCGCAGAGGACTCGCTGCCAAGGGCTCCCTCACATCGGGTGATGACGAGCCCGAGTTGTCATCGTCATGCTCGTTCGATTGAGGCTCGATGCACGAGCTGGCGACAGTAGAGGTGGTCTTGCTCATGCGGCGTTTCTTGACGATCACCTCTTCCTCCTCCTCCTCCTCAGGGTCTAAGCCCGCGTCAGTTGGCGTGTGGGCGGGGGAAGAGAGATCTCGTCATTCTCCAGCTCAGCCAGCAAAACCTCCACCTCCGAAGACCTTCCATCTTCGGGTAAAGAAGGAAGGCATCGGAAAGAAGGGTGGCCCTGTACGCAGAAATCAAAAGCAATTCAGAAGCCAAATTTTTGCAATAAAAGAAAGGACAAGAAGATAGAAACCTACCTCGGGCAACGGATGCTCGTTATCGTACGCGTCAACCGGACATTCAAGAGGACATGGATCATTCGCAGTCAGTTTGGTCACTGACCGCACTCGAGTCTCCACATCCCTCTTGGATAGCAAAGGCTCTTCAGGGGTTAGGCGCGTCGGGTCGTGGGCACCCTGGAACTGCCACAGTGGGTGTGCCCGCACCCGCAAAGGTTGTACGCCCCTCTTGATAAAAGTTGAAATCAAATGCAGGCCGCTGACTTCGTGACCCGCAGTCTTCATAAGCTCCGCGACCATGGCCAGTAAGGGCTTTGCCTCCGCTTCTTCAGTGGGCGTGGTCTGATGGAGCCAAGCGCGAGTCTTCTCCAGAGTCGCGTGGGTATCAAAGTCCGGTAGGCCATCTTGCTGGGTGCTGAAATAGAACCACTTCTTCCTCTAGTTTTCGGCAGAATCAACTTGCTTCAGGTCGAAGTAGTCGACTTCCTAGCAAGACTGGATGTTGAAGCCTCCAACAGCGTACAAGCCGCTGGGACCGGCGTTCCTCTTCACATTGAAGATTTTCTTCCATAATCCCCAGTGGGGATGCACCCCCAAGAAACACTCGCAGAGCGCGATAAAACACGCAATGTGCAAAAGAGAATTGGGGAAAAGTCGTGCAGCTGAACCTTGTAGGCATACATCAAACATCGCATGAAATCGTGAATGGGGAAGGAGAGTCCCCTGTTCACGAAATCGTGAAAGCACACACGCTCGCCAGCCCGGGGTTGCGGGCTTACCTCGTTCCCAGGGATGCGCGTTGGCAGCTCCTCCGCGGGCGGAAGCAACCCGTCTCGCCGGTACGCTTCCAGCGCCCTTCCTCTTGTTCCCCTTCGCCATAAAGGTAGGGGATTGACATGGGGATAAAACCCGGGTACCCAAAGGCCCACAGAAGATCCCGAGTGAAACGCAAATTCAAGTGCCCGGCCGCCTCCAGCTGTCCGGCTAAGCCGAGCCCGTCAACCCCGAGCGCAGCCGGACTCCATCTAGCCAGTCGAGGCACAGCCGAGCGGCGCGGGCAAGAGGAACTGCAGACTCGTCATCAGCACAGTTCCCAGAGACAAACAGATAACGACAAGCAACACCCGCCTTATGCGACTGAGGTCAACGGTAGCAGCCGGATTCGGTTGCTCGCCAGCCGGATGACCGGCTGCCGCACTCCCACGACGAGCGAAAGACAAGGGCCCGTGTTGGGCGGATGCCGGGGACGTTCCCGGTATGCCCTCGACGTCGCCCAGGCGTGGGCTAAAACGAGGCCTAGCCCTACGTCTCCCACAGTGCCCAGAAGCCTCGACAGGCGGGAGACACGGAGCGCTGCCCAGCGCCCGACAAGATCTTAGGTGCCGACTGCCCGGTCGGCGGGGTCGTCCGGCGCCGCAACCGGTCAGCCGTCCACGACGACAGACCTATCCCGACACCTCCTACGCGGCTATGGAGTTCGACTGTGCGAAGCGTAGCACACTGTACCGCGGACATATGGCGTCACGGAGAAACACCCCTGTAGCCGACACCGGCCGGCTGGCGCGGACCAGCCGGCCCCGCCTGTAAGCCAGACAGCCAGGCCTATATAAGGCTGTCTGGTGCCCAAGTAGAAGGGGTCGCCTCATACTTCTTCCTCCCCACACCCGAGCCATGGAAAGCTCACCGAACAGCTCAAGGAGCAACTCTGTACTATGTCCACCGATGATAGAGAGATCAAGCAGGAGTAGGAGTGTTACCTCCTCCGGGAGGGCTCCGAACCTGGGTACTTCCCGTGTCCGCGCTCCGGCGCAATCCCTGCGGGTGCCGATGTTGTAGAACGCTGCCCCCATTCCTATCTTAGCCACCCCGTGGCATATGCCGTGTTCCACACCACGTCATTTGGCGCCACCGTGGGGCAGATGGCAGCAGCCGGAGTCACATTCCGCCAGGGATCCCGCAGCCGTCTCGGCGAGCGAGTCGCCTCCGGCCTCGTCTCGACGTTCGGCTCCATCGACTTCGTCAACGACAACGCGAACTGCTTCGCCGGCTCCGCCTTCCCGAGGATGGCACTGTCCTGCACTTCGGCGAGCACCGCGTCTACATCGCCCTCGCGCCCGCCTACCCCGCCAACATCCAGCGCTGCGTCGACCGTTTCCCCGAGGAGACGGCCGGCTGCGAGAGCAGCACCGAGACCCGCGTTTACGCGGAAGTTATGGTGTCCGACGTCGCGAGCACCCAGCAGCACGCCCCCGTCGACTCCGTCCAGGCTATGCTCCAGGGCCTGGTCACACCCATCGCCGCCGACGCGGACCCCGCGCAGGCCGCTACTCTCCTCGAGCAAGCACGCCAGCGCCTCCTCAGCAGTGCGCACGGCGTCGCAGCGACGCATCGCCGCATGGAAGCAGGTCCGCGAGTACAACTTCGCCCACGGCTTCACCCCCGTCGCCGTCGAGCCCAACCCGCGGGGAAACGTCAGGCGCAACCTCGCCAACGAGATGGCAGGAGGACCGGCTGCCGACGCCGAGCCGGCTGGACCAGCCGGAGCACCGCCTACTCGTCGACCCGTCTACAGCTCCCCGCGAAGAACATGAAGGCAGCACGCGCCGCCGCAGCAGAACTGCCCAACCTGGAGGGGGAAGAGCTACGCGCGCAGCAACAGCGCGTCCAGGACCTCCTCGACACAGCCGATCACCAGTTTCGCCAGAACCAGGCCGCGTCCGCGATGAACTCGCCCCCTCCCACCCCCCACCTGGAGCCCCTCCACCCGGCGCAACTCGAGGTGACCGCCAGGCGTCGTCGCCACAAGCCCCCCAGCCGGGTGGAAATCGCGCACGCACATCAACTCCAGACCAACTCGCTTCAACGCGCCGGCTGCCGGTGGCGGCCAGAACTACAACACGCGCCGGCTGCCGGCGAAGGCCAGTACAACTACCCCGACCCGCCGGCTGCCCGCAGGGGAAGCGTCCACGACCGGCTGGGAGATCTAGGCCCGACGTTCGGCCCCGACGCCCGTGACCGCCTCGACGCCCTGGAGAAATCCCGCCGGCTCGAAGAAGAGGAGGGCGAGGTCCACCGGTGCTTCGGACCTCGCATCGCAAGAGAGCCTTTCCCGCGGAACTTCTCCCCCGCGCGACACGCCCAAGTACAACGGAAGCACGAAGCCAGAGGACTGGCTATCCGACTACGTCACCGCCGTCTCCATCGCAGGCGGCAACAAGCGCGTAGCGGTGCGCTACGTGTCACTCATGCTGAAGGACTCAGCTCGCACATGGCTCAACAGCCTGCCGGATGGATCGATCAACTCCTGGCTGGACTTCCAGCAGGTCTTCGTCAGGAACTTCTCCAGCACCTACAAGCGCCCGGCTCGCCCTCGCCAGCTAGCCAGCTGCACCCAGGGCAAAACCGAGTCCGACCGCGACTACCTGAGAAATGGTCAACCCTGCGCAACACCTGCGAGGGAGTCCACGACATCCAGGCGGTCGGCTTCTTCATCAACGGCTGCCGGGAGGGCACGATGCTCAAGCACGCGCTGCTCCTAGACGAGCCAAAGTCCATGGCGGAGCTCATGACCATAGCAGACAAGTACGCCACGGCCGACTCCGCCATGAGAATCCCAATGCAGATAGATGGAGCCGGCAGGCCCAAGAAAAGCCGCTGCGAGAGAGCAGGCGGCCCCAGCAACGACAACCGAGGCAACCGCGACATCCGGGACAATGGAGGCAACCGCGACAACCGCGACCGCCGCGACGATCGAGATCGAGACAGCCGGAAGAGAAGCGGCGCGCCAGACGGGCGGTACGAGAACCGTGCCGTCAACGCAACCGAAGCCGGCCAACCGGCTGGCGATGACGGTGGGAACCGGAATCCCCGCCAGTGGAACAAGCCAGAAGGGCGATACGAGGACCGCCAGTGGGCGAAGCCAGCATACCTGTTCGAGGACATGATGAACGGCCCGTGCCGGTACCACAGCGTCACCGGGAAGCCAGCCAGCCATACGACGGCGCGCTGCAGCTGGACTCTCCGTCTGCAGCGCGGAGAGGGTCCGCCGCCTCCAGCACCCGGCCCACCCCCTCCCCAAGGCGGCATCAACATAGGCAACAACCAGCGCAATGAGCGCCCAAGACAGCCGGCTGCCGCAGCCGGCACATCTCGCGACATGTACCCCAACAAGGACGCCGCGTACGTCATCTCCATCATCGAGCGCAACGACAAGCGCAGCCAGCGGCTGCGCGTCGCAGAGGTGAACGCAGTCGTCCCCGCCGTCCAGCAGCTGATGGACTGGGCAAACCAGCCCATCTCCTTCGGACCCGGCGACCACCCGGATATCATGCCGAATCCCGGGGGCTACAGCTGCTCCTGGACCCCACCTTCGTCACCGAGCAAGAGTTCGCCGTCACCTTCTCCCGAGTGCTCATCGACGGAGGAAGCAGCATCAACATCCTGTACAAGGACACCGCCGACAAGCTGGGGATAACCGAGGCCCGGATGAATCGCAGCCGGACGATCTTCCACGGCATCGTGCCGGGCAGTCCTGCACACCAATCGGCACCGTCCGGCTGGACGTCGTCTTCGGAGACAAGAAAAATTTTCGCCGTGAAAGCATCTGTTTCGAGGTGGTGAACCACCGCAGCCCCTACCACGCCATCCTGGGCCGCCCGGCTCTCGCTCAATTCATGGCCGTACCCCACTACGGCTACCTGAAGATGAAGCTGCCGGGCCCGAGCGGCATCATCACCGTAGCCGGCGACTTCAAGCGCTCCATGGCATGCGCCTCGGCCGGCTCGAAGCTCGCCGAGTCGCTGGTAGCGGCTGAAGAGTTCAAAGAGATCACGCGCCGTAGCGGCCGAGCACCCGGCAGCACCGGCTGCAAAGAAGCAGTCGGGCGAGACGCAGTTTCAAGCCAAGAAAGACAGCAAGCAGGTTCCGCTTGACGCAAGCAAGCCGGACGGGAAGTTCCTCACCATCGGCAACACCCTCAGCGACAAATAGGAAGGCGAGCTCATCGAATTCCTCCGTGAGAATCGGGACATCTTCGCATGGTCTCCAAAAGACATGCCAGGTGTACCGACGGAGTTCGCTGAGCACTCTTTACACGTCAAGCCGGATGCTAGACCGGTGAAGCAACCTCTCCGTCGTTTCAGAGAGGAGAAGAGCAATCGGAGAAGAAATCGCCCGGCTACTCGACGCGGGCTTCATCATGGAAGTGTACCACCCGGACTGGCTGGCCAACCCAGTCCTGGTGATGAAGAAAAACAACACCTGGCGCATGTGCATCGACTACACCAGCCTCAACAAAGTGTGCCCCAAGGATCCCTTCGCCTTGCCACGCATCGACCAAGTCATAGACTCCACCGCCGGCTGCGACTACCTGTCCTTCCTGGACGCGTATTCCGGCTACAACCAGATCAAGCTCCACCCGGATGACCACCTGAAGACCGCATTCATCACGCCCTTCGGAGCATTTGCTACACGGTCATGTCGTTTGGCCTGAAAAACGCCGGCGCCACTTACCAGAGGTGCATGCAGAAGTGTCTGGGCGACCAGATCGGGCGCAACGCCCACGCCTACGTCGACGACATCGTCATCAAGACCAAAGAGCGCCGCACCCTCATCGACGACCTGAGAGAAACCTTCGCCAACTTGCGCCGGTTCCAGATGAAGCTGAACCCAACCAAGTGCGTCTTCGGAGTACCGGCTGGCCAGCCACTCGGTTTCCTCGTCTCCGCGTGAGGGATCGAGGCCAACCCAGACAAGATCGCCGCCATCGAGGGCATGGAGCGGCCAACCGGGCTAAAAGACATCCAGAAGTTCGCTGGCTGCCTGGCCTCGCTGAGCCGGTTCATCATCCGGCTTGGCGAAAAGGCCCTGCCCCTGTACCACCTGTTGAAGAAAACCGGCAAATTCGTCTGGACGGACGAAGCAGACGCGGCCTTCGCCGAGCTCAAGAAGGCACTGTCCGAGGCGCCGGTCCTGGCGCCGCCTGCCTGATGTAGCCCAACCTAGGACCATCACCATGCCAAGCAACCGAACATATGTCAAGTCGTCATTAAGCTCAAAGGTGAACTCCTTCCTCTATGAGAACTCATTCCGTGCCCCTTTGGATGGTATACTACGTGAGCGTCTACCCCTTTGCCATGCTAGGTACCACTTGGCGAGTACGAACATCCGGGAAGATGCCAAGGAAGCCCAAGACTCAAGATCATCCAAGGTGTACGCGTGGAAGAGGAGGAGGAAGCGACAAGATGAAGGAAGAAGAAATCCCAGGCGGCGGTACTACCGCCGGGTTAAGCGGTACTACCGCCCCTGGCCCAGTCAGCAAGGCCTCAACCCACGCCGGCGGTACCTCCAGCGGCACCGGCAGCGGTACCGGTCGGTACCGGGGACGTGGGACGGGCGACCCCCACGTCGGCGGTGCTACCGCCCCAGCTACCGCCAAAACGGCGCTTCGGACGCGACGTCCGGTACCGCCAGCGGCACCAGTAGCGGTACCAACTGGTACCGGCGACGTGGGGAGCAGCGACGCCTGCCCGCACCAGCGGTACCACCGGCTAACCCAGCGGTACTACCGCCAGTGCGGGCATGAGTTCGGGACAGGACCCGTGTAACCTTATCCTTTCGCCTCGTTTTGGATCTAGACTATAAATAGTACTCCTTGGACTAGATCTAGGGTTAGACTATGATTTGGGAACTAAAGTAGAGCCTTGCTCCTTCTTCTCAAAGTGTCTCTTTCCTCCTATGGAGATGAATCAAGACCTCCACATGTGGAGATGAACCAAGGCCTCCTCTTGAGGAGAAGATCCCTGCGTGGATACCAAGGCTCCGCTTGTAGTTGCGATTACTTGCTAATCTTCCATCTTTAGGTGGCTAGGTTGGATTGGTTGGATTGACCAATTGGACAAACAATCCTAAGAGTAAGGTGTGCTTGGGAGAGGAGGATTGGGGGCTGCCCTCGGGGATTTGTTACCAATCGAGTCTTGCCGGGTTGCTACTTGCTATTTACCCTTGTGTGTTTGATTTCCCCTCTTTTGTGTTCTTCGTTCTTCGCGTGTTCTTCGTGTTCATCCTTTCCTCCGTACAAATCCGTGAAAATCGGGACCTACCCGCATCATATGGTATCAGAGCTCTAGGTTGACACGGATTTGATTTGTGTTTCCATCAAAATCCACCAAATTTTTCTTCGTTTTTGAGAAATTCGAAAATTTCCACCAAAAATAGCCTTGCCTTGATTCGAGCCGATCTGTCGATTTGTTGCGTTTTTGGTAGTTTTTGTCCATGGATCTGTTGCTTTAGGACCCCCTCCACCTTTGTTTGCGTTCCCTAGCCTTAATTTTGCCAATTTCCCACGGATTCGAGGAAATTTTGGACCCCAAATTCCCCAAAATCGAGTCAAACTCGAGCAGATTCAACTGCAGCGGTACTACCGCCGGGTTAAGCGGTACTACCTCCAGGGCCAATTTTTGCAGAAATTTTTCTTTCTCCTCGGTTCGTTTTGGCATTTCCTCTTTGGTTTGAGTCCTTTCTTGGTGTGCTCTACGTCTACGACATCTACAAGCTTTCGCAGCCACGCATCATCAACGCCAAGCAACGACGCCACCAAGGACTCGACATTTCCCCCACCATCATTTCCGTTGTGAGCCCTTCTTCCTTTCGCGCAATTTAACCTATTGGACTAGCTCGGTGATCTTGCGAGGCATTGCACGTGTTGAGTGTTTGTCTTCAAAGTATTGGCGAGTGTGTATCGTTAGAGAGCTTGGCACTAGCAAAAGAGAAGGAATCATCGTCAAAAAGTAAAAATCAAAAAAAAAAAGAGAAAAGAAAAGAATCAAGTGGTGCCAAGTCTCATCTCTTGTAGGTTGCGACAAAGCTAAGACCGCCAAAGTGAGTGTGAGTGTTAACTCTTGTGCAAATCCGTTGCCCACAAAAAGCAATTGAGCTAGCGTCCCTCTTGTGTTGGGTGACATTTGAGCACGTAGTCTTCGTTAGGTTGCCTATCTTCGAGTGCTCGCCCTCTTGGTTGCCCAACCCCATCATTCGCTTTTGTGTGTGTTTCTTGATACTTTGTGGTTGGAGTTTCTTTGGTAATTTGATCATTGTGGATTTTCTCTACCTTTGACAATATACTTGTCGCGGGTTTGTTTGTTTCGTTTGCCACGTCATACCTTCCTATCCTCATAAGTGTGTGTGTTGGGTGTTAGAACTGGATACTCTCCTCTCAAGCCACATTATACTTGGGATATAGTTTGTCTTGGTTTTTCTTTACCACATATCTCACTTGATCTTGAGAAAATGTTTAGGGGAAGTACAAACGGAAGCTCAAGCTCGGAAGAGGAAAACCATGGTGAAGTTCAAGGTGATCATGCCTATGTTACACTTGACGAGTTCGTTTGTATTGGACACCTTCTTCGTGATGGCTTATGCCACTATGAACGACGTTGTCAAGCTATAGAAGCCAACTTCAACAACCGCATGCATGCGCAAGAAGCGTCTATGGAGCGAGTGACCGAAGCTATCAACAACCTTGTGCAACATCGCTCTTCTCCAAGCTCGCGCCGCACAAGGCACACTTCAAGGTCGTCACAATCAAGGCATACGCGTCATGGTCCTCGTCAAGGTGAACCACAACAAGATCTTCAAGATAACCCAAGGCGCGACGGTCATGAACGACATCGTCTTCACGTGGAACATCCATGTTCTCCTAGCGTGAACAATGACAACGCGCATCAAGAGCGTCAACGCCCAAATGGGGAACATCATGACCGCCTACCATCACCACCACCACAACAACGCGATCGTCATGGACATCATGAACCTCGACAAGAACGACCTCCTCCTCGAGCGTACCAAATGAATGAACATCAAGAGCTTCATCGCTCAAATGGTGGACGCCATGAACGCACTCCTTCGCCACCACCTCACCCTAGAGATCGCCGAGACACTTGGACTCCCATATGGCATGACGAAGAACGCATATGCGACAATTGCCAAGGCCAAGACCATGGTCCACGAGAATGTCCCAATCTCTCGTGTCCAATATGCGATGGCAATGGTCACATGATGTGGGAGTGCCCAAATGGAGATGAGGGCGACAAGAAGATGGTCGAGAATGGGATTTTCCCTTCGACCACGGAGGTGAGCATGTGCAATGCTATCACATTGGTGGATGCGTTGAATGAGGATGGCCAAACTATGGCATGCATCTTTGGAGGCGATGAGGTCGAGAAGGTTGAGCATGGGAGTGTCCCTTCAACCTTGGAGGCGTGTGGAGATGAGGAAACTGAGCCTACCCTCATGTGCTTGAATGATGAGATAACACCAATCCCATGTGAGTTTGAGAGCCACTTAGCCCACTTGTGTGAGAGTGAGTTGAGTGCCTCCACCATATGTGAGTTTGAGTGTTTCTATTTTGAGGGAATGAGTGATACACCACATGAGTTGAGAGAGGTAGTTGATAGGTCTTGTGAGACCATTTCGAATGCTAACAACTTTCCCTCTACCTCTAGTGTGTTCGCTCATTGTGTGCTAGGTTCCATGAACGATGAGACGCCCCTCTTCGACACAATGATGCCTCACATGGAGACGATGTACATGGAGGATGTCGATGACCCCATGTTTATTTCAAAATGATCAAGTCGGCTACATGGAAGCGACTACTACTTCAACACCTACTTCACATGAGCGGGACTATCAAGGTATGGGTGTTGATGTGACCATGTTCCCTCCCATGGACATGATGAATGATGATTGCTTACATGCTATGGATGATTTCCTTGTCCCATCATATGATACATTTTTATTTCCATGTGATACTTCCAATGTTGATCATGTGGAACAACCTATTTGTGATGACTTTGCCATACCCATGTTTTGCAATCGATGTTTGCGCTACTTTCCCATTGTTGCATCCAAAATATTGAACAATTGTTCTTTTAAATGCTTGGTTTGCAATAATGTTGATATATTGGCCTATGAGATTGCCCCCATAGCTTTCTCACCTTTTGGAGATTTTTCATTCTCTTTTATGGATCTTGTTCCATCCTTCACTTTGCATAGTGACCACCCACATATGTCATATTTTCCATTTGATTTTGGTGTGGTTGGTGTTGTGCAAATGAAGAGACGCGTCATGATGGATGATGTGTTCATATACCGTGCACATCATTTTTTCATATGGTGTCTTGTGTGTGCCGGTAAACGCATGAAAATGTCAACCGCAATTGAGCATGAGTTGACAATGCGAGCTCTTGAGAGCATACACTTGAGTCGTGGATCGAACCCGGCTCTAATACCTTTCCCATGTTTTTCATCAAACAAGTTGACCAATTTATCTTGCATTTGGTTTGTTTGCAAACATGTTTGTGATGTTGGTTTCTCCTATGGCAAGACAAATTTTCCCATCTTTCATATGAATGATTTATGTGTTGCAACAAATATGATGAACAATTGTTCTTTCCAATGGCTTGTTTGCAACCATAATGACATTTCGAGCATGTCTTGTCATGAGTGTTTTGGTTCCTACGCATTTGGTGTTGCAACAAATATGTCGAAAACTTGCTCTTTCCTATGGTTTGTTTGCAATCATGTTGATACATTGGACATTTTTCATGGTGTGTGTTTGCCAAATTATCCTCTTATTGCATCAAGGATGATGACAAATTGTTCTTTGCAATGCCTTGTGTGCAATAATGATCATATGTTTCAAAATGAGATAGCTATCATTGCCTTCTCACATTTTCATGGAGTTTTTGTGTTCCCACATTTTGATGATGTTTCGAGAAATTGCTTGCACATTGACCTTGCATATGCTTTGACTTTCTCATATTTGTGTTGTGCTAATGGTGTAATGAACATGAATGGACATGTCATTGATGATATGCTCCTCTATCTTGCACACACATGGTTTGCTTGGACTTTGATGTGTAGGTCGTACCTTTGGATGAGCCTCCATGAGTTGTGTCAACCACGCATCCCTATGACGGAAGATCTTGCAAGAAGAGCGCATCGACATCTTGCTAAGGTGACTTCCTTCTACATAAGCGCTCATGCGATGACCTTCAAGAATTGGCTACTCTTTGAGTGTTGTTTCGTCTTCCTTGTGAGTTTTGTAGGTTACTTGAAAGGCGAAGAGACATTGAAGAAGTGCAACATCATTCCCATCGACTACATGGTGAACCACACGACAAGGTCTACACATCTACCTCCTTGCCATGATGATGAGCAAGAGTCGAGGACGACTCTTTTTAAAGGGGGGGGGGAGATGATGTAGCCCAACCTAGGACCATCACCATGCCAAGCAACCGAACATATGTCAAGTCGTCATTAAGCTCAAAGGTGAACTCCTTCCTCTATGAGAACTCATTCCGTGCCCCTTTGGATGGTATACTACGTGAGCGTCTACCCCTTTGCCATGCTAGGTACCACTTGGCGAGTACGAACATCCGGGAAGATGCCAAGGAAGCCCAAGACTCAAGATCATCCAAGGTGTACGCGTGGAAGAGGAGGAGGAAGCGACAAGATGAAGGAAGAAGAAATCCCAGGCGGCGGTACTACCGCCGGGTTAAGCGGTACTACCGCCCCTGGCCCAGTCAGCAAGGCCTCAACCCACGCCGGCGGTACCTCCAGCGGCACCGGCAGCGGTACCGGTCGGTACCGGGGACGTGGGACGGGCGACCCCCACGTCGGCGGTGCTACCGCCCCAGCTACCGCCAAAACGGCGCTTCGGACGCGACGTCCGGTACCGCCAGCGGCACCAGTAGCGGTACCAACTGGTACCGGCGACGTGGGGAGCAGCGACGCCTGCCCGCACCAGCGGTACCACCGGCTAACCCAGCGGTACTACCGCCAGTGCGGGCATGAGTTCGGGACAGGACCCGTGTAACCTTATCCTTTCGCCTCGTTTTGGATCTAGACTATAAATAGCACTCCTTGGACTAGATCTAGGGTTAGACTATGATTTGGGAACTAAAGTAGAGCCTTGCTCCTTCTTCTCAAAGTGTCTCTTTCCTCCTATGGAGATGAATCAAGACCTCCACATGTGGAGATGAACCAAGGCCTCCTCTTGAGGAGAAGATCCCTGCGTGGATACCAAGGCTCCGCTTGTAGTTGCGATTACTTGCTAATCTTCCATCTTTAGGTGGCTAGGTTGGATTGGTTGGATTGACCAATTGGACAAACAATTCTAAGAGTAAGGTGTGCTTGGGAGAGGAGGATTGGGGGCTGCCCTCGGGGATTTGTTACCAATCGAGTCTTGCCGGGTTGCTACTTGCTATTTACCCTTGTGTGTTTGATTTCCCTCTTTTGTGTTCTTCGTTCTTCGCGTGTTCTTCGTGTTCATCCTTCCCTCCGTACAAATCCGTGAAAATCGGGACCTACCCGCATCACTGCCCCAAAGGAGCCCATGCTCATGTACATCGCCACCACCAACCGGTGCGTCAGCATCGTCCTAGTGGTGGAGCGCCAAGAGGAAGGCAAGGAGCACTCGGTCCAGCGGCCGGTCTACTACGTGAGCGAGGTCCTCTCGCAGTCGAAGCAGAACTACCCCCACTACCAGAAGCTCGTATACGGCGTGCACATGGCGGAGAAGAAGCTGCGCCACTACTTCCAAGAGCACGTCATCACCGTGGTGAGCACGGCTCCACTCTGAGACATCATCGGCAACAAAGACGCAACCGGCCGAGTCGCCAAGTGGGCAGTCGACTTGGCCCCGCACACGGTCCTGTACCAGCCAAGAGTATCCATCAAGTCCCAGCTCATCGCCGATTTCATCGTCGACTAGGCGGAAACACAATACCTGCCGCCTGTGCCCGACTCCGCGCACTGGCAGATGCACTTCGACGGCTCCAAGATGTACGAAGGCCTGGGAGCCGGAATCGTTCTCACCGCGCCCAAGGGCAACCGGCTGGAGTACGCCGTGCAGATCCACTTCAAGCCTCCAACAACCTCGCCGAGTACGAGGCCCTCGTCCACGGCCTCAAGCTCGCCAAGGCAATGAGCATCCAGCGCATCCTGTGCTTCGGCGATTCGGATCTAGTGATCCAGCAAATTCAGGAAATTGGGACGCCAAGGACGCCAACATGGCCTCCTACCGGTTCTTCGTGCAGCAACTCTGCGCATGTTTCGAGGGGTGCGAATTCCACCACGTGCCCAGAGCCAACAAAGAGACGGCTGACATGCTCGCCAAGCTCTACAGCACCCGGCGAGCCATTCCACCCGGCGTCTCCCTCGAGCATGTCTACAAGCCATCCATCACACCGTCACCCGACTCGGAATCCATCGTCATCCCGGGGGCTGCAAGCCCACCAGCCAGACAAACAAACCCGGGGGCTGCAGGCCCACCAGCCGGACAAGCAAACTCGGGGGCTGTCCCCCCACCACGTTGTCTGGACCCACCCGGCTATGAGGCGCCAGCCGCACCCGTCCCCGAGCTCATCGACAAGACCAGAGCAAACCCGGGGGCTGCTCCGACACACCCGGGGGCTGCGCAGCCGGATCCAAAAGCCGCCCAGCTGGCACTAGCCGGCGTCTTCACCATCCACGAAGTTCCCTCATGGGCGCAACCATTCCTCGACTTCCTCGCACACGGCACACTCCCAGAGGAGGAGGTGCAAGCACGACAAGTTCTGCGACGCTCCAAGGCGTACACCATCATCAACAGCGAGCTCTACAAGCGCAGCGCCACGGCGTTTTTCAGCGGTGCGTCGAGCCGGCAGAAGGGCGCCGCCTGCTAGAAGACATCCACAAGGGCGAATGCGGGCACCACGCCGCGTCCAGGTCAATCGCATCGAAAGTTTTGCGCTACGGGTTCTACTGGCCGTCTGCTCTAGCTGACGCCGAGCAGATGGTCCGCGCCTGCACCGGCTGCCAGCGCTTCAGCAAGCAGAAACACACGCCGGCTGCAGCTCTGCAAACCATCCCCATCACCTGGCCATTCGCCGTCTGGGGGCTCGACATGGTCGGTCCCTTCAAGACGGCGTGAAGCGGCATGACTCACCTCCTCGTAGCGGTGGACAAGTTCACCAAGTGGATCGAGGCCAAGCCAGTCAAGAAGTGGGACGGCCAGACGGTCATCACCTTTTTCCAAGACATCATCTACCGCTACGGCTACCCGCACAGCATCATCACCGACAACGGCACGAACTTCGCCAAGGGCGTCTTCAAGCGTTTCTGCCGCGAGAAGCGAATCCGGCTGGACCTCGCCTCGGTGTCACATCCCCAGTCAAATGGCCAAGTGGAGAAAGCAAACGGCCTAGTCCTAGCCGGAATCCGGCCCCGGCTGGTCGACCCACTCGAGCGAGCACCCGGATGCTGGATCGAAGAGCTCCCGCATGTACTCTGGAGCCTCAGGACCACCCCCAACCACTCGACGAACTACACGCCCTTCTTCCTCGTCTACGGCGCGGAAGCAGTCCTGCCGGCTGACATCGAGTTCGACTCCCCTCGAGCCATCCTCTACACCGAGAAAGAAGCCAAGCGGGCAAACGAAGATGGCGTGGACCTCCTCGAGAGGCACGAGAACTGGCCTTGTCCAGATCGGCCATATACCAGCAGAATCTGCGCCGGTACCACAGCCGGAAAGTGCACCGGTCACGTTCCGTGAAGGAGACCTAGTGCTCCGGTGGATCCAAGACACCAAGGGGCTCCACAAGCTGTCCTCCCCTTGGGAGGGCCCGTTCATCATCAGCAGAGCGCTGCGCAACAACGCGTACTATCTCACAGACGTACGCGAGAGAAAAAGAACAAGCCATTTACCCCTTACGAGGAGGGGGAACGCCCGTGGAACGCCAGCCTCCTCAGGCCGTTCTACTCCTAGAAGAAGTGTAACACCCTGTTGTTTCTTTTGAGTAAAAGTTAGCACTCCCGAGCGCACACTCGGGGGCTGCCGTTGTTTCAGTGTTGTTTCTTTGTCCTTCGCTGTGGCTAGCCGACTACCGATTCTCGCTTACGTTAGCTTAGTACCGTGCTCGACCCCGACGCCTACTCTCGGATTCGGCTGCAGACCGCAACCCGGCTGACACGCTGGCCAGAAACTGGCTAGGGGGCACACGCGAAAAGCCCATAAGAAAGAAAAAGTCTCCGGCTCGCGACAGAAAAAACCGCGCTCTCGTTCGCCTGCGTCCAGCCTCTCAAAGATCTCAGTACCGTGCGCCCAGCCAGCCGGCCCTCTTTCGGATCCGGCTGCAGATTTCAGCCGGCAAGAGCAGGGGTCGCAGAGCCGAGACACGGGAAGGGGCACGGGCGGCAAAACAAGGGCGAGCCGGCCCCTAATCGAATAAAAACCAAAGCAAAAAATGCAACCTTTTGATTTTGAGGACTAACGATCTAACGAAGGTTCTATGTGTCGTTTTTTGTCGGCCGCACAAGCTCTCAAACATACCTAGTCCAGATTCGACTCAACTGGCTACGCCAGTCGGGCCGAATCTCGGGGGCTAGTGCACGAAAACCCGGCTGTCACGACCAGCCGGGCAAACTCTCGAAGATACCTAGTCCAGATTCGACTCAACTGGCTACCCCAGTCGGGCCGAATCTCGGGGGCTAGTGCGCGGAAACCCGGTTGCCCCGAGCGCAGCCGTGCAAACTATCAAAGACACTTCAGATCCAACTCGACTCGCTGCGCCAGCCGAGCCGAATCTCGGGGGCTAGTGAGGGTAAAGAGGCAAAAGCAATTACGAGAAACCTCGAGCAGAAACAAAATAAAGGAGACGAAGCTCCGCAAGTCACGACACAAGTGCCAGAAGTTCTAAACAAGTACGCCCGGCATCCCGGGGGCAAATAGGACAAGTTCAACAGAAACTACGAGAATACAAGCAGCAACCCGGCATCCCGAGGTCTTCATTCGGCGGCCTTGGAGGAGCTGGCCACGTCGCCAGTTTTGGAGCAGCCGGTTTCTTCGGCGGCCTTTCCCTTGGAGTCCTTCGCCGGCTCCTCGACTTCGTCGCCATCGTCCTCCTCGGCGTACTCAGCCTCCGAGTCCTTGGCCGGCTGGGCCGGTTTTCTGTCGGGGATGAAGTCCGCAAAGTCGACGAAGTCAGCGATGGTGCAGGCAGCATCACGAAGGTCCAGGCGCTGCTTGAGCTTCGCGTACGTGTCATCATCCCGGAAGCCCACCATGAGCAGCTCCAGGTCGGCAGTCGGGTACCAGGACTTGAGCAGTGACACGGCCCACAAGGCTCCGCCACGCGCAGCTGACTCCTGCAGCTCCTGCACCGCAGCCGGCGCGAGGGCGAGACGACGTGCCAGCTCGGCCAGGACAATGGGAATTCCCTGGCCGGGCCAGACGTACCTGCAGAGCCTCCCGGTCGCGAAGGCCAAGCGCAAGCATCGACCCCAAGCCGATCCACCCGGTCCGCCACGGAGGTCGAGCAGCCGGCAATGGCGGCATCAGTCGGCTCCACCCCAAGGGCTTCCAGCTGGGCCCTAGCCGCTTCCATGCCCGCAGACGGATAGTAGCCTGCAGCCGGACAAAAACGTCACGACAAGAAAACCTTAAGCAAGACAAGGGCATCGTCACGAAGATTACCTCGAACAGCGAGGTCAATTCGAGCCAGCTCTTTGCGCGCCAACCCCTCCTCCGTCGTCATGCGGGCGACCTCGTCCTTCAGCCTCGTGATCTCCGCCTGGTCGTCCTTGCGCTGCTGGTTATAGCCTTGTTCCAGCTTCTCGAACTGCTCCCCGCCTCCACCGCCGCCTTCTCCACCGCCCCCTTGGCCTCGGCCAGTTTGTCCAGCTCCGCCTGCCGCTCCTCGTCGCGCTTCTTGAGGCGCTCCACCTCCTTTGCCAGGTCGCTGAACTGGTAGCTAGCCAGTTTGGCGCGCAGCTCCTCGTCGTTCTCTGCAAAGAAAATCATCAGCTCCCGCACCCGGCTCCGTATGGAAAAATCGCAGCCGGGCAAAACACTCACTCTTGGCGGCCTCGAGGTCCTTCTCCAACTGCAGGACCTTCTGGTTGGACTCCTCCTGAAGTTAAGAAAAGATCAGGCTCAAGACTCGAGCCGGCTGCCGCAGCCGGCCCAAGATAAATCAAAGAAACTAAGCACGAGAGCATACCTTAAGCAGCTCCAGGAAGCGGTCGAAGTCCTGGAGCTGGACCACCAGCTCCTTCCGGATCTCCAAGGCAAAGTCCAGCGGGTTGGTCGGCCTCCGCGTCCCCCCGGCGTTGGCAGCGATGGAGGGATCAGCCGGCACCAGCTGCCGCTGCGAAGAAGCAGCGGCGCCCTTGGCCTTCTCCCCGGCTGCCGGCGCCGCCTGCTTCCCCGCCTTCTTCTTCGCCATCGACTCGGCCCTCTTCGTAGAGGGTGCCGCGCCGGCCCTCGTCTTCGGAGCGCCCACCTCTCCGACCCCGGCTGCCCCCGGGGCATCACCGGCCTTCTCGATCTCGCCTCCGCCGAAAGGCGACACCACCTCGACCTGGGGCCCCACCGGCTGGCCTCCCACACCCGGCGCAGGGGGATACTCGCGCTGCTCCCCTAGCCCGCCCTCCTGCTCTCCGCTGCCCGGGCGGCCACGTCCACTGGCGCAGCCGGCGCAGCAGCCGTCTCCGTGGCCCCCCAACAGTCAAGGGCCTCATCGCCCTGAAGAAAGCACGATGATTCATCCGCCAAGACAGCAGAAATATCAAGCGACGAGAAGCACTTACCCGCGCACGTTGACCGGGACCCTTTTCGGCCGCTTCCTCAGCAGCAACTCGTCGTTGTCGTCATCTCCCTCCACGCCGGTTGGAGTAGCCGGCTTCGCTCTCTTCGGGCGGGGGGCCGAGGTCGACCCCTCGGTCTCTGCACTCTCAACGCTCTCAGTGTCCGAGAGATCAATGACTTCCACAGGTTTCGAGACCTCATCAACATCAGAGCTAGAGGCACCGGCTTACCCCGAGCAGCCGGCGGAGCGTTGCCCACCTCGCCACCTCCAAGCGGCGCCTGGTTAGCTGGCGCGTCATCCGCTGATCGCCCCCGGTGCGACCACCATCTCCCTGGGCGGCCTCGTTGTCGTCGCCCTCGCCATTGCCGCCACCCTCGGCCGCCTCCTCCTCGCCCTTCGGCTGGGGCTCCCCAGGCGCATCCATCTCCGGCTAGATGTTCGGCCGGAACTGGGGGCCCGTCCTCTTCGAGCTGGATCTTGAACGGCTGCGCAGCCGGCCGGTGAGCAGCCGGCCAAGGCATGAAAGAAAGAGCACAAGCAAGACAACGTACCTTGGGCGCCCGCTTCCGGCGAGTGTACGTCGCCCTGCTGTATTTCCAGTTCTCCGCCACCCTCTGCTCCTTGGCGACGTGCCGGAGCCAACCGATCAGCGACTCCAGCTTCCACCTCTTCCAGGTCAGCCGGGTGGGGTCGAGGCGCCCGTCCAGAAAGTAGATCTTGTGGAGCCTGGCCTGCAGCGGCTCGATCCGTTTGTACAGCTAGAAGAGGGTCACGTCCCGGGTGGTCAGCCCCTCCTTCGTGAAGAGGGCCTCGAGCCGCTCGAGCATCTTGTCGACGTCCGCCTGGTCGCCGTACTTCTTCATGCCCCAGTTGTCCCTCACTGGGGCGACCAGCTAGAAGGCCGGCAGGCGGATGTGATCTTCACCCACCTTCAGGTCGCGGACGTAGAAGTACGTCCGCTGCCAGTCCTTCACCGTGTCCGGTTTCTTGTAACCCGGCAGCTCCATCCGCGACCGGCGGTAGACGATCGCGGCTCCGCAATCAACGAAGCCGAGCTCCTCCTTGTCGCCGAGGTATCGGCCGCGGAGGTAGACGAGCCGGCAGAAGAAAGAAAGGGACGGCCAGATGCCGAGCCACCCTTCGCAAACGGTGGCGAAGTACGTCAGCATCGCCACGGAGTTGGCTCCGAGGTGGTGCGGCTGCAGGCCGAACAACTGGAGGAAGCTCTGGAGGAACGGGCTCGCCGGCAATGCGAGCCCGCGGTTGAAGTGATTCATGAAGACCACCGATTCGCCAGCGTGCGCGACGGGGATCACCTCGTCCTCGGTGGCGAGGCGCACCCCCACGCGCTCCTCCGTCGACAGGAGTCCGCGCGCGCGGAGGCCCTCGATATCCTCCGCGGTGATGTGCGAGCCGTGCCATCGCCGTCGCCGTCGTTCCTCTCGGCCATCTCGGGCTCCATCGTGCCGGGGGGAGCAGGAGTCGTCGCCGGCGTCGAGTGATGGTGGCCCGTGGTCGCCGCGTCCGCTGCTGCCGCGCGCCGGAGGGAGAGGTGCCGCGCCGGTGGAGCAGCCGCTTCGCCGGAGAAGAAGAAGGAGAAGAGAAGCGCGAAGGTTGCGGCGGAGGCCTCGGAGCATGGAGGCGATGGGGCGAAGTGTGGCAAACTCCTCCCACCGTGGACATCGCCTCCCTTTTATAGCCCTCGCGCAACCGGTAACCGCTCCGGTGATCGCGCCGCGTGGCGCGCAACCGCGCGACCGTGGGCGAGACCGTGGGCGGCAGTTTCGCCGCAGAAGATCCCACTCCTACTGCATCGCCACAGAAGATCCTGCAACAGAAACCGAGGAGTCGTCTCGACTGCCGGGCGACCGCCTGGCAGGCGGATGTTACGTGCCAGCGTCATCCCTTACGTCATCACCAGCACCCGGCCGGCGGAGCGCCCGACGTTTCGCCTCCTCGACCGGATGAACTTCTTCGGTTTGTTGAACATGCAGAAGCCCTCCTCGCCATAACAGGCTGCATCGCTCCAACGTGTTCGGGGGCTAGTGACATGGGGATAAAACCCGGGTACCCAAAGGCCCACAGAAGATCCCGAGTGAAACGCAAATTCAAGTGCCCGGCCGCCTCCAGCCGTCCGGCTAAGCTGAGCCTGTTTGCCCCGAGCGCAGCCGGACTCCGCCTAGCCAGTCGAGGCACAGCCGAGCGGTGTGGGCAAGAGGAACTGCAGACTCGTCATCGACACAGTTCCCAGAGACAAACAGATAACGACAAGCAACGCCCGCCTTATGCGACCGAGGTCAACGGCAGAGCCGGATTCGGTTGCTCGCCAGCCGGATGACCGGCTGCCGCACTCCCACGACGAGCGGAAGACAAGGGCCCGTGTTGGGCGGATGCCGGGGCCGTGCCCGGTATGCCCTCTACGTCGCCCAGGCGTGGGCTAAAGCGAGGCCTAGCCCTACGTCTCCCACAGTGCCCAGCAGCCTCGACAGGCGGGAGACACGGAGCGCTGCCCAGCGCCCGACAAGATCCTAGGCGCCGCCTGCCCGGTCGGCGGGGTCTGGCACCGCAGCCGGTCAGCCCTCCACGACGACAGACCTATCCCGACACCTCCTACGCGGCTATGGAGTTCGACTGTGCGAAGCGTAGCACATTGTACCGCGGACATACGACGTCACGGAGAAACACCCTGTAGCCGACACCGGCCGGCTGGCGCGGACCAGCCGGCCCTGCCTGTAAGCCAGACAGCCAGGTCTATATAAGGCTGTCTGGTGCCCAAGTAGAAGGGGTCGCCTCATACTTCTTCCTCCCCACACCCGAGCCATGGAAAGCTCACCGAACAACTCAAGGAGCAACTCTGTACTATGTCCACCGATGATAGAGAGATCGAGCAGGAGTAGGAGTGTTACCTCCTCCAGGAGGGCTCCGAACTTGGGTACTTCCCGTGTCCGTCCTCCGGCGCAATCCCTGCGGGTGCCGATGTTGCAGAACGTTGCCCCCTTTCCTATCTTAGCCATCCCGTGGCATCTGCCGTGTTCCACACCACGTCAGGGATGGAGCGTAGGATCGCAGTGGAGAGCAGCAATGGCAGAAAGAGCGAGGAAGAAGAAGGTGCGCAAAGGAAACGGCGGCGGGGGAGAAATGGCAAGTGAAAAATTTACCCTGTCGTTCCCATACTTATTCACAAAGACCACCAATCTCTACCGTTGATTAGAGATCGTGCGTCGCAAGGCATATCCAACCATACACGTGGCAGACACGGAGAGCAACCTTCGTAGACCACTCCGCCCACCACGCACGGGAAACAAGGAGGCCATCATTGCGACGCCATGAAAACCGCGCCAGAGCGGTCAAATCCAGTCCAAACGGCACCATCTTTCGGTCAGCACTGCATCGTGGGACCCACATGTCACGTCCCATCTATAGCATCAAAGCACACCACCGCTTGTCAGAGGGCGTAGTCGCCAACAGGTGTCATCCCTGACGTCATTCCTTTGAGAGAGTGCAGAAAACAAGCAAAAAGGTCATTCGACTGATCCCAAGCCATAAACAAACAACTCCCATCGGGAGCGAGTCGAAAATTTCGTCGACTGCTGCGAAAGGTGTCCAAAAGATTTGAGATTATCCTCAACTGCAAGCAATTAAGCACAATCTCGGGGGCTACTCCCATCGGGAGCGCTGTCGCGCACCCGATAGAGACAAGAATCAGATCAAGGCATACAACGAACAGTCGAAACTTATTCGACTCAGCTGCTTAGCTGACTACATAAAGCAAATTACGTTCAAAGTTTCCCAAGATGTATCTTCGACCCTTGGAAGCCGCACGCATGGTGTGTAGGTAAGACCCGCCGATCCGTCGGGTAAGCCGGGGCCTGCACATACTGCTGAAACTTTCTGTGTCTGGCGGCATGAAGAAAAATCCTAGCGGACGCGTTAGGTACCCTCAAAGTTATGCTGCAGGTCGACTCTGTAAGAGCTCCGCGGTTTGAGTCGAATCTGACCAGCTTGTTCCGGGTTCAAGTCTGGGGACTCGAACTTGATGTAGGCTAGTAAGGTTTTGCCCAAGAGTAGTTAATAACTGGTCCCGATCCGTCGAGTGTACCAGGCCTACTATGCCATTATCCCTAAAAACAGTCATAAAAGCCGCAAGGTTATATGCAAATCATCAGTCGACTCATTACAGACTCCACGGATATTATCACCTTGAAACCTGCAAAAATGTCAGTCGAGATGCTGTCGACTAAAGTACACAAGCCAGAGAAATGGTTCGAGACGTGCACTTACGGAGGAGTCCCTGCCCGAATCTTCGAGTCGGCTAGGCACTCGGGGGCTACTGATGTGGGCCTACCCTTCGGCTACCCCACTATGAGGGTACCTGGTGCACGTATAAGGTCAAGACCCGCATGAAGGCCCATCAAGGAACCAACACTGAGGCCCACGAAGAAGGCCCAGGGAAGAGGAGTACTCTCCAAGTCAAGTGTAGACTAGGTTGGTTCGAACTTACCTTACCTGTAAACCTAGTCGGTTGCGAATCCCCTAGACCCAGCCTCCTATATAAAGGCTGGGAGGACCGCCGATCAAGGACACGCAATACCATAGCCACCAAAACCCTAGCGAGATCGACACCTCGCCGGACCTCATTGTAGCTCCATTGTTCACAACCATTAATAACAGACAAGCAGGAAGTAGGGTGTTACCCTCCGGGGGCCTGAACCTGGGTAAACCTCGCTTGTCAGCCGTCGACTATCGCCAGCGCTACCAAATCTCTCTCCCGATCTCAACCCTAGGTGCCTAACCATGGGATTTGCCGAGTTAACACCTCGTCAGTATTATCTGAAGAAGTGAAAAATTTGTCTCCTAGTGAAGAACTATGCGAGCCTTTAACTCGTCCACTTATGGTAGAGGTACACTCCCTTCAGAATTTCAGAACAGGAGATATTCCTTACCGAAAGCCTCCTGATCAATGCTTAGATAAACTTGATAATTTTATTGTTAAACAAAATCATTTTAATATGAAAGTTCAAAACCAATTGCTAGAAAATGCTCATGTCATTAAAAATTGCATGATACTTTAGAAAGTACTGCTAATGATGTTAGGGGTCTTATCAAGAATTTTGTTATGGTTCAAACTCAACTTGAACAAATTACTAAAGTACAAAAGGATTTGCTTGCTAAAACTTCTAAAAAGGATAATGAACATGCTTTTGGTATAGAGACTAGAGGGGGTGCTTCTACCCAGGATCCTTTATATCCGGAGGGACATCCTAAAAGAATTGAACAAGATTCTCAATTAGCCGAAAACAATGCTATTAGTTCTTCTAAAAAGAAAAAGAAGAAGAAACATAAAAAGGCTATAGAATCTAATGAACCTAGTAATGATAAAGAACCTGAGTAAAACCCAAATAGTATATCTATTTCTGATGCTGAAACTGAAAATGGTAATGAACCTATTAATGAGAATGATAAAGGCAATGCTTCTAATAAAGAAGAATGCGAAGAAGAACCTGAAAAACTTCCCAAACATAAGAAGTATAATAAGGAAGAATTTATTGCTAGGAAGCATGGTAGTGAAAGAGAACCTTGGGTGCAAAAATCTATGCCTTTTCCTAATAATAAATTCAAAACAAAAGAAGAGGAACACTATAATAAATTTTGTGATTGGATGAAACCTCTCTTTTTGCAAATTCCTTTGACTGATGCTATTAAGTTGCCTCCTTATTCCAAGTATATGAAAGATATTGTTTCTAATAAGAGGAAAATTCCTAATGAGGAGATTTCTACTATGCCTGCTAATTACTCTTTCAATGGCAAAATTCCCGAGAAGCTTGGAGACCCAGGTATTCCTACTATTCCTTGCTCAATTAAGAATAATTATGTTAGAACTGCTCTATGTGATCTTGGTGCAGGAGTAAGTGTGATGCCATTCTCTCTTTATAAGAGACTTTACTTGGATAAGCTAATACCCACTGATATTTCATTACAAATGGCCGATAAATCCACTGCTATTCCTATTGGTATTTGTGAAGATGTTCCTGTTCAAGTGACGAACAATTGTCTAATTCTAACAGACTTGTTCTTGAAATGCCTGAAGATGAAAACATGTCTATTATTCTTGGAAGACCATTTCTTAATACTGCAGGGGCTGTTATTGATTGCAATAAAGGAAAAGTTACTCTTAATGTCAATGACAAAGAGCACATTGTTTATTTCCCGAAGAAGATTGACCAAGATCTATGGTATAAATTCAATTGCAAACTTTAAGACCATCAAGGTTGGAGCCATTGATTGTCCAATTTATGAACAACATGAAGAATATCAATTATTATGGTTGCGACAATAGCTCTCAAGATTGAGGTAACATAATTGTTTGGTGGAAATCAAAAAATTGTGTCATATAAAACATGTTTGGTGGTAAGACTTGATCAACCTGGCTTTCAAATCTATTTTACATGCATAAAACAATGATTTCCATGTTCTATTGTTCTTTTCTTCATTTTTAGCACTTCTGTAATTTTAGTATTGGAATATTTTAAATCTTTCAAAAACTCATTTCTGAAATTCGAAGTCATCAATATAGTCCTGAAAAAGTCCAAAATTAAAAGTTGTCTAAAAATTCTGGAAAAATTCTACAAATTTTTATTTATAAAATGGGGCCCTGCAGCACCAGAGGCTGCCTAGGGGGACCCACCATGTGGGCAGATGACCCCTGGGCGTGGCCCAGCCTTGGCCGCGCCTCGGTGGCGCCTGGGTCCACCAGGCCCCCCACAAGGTGAGCTTCCTCCCCATTCTTTCTATCTCCCGAAAAATCACTTTGCCACTGTCCAAGCTCGTGTTCTTGCTGTTCTTGCTCGAATTTTCGATCTACTTGCTCAGCCCATCTTTTCAGCTGAGATTTGGATTGTTTGCTCTCCGGTATGTGACTCCTCCGATTATCCAATCAAAATTTCGAATGGTTTAGTATATCTTGAATATTTTGCTGCTGTAGGTGACTTGTTTAGTGAGCTTGCATGCTTGTTTTAGAGTTTGTTAACTAGTTTTGATGCATGGTTTAGCTCTCTTATAGTTCCTATAGTGTTGTCCATTGTTTATGTGCTCCAAAATCAAGTTTTATGAGGTTTGTTAAAAATTTCAGAATAGGAAGATGGATAAACACACTTTTGGAGAGGTGTTTGAGAGGAGGCAACCCACATCTTCTAGGGAGACGAGGTCTTCGGGAACTAATCCTCTGTTTGGGCGATCTTATAACGAAGACTTGATAGCACCGAATTTCATCCATCATGAAGATTCCGTGCATCCAACGGTTTACCCTTGCCATAATTCTCTGAGAAATGCAGGTATACTTGATGATTTCAATGAACTGATCTCCAATGCAGGGTTGACAAATTTTGTGGCAATGGAGCAGCCACAATATGAGAACCTCACAAGAATATTCGTTCAAAGTTTTAAATTTAACAATACTCATTTCCGACCTTCTGCTGCATTTAAGCTTTATGATAGACCTTGCACTTTGTCTCTCAAGGAGTTTAGTGAGATTTTAGGTGTTTCCCATAAGGGGACAACCATGAAATTTTAGGAGCAGCCACATTATTTGTGGAAACTTTACAAAGAACTATGTAATGAAGACGACCGCATGGTGCATCGAGGTAAAATTCGGAGCATTCAGTTTCCAGCTATTAGATATTTTGCCTACTACCTTGTTAGAGGAGTTCTTGCTAGAGATAATACTAGTAACATTTCTAACCTGCACCTTGCTATCCTTTCGGCTGCGATTAATAAAGATTATAAATTTAGCCTTGGTGCTTTGATTGCTCGTCGTCTTGCTACTAACAATGTCAGGGGACCCATTTATGGAGGGATCATTGCCTCGCGCCTTCTTGCTGCATATGATCAGCAGCCTGACCCCTCAGACAGTGAGCTTCCTGTCGACAGGTTGGACTTAGATTTTATGAAACTTCATCATTTTGTTACTTATGAGTCTCAGCCTGATAAATTGTCCTACAAGGTGTTATTTGCTAACAACACTGTGCGGGAGGTTTCGCTGCCAGATGCTTGCCTGTTTAACTATGTCAACAGGAAGGGGTGGTCGTTCTCCGTGCACGAGTTGGACATGTATTTTGGGGCCTCGAGTTTCCATGCAGAGGCCACCAAGGAGCAGCAGGACAACGCAAAGCACGGAGGGGTATACCTCATATCATTACGGGGAGAGCTCCTCGTATCAGCACCAAGATGAGGAGGCGTCTTCGTCGCAGTTCCCGCCGCCATATGATGCACCAAGTTGGGATTCTTGGGGCGGCTACCACTGATCCCAACTTATGCCAAAAGCCTAAGCTTGAGGGAGTACGTATTCTCACCGACACTTCACTCATTTTTATATCCTTGTCGGTTCGTTCGTTGATGCTTTGTATATCCATTTTTATCCCTCTTGTTTTCTTTCTTGCTTTCGTTTTATGTTAAAAAACAAAAACCCAAAAACATTTCCTTTATTTCTTTTCTTTATTTCTTTTAGGTTTAGTAGTCTTCTTTTTGTTCTTTTCTTAGTATTAAGAAAACCCAAAAAGATTTCCCTTGGTTATTTGTTTCTTGGATGTTGCTTAAATTCGAAAAAACCAAAAATATTTGCCCTTCTTCTTTTATTTTGTATAGGTTGTGCAGGGGTTCAGCTCATTTCCACAGCGCCGCTTGGGCCTGATTCTTACTTTCTATTATTCGGCCATGCAAGTGAAAAGGCAATAATGACGATACATGGTGGAGTGGGCATGGTAGAAGGAGCTGGTATGAACTCTATTTGTTTTCTCTTTTGTACATATATTTATCCGTATGATCATGCTTTAGCTTGCCTTGATAGATAGTTGTACTAGTAATGTTTACTTGGTAGTTCAAATTTTCTTATGATTAGTTCCAACCATCTAAGAGTAGATAATTTGTCATGTAAGAATTAACATGCATTGTTTTATTCATAATTCAGTATGGTGTTGTGGCATCCTCCTCTGAATAATTCAATTTGGATTGACTTGGCACATGTTTACACATGCTTTGACTAAAAAGAAAAGTCTTCTGGCCTCGATAAACTTTTTGCCTCAGAGTTTTAATATCACTTTTATGCCTTGTTTAATATTGTTTTGTCGCAAAGCATAATTATGCAGTTATTGCTCTCTTAGTTGTCGCTTCCCAGTCTATTGCTAGCCTCCACTTGTACTGAGCAAAAATGCTGCTCGTGCATCCAAAATCCTTGAACCAAGTATTCCACAAGTGTCCACCATAAATTCCTATATGTGGTATTTGTAAACCATTCCAAGTAAATTTGCATGTGCTACCTTTAAAACCTTCAAACTACTTCTTATTTTGTGCCACTATTTTTAGCTCATGAGGACGTTGTAGTAAGGGGTTGTTAACTTCCATGCTAAATAAAGTTTACCTTGACTTGCATGCTTCATCTGCTCGTCACTAATTTTGCAAAGAGCTGGTTAGACCATTGAAATAAATAAAATAATAAAATAGACACTCCTCCATGGACATGTGATTGTTGGCAGGCACCCGTGAATTCGGTTAGCCATGGTTTGTGTGATAAAAGGCTGGGAGGAGTGTTAACATATATATATAATAATGGAACCGCTCTCAAAACTTATTTGTCATGGAAGTTAACAATTTCGCTATTACTAGTCGTTGACAGGAACAACCACCTCTCAAAACAATTTTTCTTCTGGTTATAAATAAGAAGCTCTAGCACATGTTAAATGCCTGCTTCCCTCTGTGAAGGGCATGTCTTTTACTGTTATGTTGGGTCACCATCATTTCTTCGAGCACTTCTTCGAGAGCATAATTGTCATTCTTAGTATAATGTGTTTTGTCCCAAAATTCTATTAACTGAGGTATAGCTGTGATATTTCTATCTTTGTTTTAGTCTCCACTTGAACTTCAGAGGTGCTCTGCATTTATGTTTTTTAGTATCAGAAAGGGCTAGCGAGATACCATCGTACCATATTCTATTATGAGCATCGCAATCTTGTTAATGATTATATTTCATATTTTTAATTCTTAGTATGTTGGAATTTTCTCATGAGTCTATATGATTACTAAGTTACATTATTATTGTAATTTTTGTCATGCACTATTAAAGTTTGATCATAAGTATAAGTATGTATACATCATGTGAAGCAAATGTGTTTGTAAAAGTTTTCTTTTATCGCGTTCAGTTTACCAACTGAATTGCTTGAGGACAAGCAGTAAGCTAAGCTTGGGGGAGTTTGATACGTCCAAAACGTATCTACTTTTCCAAACACTTTTGCTATTGGTTTTCCTCTACTTTGCATGATTTGAATAGAACTAATGCGGACTAACGCTGTTTTCAGCAGTATTGCCTTGGTGTCCTGTTTTTGTGCAGAAATCGAAATTCTCAGAAAAATCAGGAATAATTCCAGAAATTCTTATTTGTCGGAAGACTCACGGAGCTAGGAGGGGAGCTACAGGAGGGGCCCATAGCCCCCAGACACCACCCAGGCACGGTCAAGGGTGGACCGCGCCTGGGGCCCACCTGGCCACGTCGTGGCTCCGTCGGCGACACCCTTTGGACTACTTATTCCCCCTGACCTAAAACCAGAGGGGGGTCGATCATGTTTTCCAGAAGAGTTCCCGAGCGCTCCCGCGAAACCTATTTCGGGGAGCAGAAGTTCCTGTTCTGGCACCCTGCCGGGACGGGGATTGGAGGGGAGATCATCGCCATCGTCATCACCACCGCCTCTCCATCGACCATCCATGTTTCCCCCATCCATGTGTGAGTAATTCCCCGCTGTAGGCTGAGGGGGGTGCTAGGGATTGGATGAGATTGTTCATGTAATAGTTGTCGATTGTTAGGGCATGGTGCCTAGTATCTTATATGCGTGTTAGTTATCGTTGTTGCAACTTGGTATGGTTAATGCTTGACATTTAGGGCCCGAGTGCCATGTTTTCAGATCTGAACATGTTATGTTTTCATGAGTATAATTATTGTTTTGGATCATATCTACAAGTTGTATGCACCTGTTGCTGTCCGGAACCCGAGGCCCCATAGTGACAACATTTGGGATAACCGGAGGGGGTGACTGTGACTTGAGGATTCCATGTATTCACGGAGTGTTAATGCTTTGCTCCGGTGTTCTATTAAAAGGAACACCTTAATTACCATTAGGGTTCTTGAAAGGCCCCGCGGAAACGGGATGGTTGGACAAAAGATGTCATGCAAGATTCTTATTGCAAGCACGTACGACTAAATACGGAATACATGCCTACGCTTAATTAATACCTGGATAATTGCTTATTGTTTATCTGCAAATTGCCCTATGTTATTGCTATTATATGAATTATCTCATCCATGCAACGCCCGCTTATACATCCCTTAGCCTACGGTATTTTAATCCTGCTGTTTACTACAATTGCTACTACTGCTGATGTCACTTCATTACTATTGTTGTTACTTTACTGCTACTGATGTGATATTATTGTTGCCACTGATAAATCGTTCCAAGCAAGTTTACTTCCAGGTGTGGCTGAACTGACAATTCGGCTGCTATGGCTCATAAATATTCTTTGGCTCCCCTTGTGTCGAATCAACAAATTTGGGTTTTACTACCCTCGAAGACTGCCGCGATCCCCTACACTTGTGGGTCATCAATGACTAAACAACTCTAAGAGGTCCACCTTAATGACATACCAAAAGTCCCGATAGAATTAAGCGGGGAAACCGTCGGGGCCAGGAGCCTTGTTATGCTCCGTTTGAAAACATCCATTTTGTTTACTTCTTCCTCTGAATAGGGTACAGTAAGAAAGATATCTTCCTCCGTTGATACTTGGGTGATATCATCTATCGGGTTTTATCAAGAGAGAAATTTCCTTCCTCCGGTGACTCAAATATTCTTTTGTAATATTTTGTTATATATGATTTAAGTTGTTCCCATGACCTTCACTTTTGTAATACTTTGCTTGAGTTACAACATCTCTGGTGGTGTTCTCAAAATTAGGTATGTTTGGAAGAGTTCATACAAAATGTGCGGATAAATGAGGGTTGGCGCCAGAATAACAACCTGTAAGCAAGCATGGAGCATGCACTGTTAAAAAGGCCAATCCGAACATGCATAGTGTGCACACACGTCCGCCGGACGTGTCACATCCCAAATTTTGGAACTAATAAAAACTTAGTTTTACAAGACCCAAAATTCTGAGCCAACAAAAACTTTTTGAAATACTTCACTAATGATTGTATTTTCCTTCCTATTGCTCTGTTTGACCTGATGTGACTTGATGTTTAAGTTGTTTGGCCAATAAATATTAACCTAAAGACCCCACCAAGATAAAAATATATTTAACCTTGGTGATCAGGTCATGACAAGAAAAAAAAATTCCATATATCTTCTCCACTCTTATTTTGGCCAACTCCTTTTCAATGATGCTTAGGTTTTATTAACTACCCAAAAGCCTTGGATTCAAGAAAGAAAAGTATTTCCAAAATCTCATGTTTATAAACTATGAAGATCTATATGATATCTCCTACCTATTTTCAATCTTGCTGGTTTTCAAAGTATTTACAACTCTTATGTTAAAACCTCTAGTTTCACTTCTTTTAGAAATAATGCATGTGGTAAATATTAACTCATATGTTCTCTACTTTCTAAGCCTTTTGAAAACTATAAGATTTTGTGTTGTGGATCTCACAGCATCTTATTGTCATGTGTGGTCACCATACCACTTAAACATATTCAGGGTTTTGGAGATTTGTTGATTCCTTTTGGTTTGTGTTTGATCATCATCTCCCTAACTATTTGAGTGTTCTGATGTGCTTGGGATGTTGAAATGCTTGTTTGATTTTAGCTTGTTGAATGCTTTGACTTGAGTGGCTTGCTGATGTGTATTATTATCTGAACCTAAGCAATGTGAGTTCACACTTGCAAATTCATCCTAGTTAGCAATTACTTGTGTGGGGAGAGCATAAAATTTCTCTTATTATCTTTCTTAGGCTTGAAGCCTATGTTTCCTTATTCCTGAACCAAAAGCCTAATTTCAAGGTTTTACAAGAAATGATAAGTATTTTCAAAGTAGGATTTTATTAAGAATCACTTTTGTGATCTAAATTCTACTCTCTCACCTCACTCAAAACAATAATTATCTTTGGTATTTGTTTTTGACCATTTTCAAAAGAGGCTAGAAATGGTTATTAATTTATTTTGTGAACAAAAGTGTTTCCCAAAAATTATGTATTTTCAAAAATATGGGGATCTATATGATATCTCCTATATACTGCTCAACCTTGATATTTTCAACCGCTATTTTATAAACTCCTATTTTCACTCTTTTGGAAACCATAGAAGTGGGAAATATACTACCCATGTATTTTGGCAACCCCTCTTGAAAAATATCAAACTTATTGAGTCAAGCCTGCTTCAACATTATTATGGTTATGATGATACCTGATTACCATCCACCACCTATCTGAATATTTGAAAATTTGGTTGAAAACTTATATTGTTTGCTTGTTTGGCTTATGTTTGTGTTGATTGTTATTTCCTTGTTTTATTGTTTGCTTGGGTGAATAATTACATAATTGTACTTCAACTTTAAGTTGAAAACAAACAGATGACAATTTGGAATGTGACTTAAATTTAAAACAAACTCCTCAAATTATTCAATAAAAGGAAATTAAGATCATGAGCTAAAGAAATGATCTTAATAAATTATTTTCCCTACCTACCCCTCTATTTCCTTCAAACAAATACTTTCTCTATGAAAATAAAAATTAGGTGAAGTTAATATATTTGTCAAGGAAGTTCCAAGAATTCAAAACAATACCTCTCACTTGCTTTCGAAATACTAAAGGAGTATCAAATTGGTTTTTCACAAAAATAACATATTTAAACCCTATGAACAATTGTGGTTCAAAACATTTTATTTTGCAACACCAATTTTTGTGGAGCTTCTACATGTTATGGGGAGGCTACATGAATATTTTCAGAATTTTTGAAATGGTTTTAGTGCCTCAATTAAATCCCTAAAATGCTACTGGTTTTAAAAAGGAAATAAAAGAAACAGAAAAGGAGGAAGTGCAGGGGGTTTTCTGCAAAAGCTTCATCGTCTTCCTGTAGCGACCCGAGCGGCCGAGCCGCACCAGCTCGCTCGCCGCCCATGCTCTCCGACCGCCGCCGTACTGCGCTTGGAGGATAAGAACGCCACGCTGCTGTGCTGCTCCTCTCACTCCTGCATCTCACCTGCTCCCTCCCTCTCTCTGCTCCTCCCCACGGCACCGAACCCTAGCCATGGCTGCCGAGCTCGCCGTCGCGCATCGCCGGCGATTGAAGCCTCCTAGACCAGATCGAAGACCACCGGAAGCTCCGCTGCGTCGTCCTCTACATCCTCGCCGCCAGAATCGAGCCGGGAAGCCGCGAATCGATCGGGGCATCCTCATCCTCTTCCTCACGGCCGCCACCTTGCCGGGAAGCTCGCGAGCAATTTCGTCCATCATCCTCCGCCATTTTTGTTTCTCTGAGATCCCCTCATCGCGAGCTATCTCATGGACATCCCCTTTTCTTTTAGGAACTCCGGAGTCGCCGACGCCGTCCCCGCCTCGCTCCCTGCTCAGCTCGCTCTGCCGTGCATGTCCGGAGGAAGACGAAAGCACCGTACCGCTTCGTTTCGCGCGTGGGCCGCTGGCTGGGCCACGATCTGCGCCGCACGACCGGATCTGGGCCGGATCCAGCCCAGTGACGTTTTTTTTAGTAGATCTAATATCTGTTTTTATTCCCTGCTTAAATCACAGTGTAGATTTAATTCTTTTGTGGTAGATCTATGTGTGCAATTATTTTGATATAAAATTTGTAGAGTTTCTATGTGTTTTCTTAAACAGGTAGAACTTGCTGTTTGTAGGAATATCTTTTTGAATGTAAGCTATACTTAAACTTGTAAAAAGTATCTTTTCACTAAATAATTAATATCTAGGGTTTTACAAATCCAAATATTGCAAACCAAAATTTTCTGGATAGCCTGAAGTGATACCTTTCCAGATCTGTTGGTCTAGCTTGCAAATGAAGTCTAAAACAAAAGTTCTATTCTTTTTACTAAAACCACCAGAAAGCATCTTGGTGATTTTTGTTGATTTTTGTGGAATGATTTTTGGACCAAATCCAATTTTGCTAGGTTCCTAGTGTTTCCCTTTATTATAACCTAGCCTGGTAAAAAGTTTGGACTTACAGAAAATGTTTGGTGACTTAACTTTTGTGTGTAGTATTTCCTGCTAAAGGAAAATTGTTTGTTAATTACCTTTAAGTGAAGTTATTTAATGCTTCATGTTTCTAGCTTGTGTTTGGTGATATACCCCTGTTAGTATAATGCCCTGGTGTTTATGTCTTGATTAGTTGACTTGTTGGGTAGTTTAAGTATGAGAGAGTGTAGTTAGACAAGTGGTGATGATTGTTTAGATTTGGGGTTAAAATTATAAAAAAAAACTTATGTTTTTAAGTTATGATGTTTAGTCTTGGCTTAGTATATTATGCTTGTGTTAGTAGCATGTGTTGTCTTGTTTGTTTGGATTAATTTCTTGTTGCATCTAGTTAAGTGTGGTGATTGTGGTTAGGTGTTTGTTTTTAGTTCAACTAGTATCTTTTATTTTTGTTGCTGTAGCTTTATTAAATAAATTGTTCTAAGCTTGTTATTAAAGCAGTTTTCCTTGAGGTGTTCTTAGAGTGGATTTTAGTTTGTTGCTTGATTAAATTAGTGCTATGTTTTTTGTATGATTCCTTGTTTGTATACCACTTGTGGTTTGGTTGCTTATTGAGTGTTGTTTTATTTTCATGTTTGCGACGCTAGATATAAATGCTACCGGAGTGGTTTTTGGAAAGGATTTATTGAAGAAGAATCGGAGTTTATTTCTCTGATCAGTGAGGAGAAGTCCAGGGACATTATGCTGAAATCAGGCAAGCTACTTCTCTGAGCTTGCATCTATATACATCTATTTTGGTTCACATGTTTTATTTATAAAGAGCATAAGTGATTTATGTGGTGTTTGCCACTAAAGCTATGATTTTGAAAACCCTTTTCCAAAATACAAGTATATTATTTTGACACCCTTTATGGAGATATTAGATGGAAATTCTTTTGCAAACTATAGGATGGGAAAAATATTGTTTACTCAAAACTCCTTTGAAAATACTTGTATGAGTATGGAATGCCGAGATGTCGGTGTTGAAATGAAGAATGGAGAATGGTGGTGTTTATGAAAAATGCACATTGTGTCCTAGTACTATGACGACCAACCTTACCCTGTGCGACCTCATTTACCCCCATATGGGACGGGGCTTAGTCATGTAATTTGCTCATATTAGTATGGGATACCTCATCGACGGAGATGACTCCGCTATGCATGAGGGGATGGTTCGGTGACCTACCCCTGACCCGGGTCCTCACACGATGGTGGAGGATAGAAGGCTGTCCCCTATGCACCGCCGGGCAAAACTATGAGTCCTCACACTTAGGTTCCGAAGGGCTGGACTAAGTGTCGATGGAAAGTGTCATATGGGCAGGGTCCTGTACTAGCATGAGCAAATGAGAGGCTATGGTCGGTGACTCAACTCGCATACACCTTGTATGGCGGAACGTGGCTGACACGATGAGTTATCGGATGGATGTAGGAAAAGCGTGCTACCTCTGCAGAGTGTAAAACTATTCGAATAGCCGAGTCCTCGGTAATGGACAGTTGGAAGGCTGTCCTATGGCCATGTGCAAGTTTTGCAAAGATTTAAGATTTGAAAAGAAAATGGAGATGTTTTATATAGGCAACTATAACGAAGGGCTGGTATGAGGTTGCTGGAAAAGAGGAAGACCACGAAGGGCTATGGTCGAGAAGGCAGAGTTTTGTGTTTTAAAAATGGAGTGGAAAATGTTTTATGCAACTATACCGAAGGGCCGGTATGAGGTTGTGGGGAAATGATTGACCATGAAGGGCTATGGTCGAAAAAGGAGGAGTTTTGGAGAAATAAACATGATGGTGATTTTCTGGGAAAAAGTTCTAAAATTCTTCCTACCTTTTTCAACAAAGATGTACTTTGGGGAAAATGTTTTAAAAGAGAATTCTTACCTTTTTCAACAAAGATGTACTTTGGGGAAAATGTTTTAAAAGAGAATTCTTACCTTTTTCAACAAAGATATATTTTTGGGAAAAAGTTTTAAAGGTGACTTCTTACAATGGCAGATTTATGGGAAAAAGTTCTAAAAGCCTTCTTTCCTTTTTCAACAAAGGTATAGAGATGTTTTTTCTAAAATACAAGGCTTATGAAAAGTTATAAAATTCTTCTTTATGGAGGTTTCAAATAAAGTTTTATTAAACAAAAGTCTATCCTTCTCTTTTTCAATAAGGATATAGAATTTTCAAAGCAAACAAAGTTTTATTTAAACAATAAAGAGAGTAGTGCATGCTCATTTCGGGGGTAGTTTTCGAGTACAATCAAATGTACTCATATTGGTTTCATCCTGGCTATTGTCTTAGCTAGATATTGAAGAGGAGCAGTTCGAAGGAGAAGTTTTCAATGACGTCGATGCGAACTAGGGCGCTTCCCAGTCAGCTGCCTGTAGAGTTATGGCAAATGACTTGGGCTCCCGTTGTTTGATGATTTCCGCTGCAAGTACCTGTTGAAGCTTATGGCTTCAATCACGTAAGTATATTCATTCGGTATTTATGGATGTTCTTTTGATACCAGTTCGATTGTGCTCAGCGACACACTGATCATGGGATCGCTGATGTTGTAGGCACAAGGGTATTTCGGACAGCTAGTACGGGGTCCCCACAGGACGTCTCTAGACAACCGAAAAAATTGGGGCGGATAAGGGTTTTTCGGGCATTTTGGTCACAATTTTAAAGCAATTGGTGCTCCCGAAACCCCGACGGATGGATGTGAATGGACTATTGGAGCTTTGAACTGCGTTGTTTGATCAATATTGTATTATTTGAATTATGTTGGTCTTGCTTTATCTTTCTTGTTTGATGTTGAATTTCGAATTTGGGCGGTCCATGTATGTGAGAAGACAAGAGAAAAAATATGTCATTTGGGTATGCTGCAAAAGCACCAACCTTTTATCCAACCCCTCTCTCACCTATATAAAAAATCAGCCAGGGTAACCCTATTTAGGGTGAAATTCCTTTGCCTCTCTCGTGCGTATGCACCCGGTATTTAAAAAACAAATTTCAAAATGTAGAAAAATTCTGAAATAAAATTTCACCGATACATCTTCACATTCTATATGTTCAACAAGTCGTTTAGCAAAAAATCGATATTTTTGTGCCCTGTGTAAAAGACAAAAAATGTTTCGCGAAAAGCCTTATTGTAGCACCAATTGTTTTTACACAAGCCACAAAGAATATTGGTTTCTCGTGAAACAATTATGTGAACACATGTCATGTTGAAATCCATGCGCGAACATTTTATTGCAATGTTTGACAGTTCAAGTTGCGTTTAAAATGCAATTTAAATAAAGGGTGCATATGCACTCGGGAACTGATGACGTGGAGCACACGTTCGTTGGGAGACCCCAAGAGGAAGGTATGAAGTAGTGCAACAACAAATTTCCCTTGAGAACAATACCAAGGTTTATCGAACCAGTAGGAATTAGAAGAGATTCAACACGGTGCCAGAAAAGTTGCTTGACTGGAGACTGGCGTGGACCTGCACACAACACAATCAAACTATTTTGCCCAAACGAAACAGGAAGGTTGTCAATCTTCCTGTCTTGCTGAATACAAAGGATTAAACATATGGTGTGTAAAATAAATGTAAATGTAAAAATGAACAGCGAGCAAATGAGTGTAGCACGTGGTGGAAACGATGTTTTTATCAATGTAAAGGAATGGACCGGGGTCCACAGTTCACTAGCGCTATCTCTCCATAAATAGATAAACACCATGCTGGGTAAACAAATTACAGCTGGGCAATTGACAAATAGCAAAAACATGACAATGCATATTATGACAAGATAAAGTTCATTGTACTATTTATTGGACATTACAACAAGATACATAGACTGCTTGCTAGCTGCATCTATGATTAATAATCCACCTGCGAAATAACTTCCGTGTCTCCCGCAGGCATTAAGTTGCAAGCAACAGATTATCGTAATAAACTAAGTGTGTAATGTAAACAATACAAATGACATATAAACATAGCATAGGTTTTTTCTCCCTAGTGACAACAGCACATCCAGAGACTTAGTCGTTTCTGCCATTTGAGCCCAGGCTACAGGAGACATGAACCCACTATCTAGCATAAATACCCCCTGTTTGAGACACTAGCATCTACTTGGCCAAAACATCTACTAGCATCGGAGAGCATGCAAGAACATAAATAAAACATATAGATAGATAGATGAACAAACTTGATCATAATTTCACAATTCATCGAATCCTAGCAAACACAACATGTAGCATTACATAAAGATGATCTTGATCATGTTAAGCAGCTCACAGGATCTAAACATGATAGCACAAAGTGGAGAGACTACCAACTAGCTACTGTTATGGACCCGTAGTACAATGGAGAACTACTCACACATCAGTTCGGAGGCGGGCATGGTGGTGTAGAGCCCTCCGGCGATGATCTCCCCTTCGGCAAAGTGCCGGGAAGAGCTTCAGAATCCTCCCGAACTAGGGTTGACGACGACGGCGGTGACGAAACTTTTCGTGGAATTGTGTTCGGGTGTTTAGGGTTTTTCTGGACGAGGGGAATATATAGGCGAAGAGGCGGCGCTGGGGGCCACCCGAGGGCGCCAGACAACCCCTCGGCGCGGCCCCACCTTCTGCCGCACCGAGGTGGCGTCTGGGCCCCCTGGGTCGCCTCCTCGGCTGCCCTTTGGACTCCGTCTTCATATCGATGAAAAACTTGTCCCCGTAAAATTTCGTCTAATTCTGAGAATATTTCCCGACTAGCTTTTCTGAAACAAAAAGACAGCAGAAAACATGAACTATCATTGTGGCATCTTGTTAATAGGTTAGTTTCAGAAAATGCATAACAATGATATATAATGCAAATAAAACATGTAGCATTTGGTATTAATCAAATATGGAACATAAAAAATTATAGATACGTTTGAGACGTATCAGGAACCAAAACACCTTTTTCTTTTTTAGGTACTCTAGAGCACATACTCTTATTGGTTAGAAGTCAAATGGACAACGTTAATCTTCTATTTCCCTTTGTGTTGTATTGCAAGTGGGTCATTATTAGAAAACCATGCACCCTATTAAGCCCAAAAAATGGATTAACTTTCTTGATGACACCATTCTCTTTATTAAACTAGTTTATTTTTTAAAATTTAAAAGGGTAGAGAGTAATCTAATAGTGACACATTTGCAAAATAGAGATTTTTTGCTTCAGGTTCCAGTGATCTCTTTATTTGAAAATTATGCATGTTGTCAATAATGTATGTAAAATCTTGATTTAAAATGATTATATGATAAACTACACGAAAATAACAAATGCGTGATCTAAATATACACATTTACAAATTTACGATAATATACAATAAAAAGTAATTGAAATCAAGATTTTGCACGTTTCTGGATACATCATTGAATACATGAAGGATTTTTTCAGAATTTTTAATACTTATAAATATGATTTTTAGTTTTTAAAAAATTGAGAGAGCACCGGAACTCAAGATGCATACTTGCATCTCTATCTCTAGTTGTACGCGATATTTCTCAAAAGAGCAGAGACACCAAACCAACTTGATTAACATACAAAAAATGTTCAAAAAACAATAGAAGAGTTTCCGAGTCCATTTTACAAACCATCACCGGGCAGCCGGAGTGACGACGTGCTCCATGTTGGACGGAGGCGTGATCAAACCAGTCGTACAGCTGACAAGGCAGCCATTGCCGAGACTGCGCCAAGCAATCCTCCCGTACCCACGAGGCGCCAGGCACGGGCTTCCCCGCCCCGGCGCGCGCTACCGGAAATCGCCGGGCAGACGATCTCCCGCCGGCCACCACGCTTGCTCACCTTTCCTTGGGCAGCCAACAACCATGCCCAGACACTCAACCGCGGTCGCTGTTCCACGTCACCGCCTCGTCCTCCTTCTAATCCCATCCCAATTCCCCAGGCCCCAGCTACACCAACCCTCTCCCATGTGCAGCACCGGCCGCGCCCGGTAACCCGCTGCCACTTCGATTTCCCCGCCAAAACCCAGAACCACCGCTGAGATCGCCCACCCACCGTCGCGGACCGCGGGGCCCAGCGGAAGAGGTGGTCCCACCCAACATGGACAATGTCACGGGTTTATCGCGCGCGTCGCCGTCGGCCGGCGACTCTGAGCTGCCGCTGCTGCTCTTATAAGTACGGCCCTTCCAGCTCCTGCTCTTTTTTTCCCACTCGCCTCCGCGAAATCCCCTCGGCGCCTCGAGATTCGCGCGGCCGTGTCTGCGCTCCGGGTCCGCGCTTCCCTTCACTCTAGCGTCCCAAGCTAGATCTCTCAGCTCGATCCTCTCCGCCGCTTCGGCCTTAGATCTGGCTGCGGCGACGCCGGACGGGGATTCCTACTGAGAAGAGGGAGGCCATGGAGCTGGGGGCGGCCGGCATGCGGCGGTCGGCGTCGCACAACTCGCTCTCCGGGTCCGACGACTTCGACCTCACGCACCTGCTCAACAAGCCGCGGATCAACGTCGAGCGTCAGCGCTCCTTCGACGACCGCTCCCTCAGCGACGTCTCCTACTCCGGCGGCGGCGGCCATCGGACAGGCGGGGGCTTCGACGGCATGTACTCCCCGGGCGGCGGCCTCCGCTCCCTCGTCGGCACGCCGGCCTCCTCCGCGCTCCACTCCTTCGAGCCCCACCCCATCGTCGGCGACGCATGGGAGGCCCTACGCCGCTCCCTTGTCTTCTTCCGCGGCCAGCCGCTCGGAACCATCGCCGCTTACGACCATGCTTCCGAGGAAGTGCTCAACTATGACCAGGTACCTTACCTACGGACAGGCTGTAATCAATCAATCGATGGATATTTTTTAAACGAAATCGATTTTTAAATTCAGAGCAAGTATCTGAGCTGCTTGTTTTGCGACATGTGCTTAATTCGATTTTGGGGGACCAGGTTTTTGTGAGGGATTTCGTGCCCAGCGCGATGGCGTTCCTGATGAACGGCGAGCCGGAGATCGTCAAGAACTTCCTGCTCAAGACCGTGCTGCTGCAGGGCTGGGAGAAGAAGGTCGATCGCTTCAAGCTCGGGGAGGGGGCCATGCCCGCCAGCTTTAAAGTGCTTCATGACGATAAGAAGGGCGTTGATACCCTGCATGCTGATTTTGGGGAGAGCGCGATTGGCCGGGTTGCGCCTGTGGATTCGGGCTTCTGGTGGATCATACTCTTGCGGGCCTACACCAAGTCCACCGGGGATTTGACGCTGGCGGAGAAGCCTGAGTGCCAGAAGGCGATGAGGCTCATACTCAGCCTCTGCTTGTCTGAGGGGTTTGATACCTTCCCGACATTGTTATGTGCTGATGGTTGCTGCATGATAGATCGCAGGATGGTAAGTTATAGCCTGACACATGATATTTCCGAAATCTATAATAAGAGTGCATTTCGCAAAAGTAAAACTATTCATCCTAATGATCAATGAACTACCCGTTCTGTATTACTCTAGGCTAACATTTCACGAAATTCCAAATTTTAGAAAATTCTTCAAATTCCAATCAAAATTACAAACAATTGATTGAACTTTGCTCAAACAAGGGTGTGAGAGACTTAGCTCTATGAAATTTACTCAATTGTGTAATAAGTGAAAGTGAAGATAGTATTTGAACAAGTTCTATGTCATACACAATTACACACACAAGTTCATGTCTTCTCATCAAGTCTTAAAGAAGTTCAAACAAGTTACATGTCTGTTTCTGCAAAGTTCAGAGTACTTCCATAATTGAATTGCCTATCAAAGAAGTGGTAGCTATGTGATATGGTGGCCTGAGGTAATGATAGGTCTATGAAATTGCCAAATTGGTAATTTAAGTCTTGTTTCGTTGACTACTAGTAGGGCAAAATAGTGGAAGTCCTGTGAAATTTATTCCTGTAAATGATAGCTTTACAATATATTTTCGTAGTTTTGGAGCAAATATCATGATCAAAGTAGAGTTTATATTTTACTTTTGCATTCCATGCTCTAACATTGTTGCTTAAATCATCTTAGGTTTTGTTGTTTTAGTGATTTGTTTGCTTTTGTTGTACACTGTAGTCCGTAATCACCTACAACATGCCAATTGCTTTGTTGCTGTTTCTATGATTTGGATATCTTAGTAAGTGCCTGTTATTCATTCTTATTGGACTTGTAAACTCATAGCTGCTGTTCAGGCGAGCACACGGTGGTATGGATGTTCATGAATTGGACATTTTACTTCATCAAATTTCTGCTTGTATTTGTTTGTTGATGTGAATTTTCATATCACGACTCTGCTTTCATATTTCCATTTCCGAGATACCAGGGTAGAATATAGTTTGGATGCATTAATCTGGGACTGTTGTAGCTGAGCCAGGGTCCACAAAACGGTCCAAAATCCAATCTAAATGCCCATATGTGTTATTTGGCGTGGTCCAATCAGATATCCAAATCCCACTATATCCAATTCACGAGTCTGGATGCTCAATATGTCCTATAGGTATCGACTACCCAAGTCCATTACCACCTCCAGTTGATATGCCTGAATCCTGTTGATACATCAGCATGTGAAAAACCAAACAAGTAGTCCTGTCTATTGCATTCTACTGATGGATATGCAAATGCATTAAAATACATTAACATAGCCTGATAAAAGAACATACGCGACATCATCCTTGAAATCTGCAACATGTCTCTATCTGCGATATGTAAATTAAGAAGTATTACTTTCATTCTGTACAACTGCAGATTATGATGACGACTATTTTAAATAGATCCATTTATTTGTTAGTGACTTCTGTAATGGATTTGTAATCATTTTTCGACGATACTTATTCAATCTTTTTGCCCTCCTTATTGCTAACTTTTGCGTATGCATGTGCCCTCTATGGGTCATCATATATATTAATTCTCCTTTATCTTAATTAAAAATACCATTTGGTTTCTATTTAAGCTTGTTTTTCTCGTCCTCATTATCAGTCTTTATTTGTAGGGTGTGTATGGCTACCCTATTGAAATTCAATCCCTGTTCTTCATGGCATTGAGGTGTGCTCTTCTAATGCTTAAGCATGATAATGAAGGGAAAGATTTTGTGGAGCGGATTGCAACTCGTCTTCATGCTTTAAGTTATCACATGCGGAGTTATTTTTGGCTGGATTTCCAGCAACTAAATGATATTTATCGTTACAAGACGGAAGAATATTCTCACACAGCTGTCAACAAATTCAATGTCATTCCAGATTCTATTCCGGACTGGCTATTTGATTTTATGCCTTGTGAAGGTGGTTTTTTCGTTGGCAATGTCAGTCCTGCAAGGATGGACTTCCGTTGGTTCGCACTTGGAAACATGATTGCTATAGTATCATCTCTTGCTACACCTGAGCAATCTACGGCCATAATGGATCTGATTGAGGAGCGCTGGGAAGAGCTGATTGGTGAAATGCCTTTGAAGATATGCTATCCTGCTATTGAGAACCATGAATGGAGAATCGTGACAGGATGTGACCCAAAAAATACGAGATGGAGTTACCACAATGGAGGATCTTGGCCAGGTTAGCGCACTTTGTGTTACTTGGATCTCTCCGTAATATATGTGAAAGTTACCCTGCTTTTGTTATGTTCCCTATATGATTTAGATGGTAAATTAAATAATAACCTTGAAAAACCGGAAATTCACTTTGGCACCCGGGTGCATATGTAAATTAAATAATAACCTTGAAAAACCGGAAATTCACTTTGGCACCCGGGTGCATATGCACCGGTATTTGAAAAACATATTTCAAAATGTCAAAAAAAATCTGAAATAAAATTTTACAGATACACCTTCATATTATATGTGTTCACAAAGTCGTTTCATGAAATACCGATATATTTTGTGCCTTGTATAAAAAAGATAAAACAAGTGTCATGAAAAGCCTTATTTTAGCACCAATTTTTTTCTTTTTTATACAAGCCACAAAAAATGTCGGTTTTTCGTGAAACGACTTTGTGAACACATAACATGTTAAGATCTATGCGCAAACATTTTTCACAGTTTTTTTGACATTTCAAAATATGTGCAAAATGCATTTTAAATAAAGGGTGCATATGCACCACTCCCTATGAAAAACTCTCTTGTTTAGCACATAGAGGAGGGTAGAGTTATGCTCGGCATGTCAACAAGCTGAACTGTAATTTTCACATTTCATACGCTATTTATGAGTGCCACTCCGCTGATAAGAACATAATCTGTATAACCTAATTTTTTCCTCTTTTTTGGTGTTCTAATTTTCTTTCTAGTAGACATCCAAAACATGATGTATCGATTCAAACTTCAAGAACCATCATATACATTTTTTTACGTGTCAAACATTTTTTTACTGCAGTACTTCTCTGGCTGCTCACGGCAGCAAGCATCAAAACTGGACGGCCGCAAATTGCAAGAAGAGCAATCGACCTTGCTGAGAGGAGGCTGTTGAAGGATGGCTGGCCTGAGTATTATGATGGGAAGCTTGGAAAGTATGTTGGTAAGCAGGCGAGGAAATTCCAGACTTGGTCTATTGCCGGGTACTTGGTCGCCAAGATGCTGTTGGAGGATCCTTCACATCTTGGAATGATAGCCCTGGAGGAGGACAAGGCAATGAAGCCAGTTTTGAGAAGGTCCGCCTCGTGGACTAACTAAGATATCGACGAAAACTCTAGGGGAGCAAAGTCCGGATTGAAAACACGAATTCTTTGGGTAGCACTTCTCTGCTCGTCCCTTTCTTTGACTTTCCCAACGGAAAGGTTTGTTTTCCTTTGGATTCCTCGGTTGTACAATAGCTCGCTCAGCTCATTTCTTGAGTTGGAAAATAAGCAATTGTGGAAATGGGCGTTTTGTTTTGTTTTTTCCCTTTCAATCCCGTGTTGTAAGAAGATACTTTCTCGATTCTTGCTTGGGTCAATTCTGAAGTTATGGGATCCTTTTGGCTGGACTCAAACTTTGCTGTATGAGTTGACTATATAGATGAGTAGGCTGATTCCAGCTCCCAGTGATGAAAAGAAGTGCTACTCTAACGAATTAATAAAGATTGCTCCATTTTCTGCATTGCATATCAGTTGCGTTCATTGTGCTGCCTATGACCATTGAAGGGGACTCATACAAAGTGCGAGTGGTATGCTTGACATTATTGTACATTTTAAATTCTTTTGTTTTCTCAGAAAAAAAGGTCAACCGCTTTCTTATAAATCCTCTGTCTGGTTTTTCTGATGTTTGACTACATACATGTGGTTACCAATATGTTTGTTATTTACTCCCTTCGTACATAAATCTAGGTATTCCAATATGAACTACATCTGGAGCAAATGAGTATATACACACTAAAATAAATCTATATTCATCTGTATATTGTCCGTATTGGAATATCCATCTGTGAAGCTTATATAGAGTTGCTAAATTAAATTCTATTTCACGCGAAGGAGGTATAAGTATGACCGCTTTACCAATAGTTGAGACTCAATCTGAAGATGTTTCTGCCTATATTCTTACTAATGTAATCTCTATTACACATGGACACATATTATATATAGATCTATTCAATGCCGGTTAATCCTTAGACTATATCATATTTTTTTTTTTTGAAAGGATCCACACTGCGAGTACATCAGAGATTACAAAGGAAAAAGCAGTACACGCAGAAGAACAAACCACCGAAGCTCAGCACAACAGCTGTGCAAAGAAACCAGCCCGCTGAACCGCCGCCACGCTTGACGCCAAGCTCCGTCGCCGCAACGCCGGAGAGGAAGGCGCCAGGCCGCCGCCGACGCCGGAAAAGGAGCACCCCACTCATGTAGAGACCGCATAAGCCGCCCGCCGCAAGCGACGGAACCGAAGCTCGTTGAAAGCACACGGCCATGGCGCCACCTCCCCGGAACCACCCCTCGAACCAAACAAACCTGCACTGAGTACGAAGACGGCTTGCCGGAGACCACGCCAAGAGCACGCCTTGCTCGCACCTTCTCCCCTCGCCACCACGGCCGGCCGGAGATAGAGGAGACCAACAAGTTGAAGCAGAGCACAGAGCCAGAAGAGCACCACCCCACGCCACCATGGCTAGCAGGAGGAACCTGACCACCGCGCCAAAGACCAGCGAAGACCTCCGAGATCCTGGAAAAGCTTCTCCTGTACAAGCTCCATGTCCTCGCGACGACGCCGGAGAGCACGTCGCCGTGCCGGCGAGGACCAAGCACAAAATCCACGCCATGGAGGTCACCGCCGAACCGACCGCCATGAAGGACACCTTAGAGCACTGCACCTGCAAGAACAGAACCACCAGTGCAGCACTCCTAGGAAAGCTCGAAAGCTCCACAACGATGCCGGAACACACATCGCTGCGACGGCGGAGCCCAAGCACAAAAGTCGCATCCAGACCGGCGTCGCCGCCATCCCGGCCATGAATCGACGTCTTGCTCCAAGATCCACCACCGGTCGCTGCCAAGCAAGCCACCGGAGCCAGATCATGAGCAAATTTATTCGCCGCCGCCACCATCACTGCCGGAGCCGAAACAGAGGACGGCCGAAAACCTAAACAGACTAGCTACTAAACCTAGCTGTACAAGAATCCACCGCGATTCAACCCCCTCCCCCACTCCGACGGCACCGAGGCCGACAGGAGGGAGGAGAACGGCGGAATCGCCGGCGGAACGAGCGTCGCCTTTCGGTCGCCTCTCTTTCTACTGCAGAAGGGGAGGGGAACGAAGCGAAGAGATGTCACAGGGATCTTCTTTTAGACTATATCATATCTGTGCGATGCTTAGGGCACCTCCAACGGCAAGCGCATACGGACACAAAAAACGGACATATTTTGTCCGTTTGGGGCGGACCACGGACACAAAATAGCACTTTGTCCGTTTGAGGTGTACACCTCCTCCAACGGGCTAGCGCATATTTTCCCCACCAGTTTTTTTTCTTCAGTTTCAGCTAGCTAGCTATGATGCAAAATCGATTGCCGAGTAGTACTAGTACACAAGCACCTCGACGGAGAGCTCGCCTACGTGCTCCAGCGAGGCGAGGAAGAGCGCGTTGCCGGCCTCGAGATGCTGGTCATATCCGCCCCGTCTTCTCACGCGGGAAGCCGCCGTGCTTGCCCTCCCTCCTCACCACGCTCCGACAGATGCGAACTGGCCGCGAGCGCCGCGCGAGTTCCCATCCCAGGCCGAACAACTCGAGCCCGAGCGCGCACGACAGCCCTGCATCCACATCCTAGCCTCTATTCCATGGTGTCGCCGGCTCGTGGGGCGACTGACGGCGCCCTAGCTCAAGCTCAACGCACGAGTGCCGGCGTGCCCTGCCGCATCCATCAGTTGTGGGCAGAAACAGCCCGACCCTCCAGTCCGGCTGGTCCTGGGCGCAGCAGCGACGAAGTAGAGCAGCGGCGGCCGAGCTTGGAGCAGAGTGGATAGCCGGCCAGGACCTCGCCTCCATCCAGCAAGTATCTGGCCCAGGAGCAGGAATCGAGCGCTCCCTGGCTTCCGCGCACACCAAGGCGGCCGTCCGACGAAGCCCCACGCCGGCAGGAATCAAGCGTGCGGCATCTGCGGCGGCGCGCCCGTGCTCGAATCTGAAGAGGAAAGAAAGGCAGATGGGCATCTCCAAGACCATAGGGCGGCGCGCGAAAGGCGACCAGCACGGCGGCGAGCTCGAGGGCGTCGTCTTCGAGACCACGGGGCAGCAGGGGGACGGCCCGGGGTCAACGCCGGCGCCCCAGCCCGAGGAGAGGAAGGCGACCATCAGTTTTGGCTGGCGGCGGCGTGCTTCGATTTGTCTGGCGGCGGACTAGGCCTGGCCGGAGGCGGCGTGCTCCGACCTTGCCGTGGTCGATCTGCCCGGAGGCGGAGGCGGAGGGGATCGTGGTAGTTGGGGTAAAAGAGAAAAGAAATCTGGTCTTTGTTTCGCTGGCAGCTGGGCCAGATCGGACATGGGTGGAGGACAAAGCGGACAGCCGGACAGCAAACTTTGTCCGCGCTCACCCCAAATCCGGACCAAACTTGGGCCAGCTTTGGTCCAGCACAGACAGTCCGACCGGACAAATTTCTTTATGCGCCAGCCCATTGGAGCTACTCACATGTCCGTTCGGACAAAAACGGACTGGCCAGGTCTTTTTGCGCCAGCCCGTTGGAGGTGCCCTTAGTTAACTAAACTCATTTAGAGCATCAACGTTTCCAAAAGGCCACCCCGATCGGTCCGTTAGGGTCAGTGAAAAATATCAGTCTCCGTTTCTCCAAGAAACCCCACCCCTGCATCAGTCTAAAAGTGGACCCAAAGTGTCCAAACACCCCTTAGAGCAAGAACAATAGCTATAGCCGGCAGCTGGCTGCAGATGACCGCCATGTCATCTAGCGCCTTCGCTCGTACAACAGGTTGGCTTTTGCTTAGCTATTAGCATTAGCATGACGCTATTGAATATTCAAACATTCAATGCTTGCATGTACTACACAACATCCTGCCAGACTAGCGGGCACACATAAATCGAGTGCAAGCGCCGGCCTAGCGTTTGCAGCGGGCTACAAGCGAGCTATTACTCCTCGTAATTAGCATACCGGCGGGCGATAGCTGTAGCGCCAGCTTCCTTCTCTCTCCTCGTTTCTCTCTCTGCCACCTAAGATTTTGGTGACATGGCAAACCTTATCCGTTCCAAACTTTTGAGGCGGGCACGGAATGTCCAGACATGCCGTAATGTTAGACCAGGGTCTACCGTTCCACATGTCACCCACTCTCTGCAGGTGCGATGACGCGGCAGTAAGAGGCGAGACTAAAATAAAGCATCCACTCACGTTGTCGATAGGATAGCCTGGTTGATATTAGAAGTGAAACGTTGCATTCCTTTGATTCTTTTTTTTTTGCGGGTAAAACTGGACCTTTATAAGGCAACAGGGGTTACAAGAGACTCAAGCATCAGCTCCTGAAGCATAACATCAGGTCCTGAGCCAAGCCATGTGGCAGTACTACGCTCCGTTCTCGTAACATTTGCAAGAACATGACTAACCCTAACTTGCCCTCGATCCACCTTTACAAAAATAATTTGTCTCCCTTGCTTTACTAACCCCTGAATCTCAGCAACCAGATGAGTGTGTACCGAACGATCCTGTGTAGCAGCTCCCACCATTGCTACCACTTGGCTACAGTCTGTTTCAATGACGATCGGCAGCTCGGTGTGAGCTAGAGCTAGCTCTAAACCCTCCAGGCAGGCATTCATTTCAGATTCCAGGGCGTTCTCACAACGCATAAAATGCCTGCAAGCTGTTGAAATCAAATTTCCATGCTCATCTCTTAGCACCATACCTGTCCCTGCCATTCCATCCTTATAGGAGCCATCAATGGTGAGTTTGGTCCAGCCACAAGGAGGTTTAGACCAGGGCTTATCAGGTATCTTCGGCATCTGTTGCTTGGAAATTGTAGGTGTTGTAACCAGAACTGGTGATTTACCTTTTAATATCACATCTGTTGGCAGAACTTGCACGTTCCTGACAGTATTCAGGTAGTTGCAGAGGAAACGTTTTGAACCTTCAATAGACGGCAGTGCCTTATCATGTGTGACTTCATTACGGGCATGCCACACACGCCAAGCTAGAAGCAGAGTATTGTCCACTAGAGGTTTCGGGAGGTTTGATAAAACAGAACGAAACCAAAGCTGATGGTTAACTTGGAGATCATCATCCGAAGGTAGCTGCCTGGCTGCCATACCTTCCTCATGCTTTCCCACAGTTGATGAGCATGACCGCACCTAAGTAGAGCATGAGCCGTATCTTCTATTTCAGTCCCACAGATTTTGCACAAACCTGACACTCTCATGTGCCTTGTCAACTTATTCTTTTCAGTTGCCAAAGCTTCGGATGCTGCTTTCCAGGCGAAATTTTTGACTTTAGGTGGCACGGACGATCTCCATATTTTCAACCAGCATTCATCCTGACCATCTGGATGTGTACTGGATGTACCAACTGCACATTGCTCTGGTTGATCCACAAGTGCTAGCTTATATGCACTACGGACACTAAAGATCCCATTTGGCTCAGGTTGCCATGCTAACACATCATCGTTACCTGACCGTGATGGTTTAATATTGAGAATAGCCTCCACATCAATTGGATAAAAGGTTTCACGTACCAGCTGGTCCTTCCATAAGCCGTTCTCATCAATAAGTTCCGAGACGTAGCGTATACGACGATTGCCACGAGGAGTGAGGGTTTTACCATAATATATCCTCGGGATCCAGCTATCTCGCCATACCCGGATTTTGCTACCATTGCCAACTCGCCAAACGATTCCTTTCTTCAAAAGCTCCAGACCGTGAGTGATCGCAGTCCAGGTTGAAGAGGGATTACCAGAAAACACCGTATCGAGCAAATTGCCATGTGGAAAATATTTAGCCTTTAGAACCTTTGCGCACAAGCTATCAGGGAAGGCAATGAGACGCCAAGCTTGTCGAGCAAGTAGGGCTTGATTAAATAGTTTCATGTCTCGAAAACCCATTCCACCTTGAGGTTTAGTTGGCTTGTGTTCAAGCCATGTCTTTTTTTCTCATTCTTTTTGACAAAAAGTTTTCCACAATTATAGTTATGCTATGTTAAATTTTCTTTGATAGTCTTAATCGTGGAAAAGTTTTGTTATGATTCGAGTTATTAATATTGAATTAGTTTGTCCATTAATAATGTTAAATTTATGCACAAATTTTGGCTTTTTAAAAATGAAAATAAACAAACCGACACTTGTCCAAACGTCCCTAAACGGACAGTGGAGGCACCCGCCCCATCGGTTAGTACATGGTGTCCGAACGATCCAAATAGACATAACTTGAGGTCATCTGAGACACTGATGGAGATGCTCTTACAGAAAAAACCAATACGAGCGGGAAATTTACTAAATATTAAATAAAACTTCTAAAGAACGCATATTAAACGCACGGGTTGTAAAGGTAAAAAGGGGATTTAAAAATTTACCAAACTTTAATATAAAATTTGATTTTTTTTCGCACCATGTATCACTAACATGTGGTGGTCAATGTGGCAAATAATTAAAAGTCAAAGTAAAGTGTGGCAAATTACCTAAAATCTCAAAAACAAAAACGCAGGCTCAAGATCAGGTAGTCAGCCCAGAGGCTAGTCCATACAAGAGAATTACAGCCCATTCATTTGACTATAAAATTCCAGCCCATTCAATCTTCTAAAAAAATGGCAAACACAAAAGCAGCCGTCTCTTCCGTCTCCGTCCCGAGATCTCGATCCCCACCATGTCCGCCCCGGGCTCCCCTGGGTCTCCGGCGACCTCCGCCGCCCCCCTGCCCGACCTCTCCATCCCCTATGACCTAGCCAACCGTGGACAGTGGCAAGCACTGCTGGCCCACCTCACCCACCCCTCCCACGCGCACCACCCGCACCACCGCCTCCTCCTATCTGCGCTCTCGGCGCTCTCTCTCGCCAAGCTCCGCCGCTTCCCCGACGCCGCCGCCCTCCTGGCCTCACTACACCCTGACCCCGGCTGCCCATCGCCGCCCTTTCTTCTCCGCCTCCTCCACGCTCTCCTCCCGCTCTTCTTCCCCGACCGGCCCCTTGCGCTCGACCGCCTCTACACCCTCCTCTCATCCGTCCGTGCCCGCCCTGACGCCCAGCACCCCGAGTGGCGCCGTCGCGACGCCCTCGTCGCGTCCATCCTCGCCTCCGATCACCTCGTCCACCGCGAGTTCGACGTCGCTCTCGCCCTCGTCGCTGAGCTCGCCGCCCGCGAGCCAGACAACCCGGTCCTACTCTCCCGCCTCGCCTATGCCCACCTCCAGATCGGAAACCTCTCCGCTGCCTCCGCCGTCTTCAGACATGTGGAATCCATCGCGGTCGACGACTCCACTCACGCCAACCTCCTGGCTCGCAACCGCGCGCTCGAGTGCATCGTGGCTAAGGACTACGCCGCTGCGGTGCGGGAGTACGAGCACTGCATCGAGGCTGACCCTGCCGACGCCATCGCAGTGAACAATAAGGCGCTGTGCCTCATGTACTCGCGGGACCTTGGCGATGCCATCAAGGTGCTCGAGGGTGCGCTGGAGAGGATGCCCACGGCGGCGCTCAATGAGACGGTGGTGGTCAACTTGTGCAGCATGTACGAGCTTGCGTTCGTCAACCACGGCGAGGTCAAGCGAACCCTCGCTGATTGGATCGCGAGGGTGGCGCCTGATGACTTCGACAGATCCTGCACACGCATGTAGGAGGTACTGGAATTCAGTATTGAATTATTTCACTCTGCTTCTAGGATGTCCTCTGTGGCCGAGACATTGTGTTGGTATCATGGTTTTTGAGTCGCGGCTCATGAGTCGCGGCTCATGCCCACGACTCGCTGATAAATCGCCATTAGTCGCTGATATATCGCCCAAGTCGCCTGATTAGTCGCGAGTCGCCCCCATTTTGAGAAAACGACTCGGCGATATATCAGCGATATATCGGCGACTCAAAAACCATGGTTGGTATAGTTGGTCCACAGACTGGATTCGATTGTTCATGGCTCCATGGGATTTTTAATGATTTTCTTTGCTCCAGTAAAGTTTTTGCGGTTGCAGTAACTTGCTCAACTTGAATGTACAATGTTTACAAATATGGGATGTTTCTAGAATTGTGCTGTGCTATTTGAAATACAATGATCATACATGTTTTGAATGTACTTGCCTACTTTATACTGCTTTAATATGTGCTGGTAGATTGAAGTTTGACATGTTTGGTATTTGACGATAAACTTGTTATTGTCGTTATCCATATTGGAAGATATTTGACATTGTAATTGCAAAAGGTTTTACCTCTGCACTATGCTAAGTTTTGTGTGATTAATTCCAAGATCAAAGAATGTCTTAATCAAGCCGTAAGATGACAGCTACTAGTACGTGATATGAATGTTGTCGCCAATAAAATGTCGCGGGCTGGTAAAATTTAGATTTTCCCCCATGGGGCTAACAATCTTGCACTGCCATTGTCACAATGCAAATGGCGCAGAATATGGAGAGGGAATTTATTGTGCTTATTTTAGCAAATAACTAGTATTAAGAGGGTAATGGGTGTATGTTACTTAATATCTAGACATACATTCCAGTTTGTATACATATTTAACGACACTTGAATCAGTTTGTTTGCCCATTTAAAATGAGCTCTTATTTCCTTGACTTGTGTAGGTCTTGTTATCAACAAAATCGTAGATGTCCATTGGATGCCTTCATTAATTGTTCTGCGCGATGGTAACTTTCTTGTGTTTAATGCAGAGACTATAGAATCTCTTAATTAAAGCCTAAAAGATGACAGCTATGTGATAGTATATTGCCAGTAGAAATCAGTATCATGGGCTGGCTAATAATTTTGCCCTGCTATGCTCACAATGCAGTGGTGGAATGTGGAGAGGGGATATATTGTGGGTTTTTAGTTAATGCAGTGGTGGAATATAGAGTAGTATTAAGAGAGTGATGGGTATTAGGGTATATGTTCCTTAATATCCAGTATGGTAACACATAGTATACCTACAATTATAGCACGTTTCTTGCCTATTAGAAAATGATCTCTTTGTACCTTGAATTGTATTTGTTATCAGTTAAACTTCAGGTTTCCATTCAAGGCCTCCTTTTAGTAATTATTCGTGTTGCCATAAAGAAAAGTACATAAACACAGTACATAATGTTGGAAAAGCAAGGTACTTAGAGCAATAAGTGGACTTGTGTGGTTGCACTACAATCCTTTCAAAATGGTGCTGAGCATCTCCAATCCTTTGTTCTGTTTAATAGTTGGTTACCTGAACTTATTCCCTGATGCCAAAAGCCAAACGGATAACCAAGGAGATCGGTATGAGAAAACTCTCAGTTTTGTGACTGTCAGTCCGAGTATTCTTAGTGTCAAACTTGTTCTGAGGCATGACGCTGTGAAGGTGATGACACCAGCTGAGTAGTTAAGACCCTTGCACAGTGTCCGTGGATGCACTCTTTGTTCTTTGCCCAAATTAATGTCCTAGGATAGGAGATCATGCTTGCAGCTTCATCCAGATGTTTGTTGGCACCTTAAGTGAACAGAAGGCACCTTGCTTCTACGGTTTCCTCCTCTAGCTTATAACAACCTGACACATCCCTGATCAAAGTACAATCCTGTGTGCATGTTTCCTTTGGATGCTGCTTAAGTACCTCGGGCTTTGTGCCTGCGCTGGTACCGTCGTAAAGGATGAGGCTTCAGTTAAACGCATGCACTCATCTCTCCCTGCATCTGGTTCGACTTCCTTGGTCTGTACACTCAGCCCTTCCCATCTAACTATTCTGCATTTCTCAGGGTTTCAGTTAAACGCATGCACTCATTTGGCATCTGTATTACTTGCCTAAGCCATGAGACAGATATCATGGAAACTGCTCGAGAGAACAGCCATCCATATCCTAGTGATGAATATAATCTTTGAAACCAGTTGATTTGCAAGGGATATACCGATATGGCAACATAACAGCTCCGAAAACATATTCAGAGCCGGTTATACGAAACAAACCCACCCCAGTTTGTGTTATTACTGTAGTCGGTTCCTTCTGCAGAGCTGACTGAGGTGTGTAGCTCTGGAGTCGGTTTCTTCTACTCGCAACCGGACTCCGGTTTTAGTGGTACGCAAAAAACCGACTGATGTCGGTGATCCAGAATCCCTAGCGATGATGTTTGTCATAGCCATCGCATGAGCTAGTTTTTTTTTTTTAAACAAGACAGGCACATTGCCTCATTTTATTAAAAAGAAGGAGAGAATTGACCGCTTAATTAATGGGAAACCGGCCTAAAACCGATACAAATGCCCTCGCAAGCCGTCATGGAACACGACCGCTTCGAGGGCACACTCAGCCACCCTGGCTACCAACACGAACATCACGCACAAAACGAGGACAGTCGTCGAGGTTGTCCACTAAAGGCATCGTCATCACTCCTCCCCGAGCAAGCGACTCCGACTTCGCCGAAGAAACGACCACCTAAGAAAGCCTCACCGTAGCGGCAGCGAGAAGCCCCTGCCGGCCTATGCCAAACAGATGACTCTTCGCATGGGGACAGGCAGCTCCGATTTTGAAGACGGGCTCCGGAGAGGAGATATGCATGACCTGCGCCTCTTCGCACCGGACCGCCCCTGCAGGTCATCGTAACGCTGCTCAAACGAAGGCTTGAACACTTAGCAGCTCCGACTTCACAACCTGGGAAGACCAACGCGAAGACTCGGACACGTCGGAGCAGAGCCGACTAAAAGGGTCTTGCCGCGACCTGACCATCGCTCGTCACTATCGTCGTTGCCAAGTCTATCGCCACACGGAACCTCCACATCGACAATTGGCCGCTGCCAACCACGATGTCGTGAGAGTCCAGCCCACGGGAACACACACAGGAAACTCCATCTTCAAGACGACGCCCTCAAGAGGACGCAAATCGACGCCGTCGTCCGGCCCTGCACAACTGGGCCTAGGTATTCACCCGAAGAGGAGGTCCGAGGCTCAGGAGAGACGAGGAGCTCCACAACGACCCCTCAAGATGGAGGATGACGTCTACAGACGTCACGTCGTCAGGCTTTCGCCCGGAGCAATCGAGACTCCTTGCCTCGTGCAGTCTCAAGAGGGAGGATGAGCTAGCTTTTTCGTAGTCACTCCAAACACAATCTCATATGGCATAGGCCAATGTACTCCCTCCATTTTTTAATATAAGATGTTTTAGCATTTGTCCACATTCACATGCATACAAATGTATCTAGACACATTTTAGTGTACATGTTCACTCATTTTAGTATGCATGTAGATAGTATGTAGAACACTTAAAACATCTTATATTAAAAAAACGGAGGGAGTAGTTAATAAAAATGTGGAGCACAAAAATAAAGCAGAATGATAAGGTCACTTCCACAATAAAGCTTAAGTTTGCACTAAAGCATCCTGCAAAGCCAAAATACCTGCCCACGCCCCTTCATTCTATGCAAGGCTAAGACAGTAATTAGCCAGCTAATTGGAGACAATGGAGTTAGCAACTGCGAGGTCAGACAAGGGGATTTCAGAACCAAGCCTCATCAAGGCATGTCAAAAGAAAAATCAGAAACTTATCCTCATCTCCAAGTTACCCTCTCTACAAGAAGCTTCTGTTCTCCTGCATCAGGAATTCCTTTAAAACTTTATCTGGTGTGGAAAAGTACTACACTACACATTCATTCTTGATGAGCTCGTGTTGGTTGTCGATCTTGCTCGCCTTGCCCAGAGAAAAACATCAGGACAATAAGAACAGCAACCAAGAAGAGGAGGATGTACAAGGCATTCACACCGAGTAATGTCGGGGAACGTCCGCCCACTGACTTCTTTATCGTTCTTCCAGCTCTATATGCCTCGAGGAAACGACTAATTTGGGATCCATGGTCACCTTCTTGCAGATTCTCTGATCCCTCAACCTGCGACAAGAATGCTTTCAATCAATTACATAGCACGACTAAACAAATCACTATTGGAGGTTGTGGTGAAAGATACTAAGCAAATAGATATGAGTGGGTCAGTTTGCACCAAAATCTGATGGCAACACCAAACATTTGGTTGCACATAACAATTGCATATCAATATACCATGTGACATGCTGTAAGAAAACATACAAGTTTTAGTTGTGAACTAAATCACTCCTTTGAAATTTTAAGGTAGTATCATAATGAAAACCAACAGGGAAAACAAAAATGCTATACGTACCACTTCATACTCTTCATCTTTGTCCCAGACTACCATCTTTGGCAGCTGTGAGCTCTTAGAATCATGAAAAGGATCGGTGAATTCTTCCCATTGCTTGACCCCCACATATCCAAACACTAGATCATGGTTTGCATTGGCTGCAGACTTCAGAACTTTTATCAACTGCATGGAAGTTTCATCAGATTCATCCTCCAGAACTGTAAGAACAACTTTCCTATTATCATCTTTTAACATCTTAAGAGTCTCTGCATTGATGGGCACAGTTTTGGGCAATAGAGATTGCCGTATAAAATCGTCCAAGAAGGTTCCTGCATCCACAACAATTATATTGCGATGTACCATCAATCTGGGAAAGACATGCATTACAAAGAAGATCGTCTGGGTGAACTACGCAAATAATTCCACCACTAGAAAATCGAGGCACTGCAATCAGTAAGAACAGAATGACGAATCCAGGATTTCACTCCGTAGCATATGTGCCGAGAAATGTACAGAATTTGGTATCCAAGCATACCTTCAAAGGGACCATAGAAAACACTTTGCTCGTTATACTTTATGTTGAGTGAAACCAATGCTGGAATCTTGTCAAAATCATACACGGCCATCAAATCCTCCGAGAAATCTTTTGCTATAGAAAACCATGCCTTCTTCTTGTATCTCGCTCCATACTCAGCAATTGATGATTCATCCACCCCAAATCCGATAAATAAGGGAAAACCTACACCGGCTTCCTGAACAAAACTTTTGATAGCTGAATCGGACTCGAGAACAGAAACATGAGGTGCCACAAGCTTCTTCAGGCTCTCAATGAGTAGACCGGCCTTCCTTGAACCAGTGTACTCAGTGGGGACTCCATGGTCAAAAAGCATCAGAGTAGGGAAGCCACTGCATCCAGCAAAACAAACGAAATTTTCATTTATAAAACACACTCCGGCCTGGTTTAACCAAACTAGCAGAGATATTCGACCAGATTGCTTACTCTACTCCGTATTTGGATCCAAGCTTCTTGTACTTCTCTGCATTTACTTTTGCCACTACAATTGGCGGGCTCAGCCCAGCAAGCACTGGAGCAGCTTCATCCAACTGCGAATGGGCAACACGAAAGACGGCTTATCAGTTTATATCAAGGCAGGACACACCTATATTGAATCTCACTCAGAAAACATCAAGAACTCTTAGATTGATTTTTGTGTGTAACTTGAGTACACTGTGAGAGGGAGGAGAGATAAGGAGTAAGGAGTTTTCTGGATCCTTCTCCATCGATCCTCTCTATATCAGCTCCCTTTTACATTTTAGACCTTGAATACTTAGCTAATTACATCTCACTACCAACACTCCCCCTCAAGATGGGGCAAACACATCATAAAGCCCCATCTTGCTACAAAAACTGGAAAACAGCCTCTCTGGAAGTCCCTTTGTAAGGACATCAGCTACTTGACTAGCTGAAGTTACATATGGTAAACAAACTATACCACTATCAAGCTTCTCTTTTATGAAATGGCGATCTATTTCGATGTGTTTTGTACGATCATGTTGAACAGGATTGTTAGCAATATCTATGGCAGCCTTGTTATCACAATAAAGCATTAAAGGTTTATGCTTATATAACTTCAGTTCAGATAGAAGAATCTGTAACCACAAAAGTTCGCATAAACCTTGAGCCATTGCCCTAAATTCGGCTTCAGCTGTTGACCTGGCAACTACACTTTGCTTTTTGCTTCGCCATGAAACTAGATTTCCCCCAACAAAAGTGCAATAACCGGAAGTAGATCGCCTATCGTCCAAGGATCCTGCCCAATCAGCATCCGTATAACATTCAACTTGTATATTTCCTTGTTTTGAATATAATAGACCTTTTCCTGGGCATCCTTTAAGATATCTTAGGATTCTATTTACGGCCTCCAAATGTATTGTTTTGGGGTCATGCATGAATTGGCTCACAACACTTACGGCAAAGGCAATATCAGGACGGGTATGAGAAAGATATATTAATCTCCCTACTAATCTTTGATAACGTTCACGATCCACAGATATCCCCTCATTGCTACTTAGCCGATGGTTTTGTTCAATAGGTGTAGCGGCAGGACGTGATCCATACATACCCGTCTCTTTAAGCAGATCAAGAATATATTTTCTTTGAGATAAAAAAATACCTTTTGATCCCCGTGAGACCTCTATTCCAAGGAAGTATCTCAGAAACCCCAAGTCCTTCACTTCAAATTCATGTGCCAGATATTGTTTCAGGTTTAGGATTTCCTTGGAATCGTCTCCTGTGATCACAATGTCGTCAACATACACTATTAGAATTGCAACCATATCACAATTGTGTTTGTAAAATAGTGTATGATCAGCATTGCTTTGACAATATCCCCTTTTTAGCATAGCTTGTCTAAATCTGTCAAACCACGCTCGTGGTGATTGCTTTAGACCATATAGTGACCTGCACAAGCGTAACACCTTTCTTTCGGTTTGACTGGATTCAAAGCCAGGTGGAATATGCATATAGACTTCCTCACGAAGATCACCATGTAGGAAGGCATTTTTAACATCCAATTGATAGATATTCCAATCAAAGTTGGCAGCACAAGATATGAGTGTCCTAATTGAGTTCATCTTTGCCACCGGGGCAAAGGTCTCCTCATAGTCTATACCGTAAGTTTGTGTATACCCTTTCGCTACCAGACGAGCCTTATATCTCTCAATCTTTCCTTCAGGTGTGTGTTTAACAGTAAAGACCCACTTGCACCCTACAGGTTGCTTACCATGCGGTAGATCTACGAGCTCCCAAGTTTTGTTTTTTTCTAGAGCTCTCATCTCATCAAGCATTGCATCCCTCCACTTCGAGTCCTCTAAGGCTTCTTTCCAGTCATGTGGTATAGATACAGAATCCAAGGAAGCAATGAAGCTTTGGAAAGATGGGTTACAATATTTGTAGGAAACATAATTGGCTATATCATATTTATGTCCAACAAAGTCTTTGAGATATCCAGGGGGATTTCGAGCTCTAGTGGATTTTCGTACAGTTATAGGCAAATTGTCTAAACAAATAGATGGTTGGTTATCACTCTGCCCTGTAGTGTTAATAGGAGCTACGGGATCATAAGAGTTACTATTGGTACCTGGGACTCTATGCACTGTAGATTCCACGCCTTGTGATGGAAGTGATGAATCCCTTGTCACATCCTGCTCACCTTCATGATAAAAAATATCATTAATATCATTATCACCGTCATTGTAGTCCTCCCCCTGACTAACAGTGTTGTCACGAATTTGAGTTTCACCTGAAGTAGGAGCAAGAACAGGAACAATTGTAGGACCTTCATCATGAACACTCCCCCTTTCTTGCTGTTCTTCAGGTGGAGATAAATAAATACCAGATTCGCTAGACAAACCATAATATGGTTCATTTTCACGAAATGTAACATCCATGCTTACAAAAAACCGATGCTCCGAAGGACACCAACACCTATAACCCTTTTTTGAGGGGGAGTAACCCATGAACACACATTTAAGTGCTCGTGGATCTAATTTACCAACTGAATTTCTATAATCATGAACAAAACAAACACACCCAAATACCTTTGGAGGGACAAGAAACTCATTTGAATTTAAAAGACACTCTGCAGGAGTTTTATGAGCTAAAACACGAAGGGGCATACGATTAATTAAATAAGTTGCAGTTTTAATTGCTTCGCCCCACAGGAATTTGGGAACATTCATTGTAAACATCAAAGACCTTGCAACCTCAAGTAAGTGTCTATTTTTTCGCTCTGCCACGCCATTTTGTTCTGGCGTGCTAACACATGTAGTTTGATGTTCTATACCATTTAAGGCAAGAAACTGATCAAAATCATGATTAACATATTCCGTTCCATTATCCGTGCGCAAGATTTTAACAGTAGCTTCATGTTGATTTTTAATAAGAGCACACAGATCTTTAAAGACGGACAAAACATCACTCTTATGCTTCAGAAGATAAAGCCATGTGTAACGACTAAAGCAGTCTATAAAGGTTACGAACCATCTATGTCCCGAAACAGAAACGACCTCACAGGGTCCCCAAACATCGGAATGAATTACTTCAAACGGTCTCTTACTTTTCAAACCGATGCTTGGGTAGGAGCCCCTGGTATGCTTAGCTAGTTCACAAGCATCACATACCAGGACATCCTTAGGACACAACTTGAACAAAGTAGGATAGATACGTGACATAGCTGCAAAAGAAAGATGACCTAGCCTACGATGATGTAATACCAACTCTTGACATGGTGACAGGCAAGATGCGAGAGCCACTTCATCACTTCCATCATCAAGGTAGTAGAGCCCGTCATGCTCGGTCCAGTCCCCAAGAGCCTCCCTGTCTGTAGCTCCTGAAAAACACAACAAGTAGGTTCAAACCACCCTCCACAATTAAGTGACTTTGTAATAGAGCTAACAGATAGGAGATTGACTGGGAATTTTGGAACATGTAAAACTGGAGATAATGACAATGATTTTGTGCAGCGGATGGATCCACGTCCAACTATTGGTGCCATGGAGCCATCTGCTACACGAACCTTGTCTTTGCCTGAACAAGGCGTATAAGAAGTAAACATCTCAGATGCACCTGTCATATGGTTTGTGGCTCCTGTATCAATGATCCAGGATCTTGATTGGGTTGTGGTATTGTTAGCGTGATCGAATCTTGTACCTTGACTGGAAGTGGCAATCAGACTGGATTCAGCCATAGGGGAACTCTGATGGGATGACGAGCCTTCAGAGAGTTTAAGCTTGGAAGTGAACTCTTCGAGAGCTCGAACATCTACAACTGGTGGCTCCCGTAGAGATGCAATGTGGCCTGCTTGCTTCTTGTTTCCTCCTGCTGGCCGAATTTCCCCTTTTTCCCACCAAGGTGGATAGCCATGCAGTTTGAAGCACGCCTCTTTTGTATGCCCACTCTTTTTGCAGTAATCACAAAAGGATCTGCTCTTGTCTGTTTTTGCAAATTGGCGAGGTGGTCGACGAGATTGCATCATCAAGGCTGCACGATCATCTCCAGACCTCATGCTATCCTCCTTCGGCTGAGCTAAGCGAGTTTCTTCCTCCAGCACACTTGAAATTATGTCATCAAGACTGGGCCATTCAGATTGAGAAAATATAAGTTGTCGCCTCAAATTGAATTCTTGATTTAATCCATCAAGAAACAACTTGCCTACAAGTGACTCAAACCATTTGTGATGGACTGCTAAATCTTGCTTATCAACAGGTTGAAAGGGATGAAAATAATGCAAGTCCCTGTACAACCGTTTCACCTCTCCAGCATACTCCGTCACTGATTTTGTGCCTTGCTTCAAATGAGTAAGCTCGTCCATGATACGAGTGGCCTGCATTTTATTTGACTTTCCAGCAAACTGCTTCTCTAGAGTTACCCAAACTTCGTGCACTGTTGGCATGATCTCGACCTGTTGCCGAACAATTGGTTCCATACTTCCCAACAACCATACAAGTACCCTGTCATTGGTCTGTTTTGCCAGGGGATCACCATTCTTCTTTTCTTCTTCATCTTCAGTAAGCAAGCCTTCATAACCATGAGAACTCAAGATTAATTGGGCATGACGTGCCCAGCTGACATAGTTGGTTGGACCCGACAACTTAACTGGATTCTGTTCGAGTGCATATTTTACTGTCTCGGGAGCTACTCTGGTTTGTTGTTCCTGCCTCTCTAACAGCTTACTGAAGATCTCATATATTTTGTCAACACTTGTTGTTTCTGACATTATTCACAGCCTGGAAATATACCAATGAACAAGTATGCTCTGAACCGCTAATTTTACTCAGAGCAAAAAGAAACTAGCAGTGGCACGTTCTAGTCACTTGTGATGAATAACGAGATGTCAAAGCAGCCTCACGGGACTTGTCTTTTGCAGCAACAGACAAGTACTAATGTTGGTGGCAGTCCGTCAGTCTGAAGTACTAGTATGAGTGATTCTCAACCTCAAATGCCCACAGGCAATACTAGTCACAATTAGTAAGAGATACAGTCGGTATTAGTACCTTTCAGCCTCTCACACAATTGGCCAGATGCAGTAGATCGTTGCGGCCACAGAGCAAAGCTCAAAATCGCTGCTGCAGACACCGCGGAGATTGGCGGCGATGACCAGGAAGGAGCTGAGGCGACCAGGCTTAACAGATCTCAAGGGATTTGAGCAGGATTAGCCACTCCACTCAGCAGGTTAATGGCGACGGCGGCTACGGCGACACAGCACCTCTCCGGCGACCAAATTTGCTCACAAACGCAGGGGAGACGCACCAGAAACGGCCTGCTCTGATACCATATTGAATCTCACTCAGAAAACATCAAGAACTCTTAGATTGATTTTTGTGTGTAACTTGAGTACACTGTGAGAGGGAGGACAGATAAGGAGTAAGGAGTTTTCTGGATCCTTCTCCATCGATCCTCTCTATATCAGCTCCCTTTTACATTTTAGACCTTGAATACTTAGCTAATTACATCTCACTACCAACAACCTATTACAAGCAAGAAGTGGTTGAGCGAGTGGATCTACAACTGAATCCAATCCATGTCTATGAACGATCACCACCTCTAAGCACCATTGTTAATCTCACCCACACCAGGATCCCGGCCAAATTCCCGTCGATCCAAGTGGGTCAGCATCTCACCTTCACAGTGCGCACTTCCAAGTTCCAACTACTACCCTACTACTTTAAGTTTAACCCAATCTCGTTTCTCTTTCAGGCTAGTCGGGGTACGAGGTTTCTACTGAACATCGGTGGTGGAGGATCGCGCGTAATCGAAAGGAAGGGCGGGCGGACAGGGTACCTGCGGGGCAAGGCGTTTGCAGTGGCCGCACCAGGGGGCGTGGAAGTCGACGAAGAGGAAATCAACGGCGGCAACCGCCTCCTCAAAATTGCCCTCGTCCAGCTCCACCACGCTCCCATCCCGGGGGATCTGGAACCTAGTGGGCTCCCCTTCGCCGCTCGCGAAGCAAGGCGGGAGCACAAGAGCGAGAGCGATGAGAGGAAGCAGACGCCGTAGCTGCTGCGGCTTGTCTACCGCTACCGGCGCCATGGGTTAGCTCGATTCGATCTCGAGCGGAGCTGGCAGTGGTGAACTGGTTTGGACTGGGTACTATGGAGTGGTACCCGTACAGTAGAGCATCTCCACTGGGCTGTGCGAAAGTGTGGCGGGGTGCTGACCCATGTGCGGCCCAATGGGTCAGCCAACGGCATCCCCTAGTATTGTTTTATTTAAAATTAAGCATTCACAAATTTAAACAAACGTCTCCTTCATTCAAACATAGATATATTACAACGAGATTAACGCTAAAACTCAAAATTAAACTAAAAGTTAAACGTTGGAAGAGAGGTCTTCGTCCTACGTTGCCTGGGTCCTCCTGGTCGTCGTTGTTTCGAGACTACTCGGTGCCTCTTCGCTGCTGCAGTGCACCGCCTCGCCCACTATCCATGGTAGCAGGTAGGCATAATAATATTACTTATTTGTTTTTAAAAGAACAATGATGATGCTTCCACTCACCTTTCAGTTATTGATTAGTTGAACCTGATTGCAAAGCAGTATGCACACCCTTGTACAAAAGGAAGATATCCTTTGCAATATAACGTGATTAACCAAAGACAATCAGAGCTCACTGTTGCCACGAGGAATATTAATCGTCACAGCTGCATGACTTGATTACACACATCACGCATGGATTAGGTTGATTAAAGGAGAAGAGTTTCCGATTGGTAGAAAGTGGCGGGGGGTTGGTTAACGCACGTCTGACAAAACCATCCAAAGGCATAGGGCCAAGAGGTACATAGAGCGCAATATCACATCTGGAGATCATATCTCTATAGGCATCGTCTTACTAACAAGAACTGATGCTCGTGTGCACGCGATGTGAAATGGTGTTTGTCGACTCATCACCAAACACATCACCACCTTTTCGTGTACTATTAGCTAAGCATTTACACTCTCGAAACAGGTTTTCGTATTGCTATATGAATATAGCAACCACACACTACCACTTTGAGACCACTGATGGGACAAACAACACAGTTTAACCCAAAAGAAAAGAAAGAGAAAAAAGAAGACAAAACAATGCCAATACCGACGGATCAACGTAAACAAAAATGACTCGCAAGCATTTACGCTAGTGCAGCTTATTTTTAGTTTTGGATATTTATTGATAGAAAAGGGTCGGGCACCGGCGTTAACAAGCAATTCAAACGTGACAATTATGTACTCCCTCTTATCATGTTTGTAGTTCAAACAAAAATTACGAAGCGGGGGTACGAAGTATTTTCAGTGCTTGTCACGGGAAATTAGCTGTAACAAAGTGCAGGTGAGATATATATGCATGACAAGTTGACTACCATTATCCATATCAGCATGATTGATGCACATATTATGATGGGAAGTACTCCTGATTTGTACTGTACAAGGGCAACGGAAAGGCTGGTACATTTTCATCGGTGGAGACAATTACTCCTCGACTAACAGTCAAATAATATATTGTCCAAGAATTCAAGCCCCAAAAATATATATTCCTGGGGTAATTAGATGCCAAAACAAGCAATTGCATAGCATATTATTCAATGTAATCTAAAATGGAGCATAAGACAAAGGTGAAAAAGGAACCAGAAACATCAGGAAAAAAAAATCTCGCTAATTTGGTATACCCTCTTATAACAGATGAAAACACGACAAGTATATTATGAATTTAATGTCGAATCACGATGTTCTTTTTTCATGTTTACGAGGTTATATATAGAGAGAGAATGAGCAGGTAAGCAACACAAGGACCTCCAACCTAACTCGATTCGCGACGAAGAGAACTGAAATTATCCATGTTCATGTTGTGTGATGGGAAACAATCCTATGTCCTTCTTTTGATCTATGATATTGCAGGGAGTACAACAATGAAGGTGGTACCGAGTCTAGATCCTATCTGGATGGCGGGGCTTTCTCTCGGAATTTGAGGGATATGAGAGACTTGCCCCTGCTGCAAGGGCATCCGTGTCCTTTATATAGGTGGCTTGTCTTGATTGCCAAGGCTTTGTTTTCTCGCATACTCGTATAAAAATATGTGATCATACATAAAGGGTATGGTTTTTAATTTATATGTAGTCATGGTATGTTTGTCGACATTTACCTAAACAATTCACAACCCCATCATGATTGTATCAATATAGATCACAATCCATACATTCTTATAGTTATACCTACACATATAAAAAAAATCAAAACATTATTGTAGTCTCAATATTGTTACAGGGGTCACGTAATTACCCAGCGAGCGCGGGAGAGGATGCTTGTCTATCCAGAGGTTGTACCTCGGCCAAAGGAACGCTACTAATCCCGTCCCCGACCCAAGCCGGCCACAACACAGTGCTGGCGCCATGGGAAATGGTTCCACTATGGATGTCTGATCTCTCGTGTCACGACCTCCCTCTCACCCAGCTAAGCCGCATTTTTCTCATGTCATGTCTGCGATGCAGTGTTCTCGACCCATCTATAGGCTTGTGATCCGAACTTCATTGTACTTAGACCAACCTTGGACCCATAAGAACAGGACAACAAACAGTTAATCTGATGTTCTTGTAAATAACATGACAACCCAAAAATTAAAAATGAATCAAAATGTTTCGCGTGGAACACTATGCATGCTAGTTATCTCAATTTATCTCGGAAATGGTGAACTGAGCATCGTGACACAATGAAAAGAAGAGAGAATAATTAGCTGACGACATTTCTTGAGTTGGAGTAAATCGGAAGACATTGGAATTTAGCAACACAAGATGACAGTTGACACACACACACAAAAAAAGATTCGGCATCCTTTGTCGTTTTGGACAGAAACATGTGCATGCATGTGTGTCGTAACTATTTGTTTAAGTTCGTACGTACCCATATTATAAGGGTATATAGATACATATTTCACGCACGTAGGCTTTACAGACTTGATGAGCAGCATAAGTCCAACACCCTCAGCCACAAATTAAGCTTAAAGTTCGGTAGCGAACTGTATAATATGTATATAACCAAGTCCTTCCATATTAGTGTACTAAAGCACACCACGGACACCGAATTATTGAGAGACTAAAAAGGACTAAGCACTGGACATATATCAAATCAAATCATCTGCTCTCCCTGAACAACTAAGCACATGTATCAACTTTGGCTAATTTACAGCGAAGCCTCGCGTACTTTGTGTTGCTGCGAACACGCATGCTCACATCACACAGCTAGGGAGATTCCATCATCGATCAATGGCGGCGCGGGCGCGCGCAGCACGGGAACGCATGCTACGTACTTAGTACGTGCATGACTTATCTCGATCTATCTCATGGCGACTTGAGCTTGGCGGCGAGGCAGGAGGCGGCGCGCTTGCAGGAGCGGTAGAGGCTGAGCACGGAGAGCCACTCGGCGAGGGCGTGTCCCACCCGCTGCCGCCGGACGCGTACCCTCCCGAGGCGCCCAGCCGGCAACATGGCGTACTCCACGGGGACGACGGAGGAGGGGTCGTAGGGGTCGTCAGACCTGCAGAGGAGCGACGGCGGGAGAGGGAGTGGCTTCTTACCGGCCTTGGAGGAGCGTGACCGCGCCGGCGTCTTGGGGATGCCCGGGCGGTGCTCCCACGAGAAGGGCACCGAGGAGGCCCGCAGCGGGGAGGGGAGGAACCGGTGGAAGGGGGACGGCGAAGGCGGAAAGAAGGAGAAGGGTGAGGACGATGGCGAGGCGAAGGAGGCGCTGGAGCTGGATGGAAGTAGGCGCCGACGCTGGCGTGGGGTGGCGGCCGCGGAGGCGGTGGGGGTCGCCGGCGCGGGTGGAGTGGAGGAAGTGGGCATGTTGATGGTTGTGTGTTGTGTTGGACCTGTTGGTTGGTGCTGTGATGGGGGCATGGGGCAGCAGCTAGGCTGGGGTCTTGAGGTTTTATTCGCGGGCGAATATCTGGGTGTGGACAGAGACCCGACCGCGGCAACGATGAGGGAATGGGCTAGTGCAATATTTTGAGACCTCTCGTCGGCTACGCGCCTTCAGTTTCAGAGATAATCTGTTGAAAGCCAGATTAGTCGCAAATCATGGAAGAAACTCTTCTTGTGCAAAAAAAGTGCATTGCGTGTTGCGTTGCAGTTGGAAGCTAGGAGAACTGGGGGGATGAACTTTTTTTTAAAGAAACATAGACAGAAACACTCACAACACGCGCATACACTCACCACTATGAACGTAAACACGCATACCCTATTTTTAGGAGCACGCCCGAAAGACTGAGCCGGTGGAGCAGGTATTGAGATTAAGAAAGTCACCACGGGTGTTTCGCTGTCACGGGAATGACGCCTCCGACTAAAAAATATTCCGCCTAAATGAGAAACATAAACGTCAAATCTGGGTTTTAAACTCTGTTGGATTGGGGGTACAACCGCCCTCCTAACTATCCAACCACAGCCGGGAGGGATGAACTACGCAATGCAATGGTGGGAGGACTAGCGGCGGGGCGGTATGAACACCACGCCGCAAGAAGTGGAAATCTCTTTCTATAAAAAGTGGGAAAGAAAGCGAGCTAGGCGGTGTAGAGAAAAGTGGAAAAGCAGTGTATGCAATTTGCAGCTCGATCTGGTAATACGTCGCGCATCACGTTTGGCTTAAGGTTTGCATGGCCCCGTAATTAGTAGCAGCAGTTAGTGGTATCACTCATGTAATCAGGATTCTCTTTCGTCTAAACCGAAAGATACGCGGACAAGCTAGCAAGTTTCCGAAGGTGAAGGTGATGCGGACCAGTTCGACGGCGGCGACGGCGATGCAGGGTGGAGGCTCTTTGGAGCTGAGGTTCGTTGACTTCCCGTCCGCCATGGGACTCCTTCCGATCCAAGGGTGCAGTGGAGGAGCGGCGGCGGCGCGCCAGCGGCACGTCTTCTTCGACGCCAGCGTCTTCGATGTCTTACAGGGCTGGATTGTAATTTCTATTTCTCTTAGGGACTGCTCTGTAATGACTCTGGTTTAATTTCACTGGATCTTTCTCGCAAAAAAAGCTAGCATGCTTCAGTACACTAGGCAGTGAAACGGAGTAGGCAGTAGGAGCTACAGTAACTTGCAAACAAACAATGTACGGAGGCGTACGGTGAAAACCATTGTTAGATTACGGCAAGACAAGAGAATAAGACATATATCCTCCCCGAATCCCAGCCCATTCCTTCGCCTCCCCGTTTCAGCCAGGTAGGGATCGAGGACCACCATGGCAGTATGGCACCATGGATGAACTTCACGCACGCATGCATCCCCACGAAGAAGGCCTCCCTGGGAAAGTAACCGGTCGATCGAAAGAAATATCCTCAGATGCTTTCTCTCTTCCGCAATCCATCCATAGCCATATCCATCTGCATCTCTTCGTACGCAACCTCTCTCTCCTCCGTGACTGCATCGATCAGACAGAGACCTTGATCATGGCTTTCAAGATTCTTCTGGCAGGGTATGCATGATGCATAGTAGTATATGATTGCACAATATAATGCGTGTCTTTAGTTTAATATCTTCGCCATCGCTTTTAGTAGGGGAGCGTTTTCAGCTCACAACGGACAAGCCGCAAGCTCACAAATTCAGGGGTTAGCTAGGAGTTGCCTCAAACTGAAGGAACTCATTTGTTGTATTTGGCATCGCACTACAGGAACGGGGCTCTATGACGACGGCTTTTTGTCGGGGCCGTCGGCATAGACCCCGCGAAGCAAAAAAAATTGACGCATGCCTAAGCCGACGGCAGGTCACTCTCATTTCTTCTATTTTTCATTTAATATGAAATAAATCATATCTTTAAATCCGTAAATCAAAATTTAACAAATAAAATGTCTAAATCGATTAGAAAAATGAGAGGAATCCAAATATGACATCTATATCATCATTTTCATCATGCATAGTACTTTTTGCAACATATTTTTGGTACTTGCTTAATAAAAAAGTTATTTTTGGCACTTAAAAAATGGAAAATGATATTTATAAAAATAATTTAGAAATTGTTTTTGCCAACAATGTTTGCCATACCAAGACTCACCTATGTATCAAATATGGACACATTATCACAAACTATGGCACGGGTCCATTTTGACCTTTTTTCAACAAAATAAAAGAAAGTGAAAAAATAATCAGAAAATGAAATCCTTTGGCATGGAGTCATTTTATCTGTACTAGTTGCTAGAAAAAATTATAAACTTGAGTTTTGACAAAGTTTTCAAAAAACTTCTTCACAAAAAGGCCAATCATCTATGAACATGTAGAAGTTTCGAGTCAAATGACCTAGATATGATCATTCCCGTGGTGTACTTTGTGATAATGTGTCCATATTTGACACATAGGTGTATCTTGGTATGACAAACAATGTTGTAGAACTGAGTTTTTTCAAAATATTTTTATAAATATAATTTTTCATTTTTAATTGTAAAAAATGACATTTTTTTTGAAGCAAGTACAAAAAATATGGTGAAAAATGGCACCCATCCAATTATCACACAAAGTAGACCATATTTTATGGATAATCCAGCAATATTAGGAATTTTCTCGGTTTCTACCTAATTTCGCCTATTTAAATGACTTTATGCCTATTTTTCGAAAGTAATTGAATTTTGAACTACAAGTGTGTGATAGTTTGCTCTGAAAATTTTACAAAATTCATTTTAAGATACACCAGTAGTGGTTATATCACAGAACCGTCGATAGTTTTGAAAAATGCGTGCCCTTTCGATGAATAGACACAACGTCCATTCTGAGCATTTTTTCAACAAAATAAAAAAAGTGAAAAAATACTCAGAAAATGAAATCCTTTGGCAGGGAGTCATTTTATGTGTACTAGTTGCTAGGAAAAATTATAAACTTGAGTTTTGACAAAGTTTTCAAAAAACTTATTCACAAAAAGGTTAATCATCTATGAACATGTAGAAGTTTCGAGGCAAATGACCTAGATATGATCATTCTCATGGTGTAGTTTGTGATAATGTGACTATATTTGACACATAGGTGTATCTTGGTATGACAAACAATGTTGTAGAACTGAGTTTTTTCAAAATATTTTTATAAATATCATTTTTTATTTTTTCAATTGTAAAAAATGATATTTTTTGTGAAGCAAGTACAAAAAAGGAAAATTTATTTTATTGTTATTTATTCAAAATATACTATTACGTAATCGTAATCATTGTTACTTATTCAAACAAAAATTTAAAATTTAAACAATGAAAAAGTGTAATATCGTAACCGAGAGGTTAATATGATTGATAAGATACTCAAAAGTTAAACGTGCTTGGGCTGGAGCAATTTTATGATGGGTGACCGAATGAGAAGTTTGACTAGGGTAAGTATTTTGATCTATGACTAAGTGTGTAATTAGAGATTAAGTATGTGGCTAAGTGGAAAATTTTGAAATAGAATTAAAAAAGTTAAAAAGTAAAAAAAGTTAAAAAGGATGAAAAATAAAAAAAGATACAAAAAGATAAAAATTTTAAAAATTATTGAAAAAAATGCCGACAGGTACTATGCCGACGGCTTTGGCTAAGCCGACGGCTTTCTGGGCTAGCCCTACGGACACGTATGGCGACGAAGCTAAGCCGACGACTGCCGTCGGCATAGCCTATGCCGACGGCAAAAAGGGCTATGCCGAGCCGTCGGCTTAGCTTCTCATTCCTGTAGTGTTGTCTTGTAGTTCGTGGAAATTGGTGGTGATTCTTCTCTCGCTTTCAGCGCATCCGTATTAGTTAATCCAATTGTCGACCCTCAGGCTCATTGTGTAAGAGCCATGTGCTACACACGCTGAACTAACCTCATTTGGCTCGCAGCAATTTTTTTTTTTTGCGGCAAGCTCTTGCTAGACGTAGGATCCTGAGTATTTTTAATTAAAGAAAAGGGACATCAAATTCAATATCCTACTATATATAAAACTTCGTGCGATTCGCTCCCGTTTAGCCTATCCACGTCGCCCCTGCTGCAGAGGAGTTTCTTCCAATCGCATCTAGCCACGGGCGCAGCGCATTTGCGGAAACCCTCCTCGGAAGGACCAGTTCGCAATTGCGGAAAACGTCAGTGGCCTCTATGGAAAAGTGTCGGCAGATCCCCCTCGCCCTGTCTCTCTCCGCGCGACGCCGCGGTTACCCGCCGGCGCCGGCGCCTCGCGCCGCCGTTCTGCTCCACGACGCTCAGATCGAAGGCGACGGCTGGCTCCGCCGTGCTCGCCTCTACATCCTAGCCTCGAACCGCATGCCGGGGCGCCGCGCGCGCCGTGGAATCGCCTCCGCCGCGCTCGGCGGCCGCTGCCGTGTCCGCGCGTCACTGCAGACGCTCCGGCGACCAAACGGTGGCGGCGCCGCCACGTGCGGGTCTGCCGCGACGAGCCGTATGCTTCGCGCTGACCCGCGCGTCTTGGAACTCTGGCCACCGGTGACGTCAACGACGTGGGCCTGTGCTGCCAGATGGGCCGCTTGGTGGGCTGGGCCGCCGCTATGCGGCTGGTTCGGCCTGCCTATTTTTTTCTTCTTTCCGTTTTGTTTTATTTTTTAAAAACTTTTGTAACTTACCAAATTCATTTCAAATTCAATTCAGCCCAAATTTAAAATTTATGTAACAATCAAAATAATCATTACATCTTCCTTGGAACCTTTTCCCAAATTATTGCAAAACTTGAAATTTTTTAAATACACATAAACAAAATATAAAAAATATATCAAAATGCTAGGGAAAAAATTGTCAACTATTTATCACACAAAACAAATAAGTTTTGAAAATTCAAATATATAACAATCAAAATAATCATTACATATACTTTGGAACCTTTTCCAAAATATTGCAAAACTTGAAATTTTAAAATTACACACAAACAAAATATAAAACAAATATCAAAATGAAAACAAAAATAAATACTACCTATTTACGATGTAATGCAAACATGTTTTTATATTTCAATTCCATGAATATTTGTAGGAAATATAAATTCAATTTCCCCTTATTATAAAATAAATTTTAAAATGCTCATATGATATATTTCCTCTGATTATGGTGTTAAATAAAAAAATTACGACAACATGGAACCATATTTTATCAATTCAATTTATTTAACATACTCAAAAGTAATAAAACTTAACTCTCTCTAGCTACGTAGCTAAATTTTAAAATACTTTATTACATGAATATTTAGAGAAAATACAAATTAACTTCCTCTGCTTATGAACTGAACTTAAATTGAATCTAACAAATGCTCATAAAATGTATTTCCTCCGATTATAGAATTAAATTAATTTCAAAGGACCACAACAAATTCCAACGAATTTCATCATTACACAACATCTTTCAATTTCACTACTTTTCAAACCTACACAATTTTTAAATATACACAGTTCCTAATTTAGATTTCATTTACTCCACATGCGCGGGTATTCTTTATATTCATAACAAACTTACAAACACAAAATATTTTTAAATTTCAATAGATCCAAATCCAATAAACCATCGAACGTGAATATTTCCAAATTTAAATTTTTTACACCACATTATTTACGAAAAGTAAGAAAAAAACATGACTACAAAAATAAACGCTGCCTATTTATGTCGTATGACAAAAATTTAAATTCGAGAATTTAATTTTTGAATGCCTTTCAAAACCAATCATTCAGTAAACGTAAAATAGAAAAACAATTTTTTTTTACTTTTAACGAATTTTAAAATTTAGACACCACAAAAAAAAAATTTCTACTTTTAACGAATTTTAAAATTTAAACACCTTATAGCTTCACACTTAAAAAAAAATAAGCACGTTCAAAACTAAGCAGCTTCCAACTGCGGATGTTTTCAAATTTAAGCTAAACCCTAAACAATCATATTCGAGCACTCCAACTCAAATTACTAATTTGATTTAATCATTTCAACTTACCATTTTGTTAAAATTAAAAGAATAAAAAATTCAATACATTCCAATACGGCCAATTTTCAAATACTCAGCATTCTTTCAAGCACAAATTTTTGCGAATTCAAATAATATTCAAACTTCAACAAAAAAAAAACTGAAATTCATCAACCGGAAACATTCTTTCAAGCACAAATTTTTCCAAATTCAAATAATATATCCAAACATCCTAATTTTCTAAATATCTGAAAATAGTCAATATGACAAATTGCTTCTTTTACGATAAAATATATCATATTTCTCATAAAAAAATACATGCAACACATTTCTAAAACTCAATTTGCTAAAAAAAAGGAAAACTCTAAAATATAAATACTTCACATATTATCTCACATAACCTTTAAAAAAACTAACACATTTGAAATAAATGTTCAAAGAAATGCAACACATTTGAACATTTCAAATTGCTAGAAAATTGAAAACACTCTAAAATATAACCTACAAATTGCATTAACCCTAATTATGTAGTTGAAACAAATACTTACGATATACTTCAAATATATCCAAACATCCCAATTTTCTAAATATTTGAAAATAGTCAATACGACAAATTGCTTCGTCTACGATAAAATATATCATAATTCTCGCAAAAAATACATGCAACACATTTGAAAAATTCAATTTGCTAAAAAAAGAACAAAAAATTGAAACACTCTAAAATATATATATCTCACATATTATCTTACATATTGCATTCTCCCTAATTACGATGTTCAAATAAATCCAAACAAATATTTCGACAAAATACAAACATATAAAACCATTCCAACTTACTAAACATTTAACGTAACTCTAAAATGTGTGAACCAACTCACAGCAAAAAAAACTAACTACTTAGGAATATTTTCACACAAAAAAAACAAAACACATACAAACATGTAAAACCATTCCACCTTACTAAACATTTACGTAACTCTAAAATGTGTGAACCACCTTACAGAACAAAAAACTAACTACTTAGGAATATTTTCACACAAAAAACAAAACACATTTTAAATTGAATTACAATAATTCCCAAATTTGAGCAATCTCCCAAATCCAACCATTTTTAAAACGAAAGCATTTTTTAATTTCAATGATTTCCAAACTTATACAACTTTACAATATCACCATTTTCAAATTCAAATTCAAAAACATACGCGCGGCATTGCCGCGCTCAAATACCTAGTTTTGCTTAGGGCGTGCGTAGGATGGTTTTTACAAGAGTGACATCGTTGCGTGGTAAGATAGATTTTTCTGATAGAATGTGCATATCAAACCATAGTAGTAAGTACAGAGGAGGAAGAAAATCCTACTTGGTATCGGCCGGTGATGCGTTGCTGTTTACTACACGCAGACACAATATTATGGCAAATTAAGCACACGTCAGGCCAACCTAATCTTGTTGGAAGTGGCCTCAATGCAGCTTAACTAACCATTTCCCAAAACACGAAACAGATACTACTGCACGTTTTCTCTGAACCGACACTCTCCGCCGTCTGATTAGTGCGAGACAGGTCGTCTTCACATCTCTCGCAGGCAGCAAATGCAGCACCACGAAGCAAACAAAAAGCGGTGGTCCGGCTACGCTAACCGTGGGGTACTATACTACCAGTGGACATACTGCCTACATAAAGGGTTAGGGTGCACACTGAAAGCAATATCCAGAGCACCCTCCTAAAGAAACCTTTGCCGTCAATCATCAACAGCATCTGCGTTGGATCCTTAGTTTTATTCATTCAAAAACGTGTTACTGTTTGCGGGTAGGACATTGCGTACCATAAATAAATTTTCACCTGGTTTCATTTCCAGCTATTTGTTTTTCAAGGAAAATAGCTATTTGAACACAAGTGTAACAATGCAAGCTCCAATAGTCCAATACCTCTTTGTAAACCCTGATGCTTAATTGATCTTCTTTTGCCCGCAAAAAAAAAAAAATGCAACGAAGAACTGTGCATAACTTTTGGAGATCACGCCTAGTGGTTTGATGGACCATTCGTGCTTTACTAGTTGCATGGACCTCGAGCTGTTAATGAAGTCAGGGCACCAGGAGTATTATGTGTGCAAAGGCAGGAAACAGAGAGTCACTCAGTGCATGCAATCCGGAAATATAGAGCGTGTTTGGTTACCAGACCGTTTTTGTCCTCCCGTCTCCGTGGACCTGTTGGGTCTGGCCATAGAGAAACGCGAACTGAGCCATATTATGTAGCCCATTTCTTTGCCTGCATATCGTTTTTCTTTTTGCCTAGTTATTTCGCAATTTCGTGTTTGGTTGCCTGCATACTTGGCTGTGAACTGTTTGGATGCAACACACAGTTGTTTGGTTGCATGCTGGTTTAGTGTTGTGCTCACCAATTTCAAAACAGGTGGTGTTACCACCTCCTAACACAAGCACACAATCATAAGCAGCAAGCAACAATCAGCCTAACACAATCACAAGCACACAAACCATAACGACTACCATATATACTAGCACGGTCGATGGTCAAGTGCACAACTATCTAATGAAGTACATCACACCAGGGGACAAAAAACACCCTAATGAGCAAACAAGGGAAGCACACACCCTGATCAAAACAAGTTCTGGGCATTCTAAGCCCGGGTTAATAGCTAGCAGGGGCATCCCATGCCCCTGATCAACACTAACATGGGCACCACATGCCCCTGATCGAAATGCCCTACCTAAGCACGCTGGAACTAGCTAGCCGTGCTCAGGACAAGTGTACCCCTCGCCATCGAGTCCATGTGTTCTTGTAGATGTCCATCTTGAAGCCTGTAGCGGTGAGCTTGAAATTTAGGACGTTGTCCTCCTTCAGACTGTACCTGTAGACGACATCTGGCCGTTCCTCGATCACTATCTCCCCGGTGTTCTTGTAGTACATGAGCTCAACATGCTCGGCGCAGTACTTGCAGGCGCTGATCGCAATGCAGCGAGGAAGGGGGATCATCAGCCACTCCTTCAAGCTATCATGGAATATATGACCTTGGGATGACGAGAATGTGCAGTCATCCCGGTCAAGCTGCACGTAGAAGCGCCGCGACAGGTCCGATCTTGGGATGTGGCCGATCTTGGGCTTCTTCCCCTTCACGATCTTCAGCAGCTCCTGCGCCTCCTCTTCCCTTCCAAGTAGCAACGGCTTCTCAAGCTTGCTGTTGAAGGGGATGACGCCGGGCAACGGCACCAGCGGCGCAAAGCCAGGAGGAGGTCCATCTTGCTCGGCCTTGGGTACCTTGTTATGGAGGGTGACGTTCGTTAGCAATGCATGATCAAGTAATGCACAAGCAGTAGCAAGCAATGCACAAACACTAGCAAGCAATGCACAAATACTATCAATGGACAGATTTGCATTTGGGAAAAAACCCCCAAATCAAGCACCGCACAAGCAAGGTATCCTCAACCAAGGTATGCACAAACACTAGCAACCTATGAATGTGTAGATTTGGGACATCAAACCCCAAATCAACCAAGACATGAGCAAGAAAGATGGGAACGGGTACTCCTAAACCTGAATTTGAAAATGGGACAAAATACCGTACTTGTAAGTTTTTAAAAATCGAATAAGTCATGCAAGTACTTATTCATGATATATACTCTAGTCAAATTTTCAAGAAAAATCACGATTGTATATGGCCTACATAAAGAAGAGGAAGTGAAATCTGCATATTAAAATCCAAGTGTTTGTACTATTCGTTGACCAATTTATCTTTTTGCACAAGTTATATACTTTTGTATTTAATTTTCAAGCCTAGCATGCACACACTTCACACATCATCTGCATATATGATTTATGACATAATTTTTTATTCTATCTAGTATTTTTTGTTGATTTTACTGTTTCTCCAGGATCGGGATCAGAGTATCTACTCTCTCCGTTCGTGAATAAGTGTATTTCTAGTTTTTGTCCTAAGAAAAATTTATTAAAATTTACCAACTTTATAGATAAATTCAAAATATACCATACTTTATAACACCAAATTTGTGTTACTAGATTCGTCTTGACATGGAGTTTCAAAATATATCAATTTGATGTCATATATATTATTACTCTTTTCTATAAAGTTGATGAAATTTAGAAAAAATTGACGTAGGATAAAAAGTAGAAGTACACTTATTTGAAAAAGGAGGGAGTATGTTCTTAAAAAAATACAATTCTGCCGTGAGAAGACGCATGCATCATGCGTCTTAAAATCATTATGCTGTCAATTGGAAATAAAAAATGGTCTCTGTTGCCTTAAAATCAGGTTACCAACTTCGGTAAAGAACAAAAGCACTTTACAGGGGGAAATTGTCGGTTACTGGTCAGATCAATTGTGATTAAGAAAGATACCATCTCGTAGTTAGGAAAATAAATTATTTGTTCTCACACGCTACTCGTTGATCAACAGTATATGATTCTACGGTCACTCGTGTAGTCCTATACGTGCTTGATTACAATGGTTGCTCCACTGTCATTGCGCTTAGTTAGACATGTACTGTACTTCGTACTTAGGGGGGGCGTTTCTCACGACCTCGCATCTACCAAGATTGATCACTCGGATGCTGGCGATGGAGGCACCGAAGAGTTGAGGGAAGGCGCAGAGGGAGGACGCAGGCGTCACCGGGACATGACATGCGCCATTGGGTCTCTCGCGGGTTTTTTTATTTTTTTTAGAGAGTACGCAATTGCGTACCGTAGCTTTATAGAAGATAGAATTGTGTTACAAAGATTGACAGAGTCATTGCGCACAATGTCTGTCACACACCCACACCAAAACATAAACTATCAGTGTACTACTCTCGCGAAGCTGCTAGCAGCGGCGAGATGGCGCCGGGAAGAGAGTGTGGCGTCCCGACCCGACTGCTATACAGTGATGCTGTGTGTCACCGGTTAAGTGATACAACCGGATGTTACGGGTTTACCAATCCCCGGCCAAAACTTTTGGCAGCGTTGCTCGGAATTGTTTATCGGCGACGCAACACCCCGATTGATGCCTTAACACAGGCACAACTATCAATGCATAATAGAGAGATCAAGACTTGTGGAACAACTGGCACCTCACAGACTCTACGACTCAAAGCATTATAGTTCAACTCTTATAATAGAGAAAGATAGCAAATTACAAGCAGAGGTCACAGACCCAACATTACAACATGCGGAAACGAAATAAGTTGTTCTAAACAACAAGATCCAAATTATGGCCTAAGAGGCCTACAGATAAACATTCCAGCGCAGCTGTTCCGGGATGTCCCAAGCTGCCACCTGGGAGCCCCAGACTACACGTCGACGTCCACAAAGAACCCATCTTCGAGGTCGGTGAAGTCCTCCTCTGAAACAAAGCAAACGACGTTGAGTTCGACGAACTCGCAAGATTAAATATAGAGTTTTAGCTCGATGAGGCTTTCAATGTTTTAGGACTGTTTTGCATAAAGCTGATTTTATTTATGAAAACATAACTCCATGGCATCGAGTAATAAGAGTATTTTAAAAGAGGTAAGAAGCAACTCTTTTTCTTGATCACCTTTCTCATCATCAACCACCACCATCACTGTACCTGTTCTACAAAGGCATCTCCCCGAATCACCCTCGAGGAAGCTAACCTTGCATTCTTGAGTAGTACCTTTAGTACTCAGGTTTTAATCATTCCGTTCAAGTTATTCTATGATCTCTGAATCCGTCACCAAGTCGTCCATAACCGCGGACACGGATTTTCGAAAAGATTTATCCCTGCAGGGGTGTACAATGTGAAAGTCGCCAGGCTCCCGAGGGCCCTCCCAGCTTCTTATCCATGCGTACCGTCCGGCTCATTGCCTGTACATTAGCTCTCTTCCGGGGAAAGCCGGCTGAGTGGGAGCGGTTACAATCTTTACTTCGCTTAAGACTAACCAAGGATCATCAGTGAGGACGGGACAGGTTCAGTGCCTCCAACACCCTGCCCCGTGGCCACCATTTTCCTAAACACCTCAATCCTCATCTCAGTCTTGGCCACCATCTCAACACACGCGCAAATGGAAAGCCAAACTAGAGGACCCTCGGCTAGTCCGCCACAAGTTAGTCGGTCGACGAGGTTCCATATGCCCACGCATGGTTGCACGCTCATCTTGGCTCGTAGGCGAGAACTCGTATCCAGGCGGCGAGAACGAGACAAGGCACCACAACCACAGTGCCTCTCATCCCCACCTTTAATCATTTATTACCTGTCACCACAATTCTCCACCATCATCCGAATATCTCATCACCTGTTCCAACATGAACTATCCATCGTACAGCTAGGCATTTAACTAAGCATGGCTAAGCAACTTCATAGCATAGTTAAGTATCTCAGGCCAACAATACAAACCTATGGATAATAGGAGGGAAACAGGTAATGGCATCGGAAACTTAATGCAACTATAGGATACTCTAATCCAAGCAAATTGACATTTGGAACCGCATGCAATATTATAGTGGAGAAAATATTCGCGGAAATATAGGATAAGACATGCTCAGAGGGGGGATTACGCTTGCCTCGCTCAACGTGCTGGTAGTACGGATCGTCGGTGTATTGCGGTGTAACCCCGGCTGCTTGATCTATCGAAGCATAACATAGGAAGAAACAATAATCACCACACATGCTTTAACAAATGCAATGCGCAAACACATGATGGCATGACATTTTAAATCCCCGAGACAAGGAGGATTCAATCTATTCAGCTTAACGGAGTTCGGATGCTTAAAGGGGCGCATCCCGAATATACCGTGGAGTTAAGTAATGTAGCAACTTTGTTTGTTGAGTTGAAAAGATGGAACCCTAATGTTAACTTGCATATGAATGACATGATCATGTGAGAAGCAATGTTTAGGTGATTAACACATTCTTGTAATCAAACTAGAAAGGAACTGAAAGGATTTTGTATTACAGCTGAGGAAGGTTAATCGATTATCCGATACAACTGGTTTGAAAAACGACTAAGGACCTGAAGTTTAAACAGTGATCTGGAGTACTGGTTAATTTCGGATTATCCGAATTGTGCACACTCGGATTATCCGATCGTCTCAGCTGGACTGAAAATTGCTAAGGACCTAAAGCAACCTCGCACTGGTGTAATTCGGATATTCCGATTTTATTGGTTCGGATTATCCGACGAACTGCCAACCTCGCGGCGACGGCGAACTTCAGCGAACGGGAGCTACGGACCACGAGCGAGCGAGAGGAGGGCGGGGGAGGTTCGCGTGCTCACCCTAAGCTCGTGGATAGCCTCGGCGGAGGCGGAGGTGGACGGAAGCGGCGGAAATTGCTCGGCGAAGTGGCGGCGGTGGTCGGAGGAAAACGGGCGGCGACAGTCGATTCGCGGCTCCCCGGTTCGATTCCGTTGGCGGAGAAGGAGAAGACGTCGCGGCGGAGCTTTCTGTGGTCGTCGATTTGCTCGGGGAAGCTTCAATCCGCGGCGGCGACGATGGCCATGGAGGCTCGGTTGCGAGCTCGTGGGGAGAGAGATGGGGAGCGAGGGAGCAGTGAGCGAGTGGATAGGGTAGGAGAGTGGCCTCGTGGTGCTTGCTCCTCGCAGGGGAGAGGCAGAGAAGGGGGGGGGGGGCGCGGCGTCGTGCGGGCGCGGCCGGCGGCATGGCGCCAGTGCGGGGAGAGAGACGACGGCGATTTGCAAAAAAAACCATGGCAGTTTTCTTCCATCACCAACTGGTCCTTTCCAGTTTTCTTTTTAAAACCTGTGGCTTTAGGGATTTAATTAAGGCACTTAAACATCTTCAAAAATTATGACAAAATTTGGGGAGGCTCCCCTTAGCCTGTAGAAGCTCCACAAATTTTGGTGTCTCAAACTAAGATGTTTTGTACCACTTTGGTTTAGGAAGGTATGTCTAGAGATTTTTGGTGATTTGAAAAATTGAAGAATACCTAGTGATTTTCAGAGCAAGTGCAAAATATTACTTTTAAAACCCTTGGAACTTCCTTGACAAATATGTTTATTTGCAAACTTTTGTTTAACAACTCAACATCATTTCCATGCAACTGTGGTATTAACTCCAATGAGACATGATTATGCATGGATGCCATGATGCATGAGAGGAAAGAAAAGTGAAAATTTGGTCCATATTTTGCAATACCAAAAGTGGGCTGTTACAATTCTACCCCCCTTACAGGAATCTCGTCCCGAGATTCTAAGATTGCGGAAAGAAGTCGGGATACTCCTCACGTAAACTAGCCTCTCTTTCCCAAGTTGCTTCTTCCTCGGAATGGTGAGACCATTGAACTTTGAGGAACTTGGTAGTCTTGTTACGGGTCTTCCTTTCGGCTTCATCCAGGACACGGATAGATGCTCGCGATAAGTGAGGTCTTCTGGAGATCTAACTCCTCATGATTGACTCCATGGATAGGATCTTTAAAACACCGGCGAAGTTGGGAGACATGAAATACATCATGTACATTTGGGAAGATGACCGGTAACTCCAACTTATAAGAAAGATCTCCTCGCTTGGCCAGAACGGTGAAAGGGCCAAGTAACGAGGGGCCAATTTCCCTTTGATACCGAAGCGGCGAACGCCACGAAGGGGAGAGACGCGGAGATAAGCTTTATCACCAATTTCATAGTGGATCTCCTGATGGTGCTTATTAGTAACTCTTCTGCCTAGACTGAGCAATCTTCAGATTCTCTCGTATGATCCTAACCTTCTCCTCAGCTTCATTGATCACATCTGGACCAAAGAGTGCCCTCTCTCCGGTCTCGGACCAATTTAGAGGAGTGCGGCATTTTCTTCCATACAGAACCTCGAATGGAGCCATGCCCAGACTAGCTTGATAGCTATTGTTGTAGGAGAACTCCGCAAAAGGAAGGTACCTTTCCCAACCCTTGCCAAAAGATTACACATGCCCTAAGCATGTCTTCCAAAACTTGGTTCACTCTTTCGGTCTGACCATCAGTTTGAGGATGGAACGCGGTGCTGAAGTTGAGACGGGTGCCCATAGCAGTTTGGAAACTAGTCCAAAACTTGGAGGTGAATAGGCTTCCACGATCAGAAATTATCTTCTTGGGAATGCCGTGAAGTACGACGATCCGAGAAATACAGGTCTGCAACTTGGCAGCTGTAATGTCAACACGAACGGGGAGGAAGTGAGCCACTTTTGATAGTCGATCAATGATGACCCAGATGGCATCGTTTCCCTTTGGAGACTTGGACAGACCAGTAATGAAGTCCATACCAATTTCATCCCATTTCCACTCGGGAATAGCAATAGGGCAAAGAGTGCCGGCAGGCCTTTGATGTTCAGCCTTTACCCGTCGACAGGTGTCGCATTCAGCAACATACTTGGCAATTTCTCGTTTCATCCGAGTCCACCAGAATTGTGGTCGAAGGTCTTGGTACATTTTGGTACTACCGGGATGAATAGAGAGAGGAGATTCATGAGCTTCTTGGAGGATCAGCTCCCTCAAATTCCGGTTCTTTGGCACTACCAAACGGTCACCAAAATAAACAACTCCGATTCATCTTCCGAGAAACATTTGGACTTTCCGCTAGCAATGTTCTTCTTGATATTCAGGATACCCTCATCCAGCTTCTGAGCATCCTTAATCTGGTCTACAAGAGTAGCTTTGATCTCCAGATTTGCAAGGTAGCTAGAGGGACAATTTCCAGGTTCAAACGGGCGAACTCCTCATGAAGGGCAGGTTGAGCCTGCTCAACCATCAGATTGTTGCAATAGGACTTCGACTTAACGCGTCAGCCACGACGTTTGCTTTGCCGGGTTGATAGTTCAGTCTCACATCATAGTCCTTGATTAACTCCAACCAACGCCTTTGCCTGAGATTTAAATCCGGCTGGTGAAGAGGTACTTCAGACTCTTGTGACCGAGAAAATCTCGCAACGGTTACCAAACAGGTATGGTCTCCATTGTTTCAGAGCATAAACCAAGTGGCAAGCTCTAGATCATGAGTAGGGTAATTGTGCTCATGCGGCTTCAATTGGCGGAAGCATATGCCACCACATGGCCCTCTTGCATTAGTACACAACCCAAGCCTTGCAGAGAGGCGTCACAGAAGACGACGAAATCCTTGCTGGTGTCCGGCAGGACAAGCACAGGAGCGGACGTGAGTTTGGCTTTCAGTGTTTTGAAGCTCTATTCAGCTTCGTCCGTCCATACAAACTTTTTATCCTTCTTGAGAAAGTCAGTCAGAGCCTTGGCTATCTTGGAGAAACCTTCGATGAATCGGCGTAGTAACCCACCAATCCGAGAAAGCTACGATGTCCTTGACTGACATTGGAGTTTTCCAATCCAAAATGGACTGAATCTTGTCGGGAATGAGAGCCACACCATTAGCGGATATCACATGACCAAGGAAGACAAGATTATCCAGCCAGAACTCACACTTGGAGAACTTGGCATAGAGGCGGTGTTCTCGAAGTCGTGTCAGAACCAACCGAAAATGTTCGGCATGCTCTTCATCGGTTTTGGAATAAACGAGGATGTCATCAATGTAAATGACGACAAACTTGTCGAGATAATCCATGAAGATAGAGTTCATGAGCCTCATGAAGGTAGCTGGAGCATTGGTGAGACCAAAGGACATGACGGTATACTCATATGAGCCATAGCGAGTAACAAATGCCGTCTTTGGGATATCCTCCTTTCTGATCTTGATCTGATGGTATCCTGACCTCAGATCCATCTTGGAGAATACTGTGGCACCAGCTAACTGATCCAACAGATCATTGATGCGAGGAATAGGATACTTGTTCTTGATTGTCACCGCATTCAATGGTCTATAGTCAGAGACTAGACGAGGCACGGTAGAATCCCTCTTCTTGACAGTACCGGACAACCCCAAGGTGAACTGCTAGGCTGAATGAAATCCTTCGCTAACAGCTGATCGATTTGCTCTTTCAACAGGGCCAACTCCTCCACCGGCATACGGTAGGGCTTCTTGGAAATCGGAGCAGTACCGGGAAGTAGATCTATGACAAACTCCAAACTTCGGTCAGGAGGCATGCCAGGCAATTCTTCCGGGAACACATCCGGGAAGTCACACACCACGTGTATGTCCTGGATTTCAGGAGGGGATTCACCTTCCATAAAGCAAAGTAGGATCTCGGGTGAGTTGGGTATGACTGAAGATGGATGTCTTGATAGTGCAGACCAATACTCAACAATGTCACCGGAAGAGGTTGTCACGGTAATGGTCTTGGCAGCACAGTCAGATTAGCCCGGTATTTTACTAACCAGTCCATGCCCAGTATGACATCAATGCCACTTGACCTCAGAGCTACCAAATCAAAAGGAAAAGACGAGTAACCTATGGTAATCTGGACTTCAGGAGTAACCCATCGGTTTGCCATTTGGAGCCAGGAGTGGAGATCACCAAGGGACGTCTCATTTTCTCAAACGGTATTTTGTGGTCTTTTGCAAAAGCTATGGATATGAATGAATGCGATGCTCCAGAGTCAAACAAAACTGTAGCAAGATTGTTGTTGACTCGTAGCTCACCCATAAGGATGCCAGGGTCCTCTTCAGCTTGCTCAGCAGAGACGTGGTTCAGGCGACCACACACAATAGGTCCAGCCTTGCCAGCTGGAGTGGCAGGGGGCTCGTGCAGGAGTTCCCGTGATAGGTGCCTTCTGGGGGCACTCCCTGGAGTAGTGGCCAGCCTGGCCACAGGTGTAGCAGGTGAGTCCAGGTGGAGCAGGTTGCTGAGGACGATACCCACTCCCGCTTGCCCCAAGTGTCGAAGTAGTGGGGCGCGGCGGTGGTGGCCTGTATCCCACGGCCTTCGGCATAAATGGAACACGCGGCACAACGCTGTAGGGAACAAACACCCTGCGCTTCTTGCTCTCAGAACCCGAGGAACTCTGGTGGTCCCCGTGTGCTGGCCTCTTGGAAGCCTCGAGTTCCTTCCTTCCCTGCTCAAGAGTAAGAGCCTGATTGAACAGCTCCTGGTAGGTCTGGAACTTGAAGGGCAGCAACTCATAGCGGAGCTGCGGAGCAAGACCCTTGCGGAACAGCTCTTGCTTGTCAGCATCTGTGGTCACGTCCCTTGGGGCATAACGAGAGAGATGGTTGAATCACAACCATAAGTGCGGAGGTCCATACGTCCCTGTTGCAAATCCAGGAACTCCCTCCTCTTCAAATCCATGATCGCTGAGGAATGTAAGCCGCGCGGAAGGCAGTGCGGAAATCTGCCCAAGTGAAGACATGGTTGGCCGGGAACAATGCCACATGGCTCTCCCACCAACAGCCACCGCACCGTCAGAAGGTAGGTGGCGAATTTGACTTGCTCGGCCACTGGGACATGCAGCGCGGAGAACTTGCGCTCCAAGGCGCGAAGCCAATCATCAGCTTCCAGTGGCTCCTTAGCATCAGCAAAGGTGGGTGGCTGCGAGCGCAGGAAATCAGTGAGAGTGTTGCAGCCATTCCTCTGTGCATTCTGCTACAACCAAACTGCTCCAACAGGCGCTCATTGCGCCCACGGTTCTCCTCAATGGCCATCAAGACCTGAGCCATCGAGGGCGGTGGCGGCGGTTCCTCATCATTGTGGTTTACCACGGCCTCCTCGAGCCATTCTGGAGAATTTACAATGACACAGTTAGTATCTTCCTCCGAGTGGTTGAAACAATAGCATTAGCGTCTACTCAAGTACACAGACTAGGGACGATAATACATTGTGTAACAACTAACAAGGGATCAACAAGATAGAACTTGGTTCAAAGATCAGCATCATGTACTACTAGTGGGATTCAAATAGTTAAGAAGCCATGTGATTCAACACACTCTAGTTGGCACAATCGGGACCTTCTGTTCAAGTCCTTGGGTTAAAACCCAACGAAGGAATAAGTGGTCAGTCTCGGTGGGAATAACAGTGTTCAAACATCTGGGTGATTTTGGATTGTAGCGCAGCGGGAGCAACGTGACACAGACACTAAAGGTAGAACCCAACCCTGCATACTAATAATTTTGAAGTAACAGATGAGAAGTAAAACCTTTAACTCAAATCGAGGTAGATTGCTCCGAGATTAGAATTTAACCAGATAACGTCGTCCTAGAAGGGTTCCTACAGGCAGTCCTGCTCTGATACCACTTGTGGCGCCCCGACCCGACTGCTATACAAGATGCTGTGTGTCACCGTTAAGGCGAACAACCGGAGGTTACGTGTTTACCAATCCCCCGGCCAAAACCTTTGGCAGGCGTTGCTCGGAATGTTCATTCGCAACGCAACACCCCGATTGATGCCTTAAACACAGGCACAACTATCAATGCATAATAGAGAGATCAACTTGTGGAACAACTTGGCACCACAGACAGACTCTACGACTCAAAGCATTATAGTTCAACTCCTATTAAAAGAAAAGATAGCAAATTACAACCAGCGTCACAGACCCACATTACAACATGCGGAAACGAAATAAGTTGTTCTAAACAACAAGATCCAAATTATGGCCTAAGAGGCCTACAGATAAACATTCCAGCACCAGCTGTCCGGGATGTCCCAAGCTGCCACCTGGGCCCCAGACTACACTGTCGACGTCCACAAAGAACCCACCATTCGAGGTCGGTGAAGTCCTCCTCTGAACAAAGCAAACGACGTTGAGTTCGACGAACTCGCAAGATTAAATAGAGCTTTAGGTCGATGAGGCTTTCAAGGTTTTAGGGCTGTTTTGCATAAAGCTATTTATTTACGAAAACATAACTCCATGGCATCGACTAATCAGAGTATTTTAAAAGAGGTAAAAGCAACTCTTTTGATCACCTTCTCATCATCAACCACCAACATCACGGTACCTTCTACAAAGGCACCTCCCCGAATCACCCTCGAGGAAGCTATCCTTGCATTCTTGAGTAGTACTTTAATACTCAGGTTTTAATCATTCCGTTCAAGTTATTCTATGATCTCTGAATCCGTCACCAAGTCGTCCATAACCGCGGACACGGCTTTCGAAAAGATTTATCCCTGCAGGGGTGTACAATGTGAAGGTCGCTAGGCTCCCGAGGGCCCTCCCAGCTTCTTATCCATGTGTACCGTCCGGCTCATTGCCTGTACATTAGCTCCTTCCGGGGAAAGCCGGCTGGGTGGGAGCGGTTACAACCTTTACTTCGCTTAAGACTAACCAAGGATCTCAGTGAGGATGGGACAGGTTCAGTGCTCCAACACCCTACCACCGTGGCCACCATTTTCCTAACACACTCAATCCTCATCTCAGTCTTGGACACCATCTCAACACACGCGCAATGGAAAGCCAAACTAGAGGACCCTCGGTAGTCCGCCACAATTAGTCGGTCGACGAGGTTCCATATGCCCACGCATGTTGCACGCTCATCTTGGCTCGTAGGCGAGAACTCGCATCCAGCGGCGAGAACAGACAAGGCACCACAACCACAGTGGGCTCTCATCCCCACCTTTAAGCATTTATTACCTGTCACCACAATTCTCCACCATCATCCGAACATCTCATCACCTATTCCAACATGAACTATCCATCGTACAGCTAGGCATTTAACTAAGCATGGCTAAGCAACTTCATAGCATAGTTAAGTATCTCAGCCAACAATACAAACCTATGGATAATAGGAGGGAAAAGGTATGGCATCGGAAACTTAATGCAACTATAGGATACTCTAATCCAAGCAAATTGACATTTGGAACCGCATGCAATATTATAGTGGAGAAAATATTCGCGGAAATATAGGATAAGACATGCTCAGAGGGGGATTACGCTTGCCTTGCTCAACGTGCTGTAGTAGGATCGTCGGGGATGCGGTGTAACCCCGGCTGCTTGATTACTCGAAGCATAACATTAGAAAGAAACAATCAATCACCACACATGCTTTAAAAAAATGCAATGCGCAAACACATGATGGCATACATTTTAAATCCCCGAGACGAGGAGATTCAATCTATTCAGCTTAAACGGAGTTCGGTGCTAAAGGGCGCATCCCGAATATACCGTGGAGTTAAGTAATGTAGCAACTTTGTTTGTTGAGTTGAAAAGATGGAACCCTAATGTTAACTTGCATATGAATGACATGATCATGTGCAGAAGCAATGTTTAGGTGATTAACACATTCTTGTAATCAAACTAGAAAGGAACTGAAAGGATTTTGTATTACAGCTGAGGAAGGTTAATCGGATTATCCGATTAAGTTGGAATCGGATTATCCGATACAACTGGTTCGAAAAATGACCAAGGACCTGAAGTTTAAACAGTGATCTGGAGTACTGGTTAATTTCGGATTATCCGAATTGTGCACACTCAGATTATCCGATCGTCTCAGCTGGACTGAAAATTGCTAAGGACCTAAAGCAACCTCGCACTGGTGTACTTCGGATATTCCGATTTTATTGGTTCGGATTATCCGACGCACTGCCAACCTCGCGGCGACGGCGAACTTCAGCGAACGGGAGCTACAGACCACGAGCGAGCGAGAGGAGGGCGGGGGGGGGGAGGTTCGCGTGCTCACCCTAAGCTCGTGGATAGCCTCGGCGGAGGCGGAGGTGGACGGAAGCGGCGGAAATCGCCCGGCGAAGCGGCGGCGGTGTCGGAGGAAAACGGGCGGCGACGGTCGATTCGCGGCTCCCCGGTTCGATTCCGTTGGCGAGAAGGAGAAGACGTCGCGGCGGAGCTTTCTGTGGTCGTCGATTTGCTCGGGGAAGCTTCAATCCGCGGCGGCGACGACGGCCATGGCGGCTCGGTTGCGAGCTCGTGGGGAGAGAGATGGGGAGCGAGGGAGCAGGTGAGCGAGTGGATAGGGTAGAGAGTGGCCTCGTGGTGCTTGCTCCTCGCAGGGGAGAGGCAGAGAAGGGGGGGGGGGGGGGGGGCGGCGCGGCATGGCGCCAGTGCGGGAGAGAGACGACGACGATTTGCAAAAAACCCCCAGACAGTTTTCTTCCATCACCAACTGGTCCTTTCTAGTTTTCTTTTTAAAACCTGTGGCTTTAGGGATTTAATTAAGGCACTTAAACATCTTCAAAAATTATGACAAAATTTGGGGAGGCTCCCCTTAGCCTGTAGAAGCTCCACAAATTTTGGTGTCTCAAACTAAAATGTTTTGTACCACCTTGGTGTAGGAAGGTATGTCTAGGGATTTTGGTGATTTGAAAAATTGAAGAATACCCTAGTGATTTTTAGAGTAAGTGCAAAATATTTCTTTAAACCCTTGGAACTTCCTTGACAAATTTGTTTATTTGCAAACTTTTGTTTAACAACTCAACATCATTTCCATGCAACTGTGGTATTAACTCCAATGAGACATGATTATGCATGGATGCCATGATGCATGAGAGGAAAGAAAAGTGAAAATTTGGTCCATATTTTGCAATACCAAAAGTGGGCTGTTACAGTGAGGAAAAGACGGAGAGAGCATGTCGGGTTCAATGTTCATTTTGAATTTGGAGCTGAATTTTTTTGAAATAGTAGAAACAAACCTTGTGAATATCCAGAATTTTTCGTATTTTTTTGAAACATAGCACGTGGAGCATTCTGTGAGGTGGGAGTACTAGATACTTCCTCCCTCGCCTCGGTCCTTTTTCACCGCGTGGTCTCGCGTATCCTCCCGGCCGGCCGTAGGTTGAAAAGTTTGCTTTGGAGAGAGTATCTAGTGCTCCCATCCGTTTAGGTGTTACAAGTGATACCTTAAAAAAGTGTTTCAAAAAATTATACGAAAAAGTGTGAGTGTTCACTAGATATGTGTTTACGACCTCCAAACTTTTTGGCTTCAAATAAGAATTGAGAAATAAAAAGACAACTCTAGTGTGAGTGGTGCCATTAGCGTCAAAAAGATAAAAGCATAAAATGACACTATTCATGTTAAATTTGTATTTTTGTTTGCTCAATGCACATTTCGAATTTGGATATGAAAATTTTCGAGGTTGTCACATATCTTGTGAACATTCAAACTATTTTGTAATTTTTTTGAAACATTTAAAATTGATTGTTTTAATGGTAGCACGTGTAGCACCTACTCTGTCCGTTTTGAATTAAATGACACATGTTCATCTCAATATGGATACATCATCTACACATTAAAATATATGCACATACATTATATTTGGACAAACTTATGTCATCTAAATATCTAATTTGTTGGAACGGAGCGAGCACATTGGCAAAACCTATACATCGCGTACCGTGGCGTTACCATCCTCCGCGTACCCCTGGTGTCCGGCCCACGACGCGCTCGCACGGGATGAAGACGACGCTCGCACGGGAAGAAGAAGACGCAGTCGCCGCGGCTGCTCGCCGGCGCCATAGCCACTCACCGACGTCGGGGTCGACGCGGCTAGCCGCGTCACCCCGGCGGAGGTGAGGCCAGGTGCGGGGGGCTTTAGAGGGATGGCCGGTCGGACGGCGGAGACCGGCGGAGGGGGCGGCTGGAGCAGGGCGGGGCGAGGCGGTGCAGTAGCGGCGCCGAGCGCGGGCGGCGCCAGCAGGCGGTTAGGCCGGCGGCGGCGGGCGGTTCGAGGAAGAAGAAGAGAGGAAGAAGAAGAAGAGGTGCCGGTCGGGGAAGAAGAGGAGGAGATGGGCTAACTACACAAAGGGCCTAGACAACCACGTATCGGCCGCCAGCCCCGCGTCGGTCAGATTCTTCATGCCTTCACCAGCGGCCACGGCTCCCTGCGCCGCTACGACGCCGGTACCCTCCAAGCTGCCACTAGTCCGGACCAGGTCTACTGCCCAGCTCTGAGATACTCATTGTTATGCCTAGACTAGCAGGGAATCGAAGTAACAACAAGATCAACATGAATTCAGAGAATCATCACCCCCACTCTCAACTGTATTGCTAATTTCAGAGGAAGGATTACAGAGTTCTAGGGTTTGTAAAATAGGAAAACGAGGCCAGCCGACCAACGGCGGCTAGGGTTTAGACCCAACAGGGAAAAGATAAAGTTTACAAGCCGAATCTGCGGCTAAATAGCAAGGAACTCGAGCTAGGCGACAAGAGACTGGTGGTTGGCGCGAAGACGATCGTCCAGAAAAGCTGATTCAAAACAGTGACCCGTCAAGCCATCTCTGCCGTTGATCAGGCATCGACGGATCATATTGCCACTTAGCGCGAAGCGTAAGTTGCGATATGGGCCATAGATGTGCTAATCGACGGCTAGGAGACGTCTCGAATGGGCTACAGTAACTGAATCCGTGTTCTACACATCTTCGTCAGTTGCAGTTTGATGACGTGAAAGCACACGTTCGTTGGGAGACCCCAAAGGAAGGTATGAAGCAGTGCAGCAGCAAGTTTTTCCTCAGTAAGTACCAAGGTTGTCAGATCCAGTAGGAGTAAAAGGCACCTCTGAAGGTTGTTGGTGGCGCCGTTTACTCGATCACCAACGTGGAACCTGCACACAACACAATCAAACAAGTTTGCCCCAACGAAACAGTGAGGTTGTCAATCTCACCGGCTTGCTGTAAACAAAGGATTAAATGTATGGTGTGGAAAATAGTGTTTAATTGTAGAGAATGAAAAGGAACAATGATTGCAGTTGGTTGTATTATCAGTGTAAAAGAATGGACCGGGTCCACAGTTCAGTAGTGGTGTCTCTCCATAAAAGATAACTAACATGCTGGGTAAACAAATTACAGCTGGGCAATTGATTAATAGAGAGCGCATGACAATGCATATATATGACAAGATGACTACTATGATATTCAATTGGGCATTACAACAAGATACATAGACCGTTATCCAACAGCATCTATGTCGCAACAGTGGAACATGGGTTCCCCTATTACTGCCAAAGTGGGTCCACCCCAATGGGCCCAAGATGAAGATGGACAAGACCAAGACTCAAGTCAAGCTGGCGGGTTCACCGTCAAGACACGCATGGCCTACGACGACTAAGGGCTCCGGCCCTGGGGACCTTCCGGGTCCCCGAATCAAGCGAGAAGGCCAGGAAGGACCCGAGAGCCCGAGTTCCCGGCAGGAGGCCAGGCTCCCTCCCGGGTACTTCCTACGTTCCTGTGGATAAGCACTCCACCTCACCACGGAAGACTTGGGAAGCAAGGCGAAGGCAGCGCGGGCGGGAAGCACATCCGGTGGTGGTGTCAGCTCCAGTCCACCCCAAGGCGAACGCTCCCACCTAACCCAGAGGTTACACTAGGCTGAGGAGAGGCCACGTCTCCCCCTAAACTAGATGAGGAGGGTCCTTCACCCCGAAGGTCCCTCATGCTCCTCACGTGACACTGTGGCAACCCCTGCCTATAAAAGGAGGACCAAGGCACGGGAGGAGGGGGGAGAAAGAGGACGAGAGAGAGCAAGGACGAACACAAGCTAGAACCAGAGCAAGACTAGACTAGGGCTGCGGAGGTAGAGAGGAAGGTGATCTCCTCCGGGTCAGGATCTATCCTTCTTCTACCTCGAGCCAAAACCCTTCCGGGTACCCTGTCCGGGAGGTTCCATTGTAAGCCACACTATGAAGAACTCATCAATCCAGACATGCAAGAGTAGGGCTTTTAGCCTCCGGCGGCCTGAACCTGGGTAGCTCCTTGTGTCCCTTTGGTTGCATGCTTTGATCGTGGAGAGGAGAGCTTGATATAGACTCCGCCCAAGAAGACGATTCTCAGCCTCCTTCGCGCCCCGTGCCGAACCTAAAAGGGGTATCCTATACTCCCGGTGTCCGTGCAACGAGACACGACATCTGGTGCGCCAGGTAGGGGGCGCAAGTGCTGGATTCGTCTTCTTCTTCATCAACATCAAGTTCATCGTCAAGTTCATCGTCAAGTTCGGCGTCAAGCTTTCAGTCTGTGCCAAGATCCGTTCCAGCACCTTCGGAATGGCGCTAGTTTCGGCTTTCGTCAAGAGAAATACCGAATCCGACATTCAAGATGACAAAGAAGAGAAAGGGAAAGGCAGCCTTTGAGCTCTTGCGGTACCCCGGCCTCGGTTTCGTTCTTGACGAATCCTCGCCGGCTCCTGCCGCTAAAGATCGCGCCTTCGGAGTCCACTTCGTCCCTCCAGCCGCTTATGTCAGCTCTCTGGTCAGCACGGGAAGACCTGAGGAAGATGCCACGAACATTGATGTCCCTCTTTCCCCATGGACGCATGGAGCGAAGGAGGAACTCTGTTCCGACGCGCCGACCACAGTGCCGCTTCCGGAGGAGGAAAACCTCGACCAAGACACAAAAAGCGAGCCTCGGCAAGAAGATCCTCTCATCTACGTGCCCTAAGAACTCCAGATTCCTCTGCGCAAAGACGGCCAGCCTGGAGTGTGGTGCATGTATCACAGATCTGACCGGCACAGTTTGGAAGATTGCCGACAGTTCAACGACATCCAGATACGCCAGAAGAACGGTGATTGCTATTCGTGCGGAGAACCGGGACACATCAGCCGAGATTGCCCTCTCAACAAGAAGTCCAAGAAAGCCAAGAGAAGTGCCACAGCTGGGGTTCCTCAGAAGGGGAGATCTTTTCGGACCTTTGCCAATGCATCCACCCAGACTGAAGAGCTCCCGGAACCTTGCTTATTACCGGCCCCCCACAGATACAAAGTAGTCAAGGGCAAGCTGCAGCTAGCTGGGATCAAACCTTCATTTGCGGAGACGTGGCCCACGGAGAATGGGATCTCCCGGGTCACATTGTCACGATTCAGCCTGGACCAAGTGGACCCCCTCAGAAGTACCGGATCGCTAAATGGCTAGCATCAGGATCCCGCGAGTAAAGCAAGCTTCAGGGTCTCTGGACCGGCGTCCCTGATACGCCAGCAAGCCGCCGGATCACCAGTTGGGTGGTCTCCGGTAACTCGATCAAGAAGCACAAATGGTCTCCGGACCGGCGCAAGCCAGCCAGTCATGCCCTTAGTCGGCATTGGAGGCTATCTCGGTTGGAAGCCTTGTCCCCGCCAAGAATTGCTGGGCAAGGCAGAATTATGTCTGAAACACGGCATAGAAGACCCGCCTTGGCGCAGCGCGACAGAACGATTACCGAGGTGGCCAGAAGGAGTCAAAACGCGAGCTAAGTATAAACGTGCTTGCACGGGCTTGTTCCCGGGTATATCAGTTTTATGTGCTTTGGCTAAGGCGAAAGTGGGCGTTCTCCTGGGGCAGCGCCTTCGCGATGACACTGTCAGTTTCCCTCGGGCAGTGGAATCGTGGGCTGAGGTCCGTGCGGTCAGGAAACGGTGGGTCCTTTGGGGGGTTGCGCCCTGTGTCCGCACTTCAGATCAGTCTGAGTGCCCACGGCTGGTTGATACGCCTCAAACGTATCTATAATTTTTGATGTTCCATGCTGTTATTATATCAATTGCTACATGTTTTGGCTACACTTTATATCATTTTTATGCATTTTCTGGGACTAACCTATTAACAAGATGCCACAGTGCCAGTTCCCTGTTTTCTGCTGTTTTTGGTTTCAGAAAATCTATTAAGGAAATATTCTCGGAATTGGACGAAACAAAAGACATCGTCAATAATATCACGAGGAGATCACGGTCCAAAGGGGAGTCGGAGCAGACCCACCAGGGGCCACGCCACACTAGGGCGCCCCAGGTGGGCCCGCGCCCCCCTATGGTGTGGTGGCCCCCCTCGGCCACCGACGTCGCCTCTTCGCCTATATATTCTCCGCGACGCGAAAACCCTATTACGGTCGATCATATTCCACGAAAAGTTCCGTCGCAGCCGTCATCGTCAATCTCAGATCGGAGGAGTTCTGAAGCTCTTCCCGGCACCCTGCCTGAGGGGAGATCATCACCGGAGGGCTCTACATCACCATGCCTGCCTCCGGAGTGATGAGTGAGTAGTCCACCCCTGGACTACGGGTCCATAGCAGTAGCTAGATGGTTGTCTCTCTACCTTGTGCCTCCATATTTAGATCTTGTGAGCTGCCTAACATGATCAAGATCATCTTATTGTAATGCTAGATGTTGTGTTTGCTGGGATCCGATGAATATTGATACCATGTTTATTCAAGTTGTTTTATCTATGTGCTCTTGATCTTGCATGCTCTCCGTTGCTAGTAGATGCTTTGGCCAAGTAGATGCTTGTGACTCCAAGAGGGTATTTATGCTCGATAGTGGGTTCAGTCTCTAGATATCTGGATCAGTGACAGAAAGGTCTAAGATGGTAGATTGCTGTTGCTACTAGGGATAAAACATTGGTGCAGTGTCCAAGGGCACTTGTATTGATTACATTACACACTTTACTTCATGCAATAATCTGTTGTTAGCAACTTAATACTGAACAGGATGCGGATGCTGCCTTGAAGGTGGATTATTTAGGCATAGATGCGGTTGGAATAACGGTCTATGTACTTTGTTGTAATGCCCAACTAGATTTCATAGTAGACATCTTGGCATGTATTGCTTTTTTATGCCCTCTCTATTTGTCAATTGCCCAGCTGTAATTTGTTTACCCAACATGCTAGTTATCTGTTCTGAGAGAGACACCACTAGTGAACTGTGGACCCTGGTCCAATTTCCTCATACTGTTTACACAACCTGCTGCAATCTTCTGTTTCCTGTTACTTGCTGTTTTTTCTGCTGTTTTCCACACCATACGTTTAACTCTTTGTTTCTGCAAGACCGGAGAGATTGACAACCTCTCTGTTTCGTGTTGGGCAAAGTTCTGGTTTGTGTCTGTGCAGATTCCACGTTGGTGCAAGCTCCCTAGCGCCAGGGGGAGTCAACATCAACAACCTTCCGATAGATCGTCAAGTCCTACTGGTCCGATTAAACCTTGGGTAGATTATTCAAGGGAAAACTTCTGCTGTCTACATCATAACCTTCCTCTTGGGGTTCACCAACACGTAGCCATCAAGCTGTTTTCTGGCGCCGTTGCCGGACTTGGAGGCTATTGGAAAGGGGAGTCTCTCAGTTCCAATCTCTTTACTTTGTTTTTGTCTTGTTTTAGTTTTGTTTTGCTTGCTGTTAAAATCAAAAACCAAAAAAAAATTAAATTCCTGCATCTAGTTTTTAATTTCGAGTTGCCCTGCTGCTTGTTTTAGTCTTGCTAAAATGAGTAATCCTGAAAATACTAAGTTGTGTGACTTTACTAGCACAAACAACAATGCCTATAGGAATAATTTTGGTAGCAACAATTATAGGCCATATCCTGCTAATGGTAGCAACTCTTATGGTAATTCCTACAGTAACAATAGAAGTGTGCCCTCTGATCTTGAAGTCATGCTTAAGGATTTTATTAGCACACAAACTACTTTTAATAAAACTGTTGAGGAAAAGCTAGGAAAAATTGATACTCTTGCTGCTAAAGTTGATAGTCTTGCTCATGATGTTGAAATGCTGAAAATAAAAGCTATTCCTAGTGATATTAGAGAGAGTAAAACACTCAATGCTATCCAAATTAAAATTGATAATAACATTAGGATGCTTGCTGAACTTCATGAAAGATGGGAGAGAGAAGAAAGAGAAGCTGAAATTGCTGAACAAAATAGTGTTGTTAGAGTTTGCACTATTTTTACTAATGAAACAAATGATGCCTCACATGCTAATGCGCCCCCTACTGTTAGTGAAAAGATAATAAGTGTTGGAAATGTCTCTACTACCTCTACAAAAAGTTTTAAATTGCCTGATAGCACTACTTTTGTTCCTAGTAAAAGTGCTGAAATTTTTAGAGGTGTTGGTGATAATTGCTCCATTGTTTTTGATGACAACAACTTCAATTTCGAAAATTGTAACATAACTGAAGTCATCATGTTCTTGCAAAAGCTAGCTAAGAGTCCTAATGCTAGTAAAATAAATATGGCTTTTACTGAACATATTATCAAAGCTCTCATGCATGCTAGGGAAGAAAAATTAAAACTTGAAGCTTCTATCCCTAGGAAGTTAGATGATAATTGGGAACCTGTTATTAAAATGAAACTGAGTGAGTTTGAATGCAATGCTTTGTGTGACCTTGGTTCTTGTATTTCGGTTATGCCTAAAAATTTATATGATATTCTCAAGCTTGCACCTTTGGAAAAATGTCATTTGGATGTTCACTTTGCTGATTCTTCTATGAAGAAACCTTTAGGAAAAGTTGATGATGTTTTGATAATGGTTAATAACAATCTTGTCCCTGTTGATTTTGTGGTTTTGGATATTGAATGCAATCCTTCTTGTCCTATTGTTTTGGGAAGACCTTTTCTGAGAACTGTTGGTGCTGTTATTGATATGAGAGAGGGGAATATAAAATTTCAATTCCCACTCAAGAAAGGTATGGAACACTTCCCTAGGAAGAAGATGAAATACTCACATGATACTAGTGTCAAGACAAATTATGGTTTTGGATTTTCTGGTCTTGACAATACTTGATGCATCTCTTCATGCCTAGCTCAAAGGCATTAAAGAAAAGCACTTCTGGGAGATAACCCATGTTTTTATTTGCTGTTTTATTTTTGTTTTCTTGAGTCAAGGATGCTTGTTTACCTCTGTAGCAACTCCTTTGTATCTTTTATTTGCTGTTTTGTTGTGCCAAGGAGAGTTACTAATGCAAAGTTGGTTTTATTTTCGGGACTGCATTGGGACAGATTGCTGTTCGTCACCGTTTAATTCAGTAGAAAATCAGAAAAAATCGAAAAATGCTGAAACTTTTTGTGCATGTTCCTGATGATGTTACGCAACTTTCATTATTTCAAAAGTTTTCATCTGAGCATCGTAAGTGCCTCGAAAAAATTCGTCATTACAGACTGTTCTGGTTTGACAGATTCTGTCTTTTATTTTGCATTCTCTCTTTTACAAGTTTTTAAGTGGTTTCTTTTCGTGTAAAAGTGCCCACTTGAGCCTAGTAACAGTGGCTAATGTTTAAAATAGTTGGCTTGTGAGTTTTGTCTTTGCTAGAACTTTGAAGTATTATCTTTTAGTGCACTAACCTGCTAATGAGAAAAGCTGTTAAGTTTTGGTGTGAAGGAAGTTTTCAAGTGTTGATAGAGGAGAATGATATTACATGATCAAGAAGAGTGAAGAGCTTAAGCTTGGGGAGGCTTACCTCCCCAGCATATTTCAAGAAGACTCAAGCATCTAAGCTTGGGGATGCCCAAGGCATCCCCTTCTTCATCTACAAATTATCAGGTCATCTCTAATGGTGCTATATTTTTATTGCTTCATGCTAGTGTACTCTTCCTTGGAGCGTCAGTGTGTTTTTGTTTTCAGTTTGTTTTGTTTTGTTTGCTGTGCTATACTTGTTGGATCCTAGTATTCATGTTTGGGAGAGAGACACGCTCCACTTTTTCATTAGAATACTCTTGTGCTTCACTTATACTTGTTGAGTATTCCTGTCTAGTTGCTGTTATTGCTGTTAGCTCTCAGTTTTTCATGTATCTCTTGTTAGAGCTTTCAGTTTCTTTTGAAGAAAGTACTCTCTTGCTTCACTTATATCTGTTTGGAGAGTTGTCAAATAAGTTGATTGGTGTTTGGTTGGACCAGAAAAATGCTATGCATGTGGTAGTGGTATAAAATGCTTACATGAATCTTTTTAGATCGTTGTCTTGAGTAATTTGATGCTTGCCAATTGTTTTGAGCTGTCAAGTAATTAATGTTTAAGCTTGTGCATCATGTAAGTAATGGCTATTAATGAAGAACTACTATAAGGATTTTCTGCTATAATAATCTGTTGCATAATTGGAAGTCCATAGTAGTCTAGATAATTTTTGGATGAAGGCTATGTGTTAACAAGGAAGACAGTGGGAGTCTATGGTTCGTCAAACCTTGTGTTTTATGTACACTCTTGCTATTCCAGTTGATAATGATGTTTGCTTATAATAACCTTGCTAGCCTAAACTCTGTACTAAGAGGGAATGCTTCTTGTACATCCAAAACCTTGAGCCAAATCCATGCCACCTGTGTCCACCATACCTACCTATTATGTGGTGTTTTCACCATTCCAAGTAAATTTCTTCATGTGCTATCTACTAACTACTCAAAACTGTTACATTTCCTTTTTGTGTCACTACTTGAAAAGCTCATAAGGACGTAGTAGTGAGATTTGTCATCTTCCATGCTAATTAATTTACAAGGATTGGCAGCTTCATCTGCTTCTCCACCTTTTATTTTGCATTAAAGAGCTGGTTAGTCCACCCTATAAATAAATAAATAGACACTCCTCCATGGTGAATGTTGGTGGGCACCCGAGGATTCGGTTAGCCATGGTTTGTGGAAAGTAAATGGTTGGGAGGAGTGTCACCAATAAGTGCTTGTTACAAGTGCAGTCCTAAAAACTCTCGGAACCGCTCTAAAAGTTAGTTAGCCATGGAAGATGACAAGTACCTGCTATTTGATTTGTTGACACCTGTATACACCATTACCTTACAAAACAATATTTTATGCTCTCTATATGCCTTCGGGAACTACAGCTCTAGCACATGATGTTAATCCCTGCTTCCCTCTGCGAAGGGCCATTCTTTTACTTTTATGTTGAGTCAGTTTTCCCACTTCTTTCTGTCTACTTAAGCAAACATCATTGTCAACTCCAGTATAACAGTTTTTACATAACTTTGTGTTTGGTTGATCATATTCTTTGCATTGACATTATCTATATGATATACATGTTGAAAGTTGAAGCAAAAGCTGAAGCTATTATCTTCCTTTGTGTTGATACAAACACTTTCATGTTGAGAATTATTGCTGCTGTGAACTAACTATTATGTTAGACTATTATATCTCTAAATGTTTTATAGTTTATTCATGAAAGTTTGCACTTGTGTGATCACTTATGTTTACTCTTTATTTACTTGCTTGCAAACTATAGACCATTGGCTTGGATCACTTCATTCAGATCATGTGCATTACATTGTTATTTGATCAAAGATTGTGTTGGTAGCATGTCACTTCAAAAATTATCTGTTTTTATCGTTTACCTACTCGAGGACGAGCAGGAACTAAGCTTGGGGATGCTTGATACGTCTCAAACGTATCTATAATTTTTGATGTTCCATGCTGTTATTATATCAATTGCTACATGTTTTGGTTACACTTTATATCATTTTTATGCATTTTCTGGGACTAACCTATTAACAAGATGCCACAGTGCCAGTTCCCTGTTTTCTGCTGTTTTTGGTTTCAGAAAATCTATTAAGGAAATATTCTCGGAATTGGACGAAACAAAAGACATCGTCAATAATATCACGAGGAGATCACGGAGTCCAAAGGGGAGTCGGAGCAGACCCACCAGGGGGCCACGCCACACTAGGGCGCGGCCCAGGGTGGGCCCGCGCCCCCCTATGGCGTGGTGGCCCCCCTCGGCCACCGACGCCGCCTCTTCGCCTATATATTCTCCGCGACGCGAAAACCCTATTACGGTCGATCATATTCCACGAAAAGTTCCGTCGCGGCCGTCATCGTCAATCTCAGATCGGAGGAGTTCTGAAGCTCTTCCCGGCACCCTGCCGGAGGGGAGATCATCACCGGAGGGCTCTACATCACCATGCCTGCCTCCGGAGTGATGCGTGAGTAGTCCACCCCTGGACTACGGGTCCATAGCAGTAGCTAGATGGTTGTCTCTCTACCTTGTGCCTCCATGTTTAGATCTTGTGAGCTGCCTAACATGATCAAGATCATCTTATTGTAATGCTAGATGTTGTGTTTGCTGGGATCCGATGAATATTGATACCATGTTTATTCAAGTTGTTTATCTATGTGCTCTTGATCTTGCATGCTCTCCGTTGCTAGTAGATGCTTTGGCCAAGTAGATGCTTGTGACTCCAAGAGGGGGTATTTATGCTCGATAGTGGGTTCAGTCTCTAGATATCTGGATCAGTGACAGAAAGGTCTAAGATGGTAGATGTGCTGTTGCTACTAGGGATAAAACATTGGTGCAGTGTCCAAGGGCACTTGTATTGATTACATTACACACTTTACTTCATGCAATAATCTGTTGTTAGCAACTTAATACTGAATAGGATGCGGATGCTGCCTTGAAGGTGGATTATTTAGGCATAGATGCGTTGGAATAACGGTCTATGTACTTTGTTGTAATGCCCAACTAGATTTCATAGTAGACATCTTGGCATGTATTGCATTGTTATGCCCTCTCTATTTGTCAATTGCCCAGCTGTAATTTGTTTACCCAACATGCTAGTTATCTGTTCTGAGAGAGACACCACTAGTGAACTGTGGACCCTGGTCCAATTTCCTCATACTGTTTACACAACCTGCTGCAATCATCTGTTTCCTGTTACTTGCTGTTTTTCCTGCTGTTTTCCACACCATACGTTTAACTCTTTGTTTCTGCAAGACCGGAGAGATTGACAACCTCTCTGTTTCGTGTTGGGCAAAGTTCTGGTTTGTGTCTGTGCAGATTCCACGTTGGTGCAAGCTCCCTAGCGCCAGGGGGAGTCAACATCAACAACCTTCCGATAGATCGTCAAGTCCTACTGGATTGATAACCTTGGGTAGATTTTCAAGGGAAAACTTCTGCTGTCTACATCATAACCTTCCTCTTGGGGTTCACCAACACGTAGCCATCACTGGTTAGCGCTCACACCTTTGGATCCTTCCCGAGAGCGTAAAGCCCCCACGAGTACAATAAAACTTATACTTTGGAAGAAGTTATTTACATTCAAAAGCATGAGTTCATAAGCCAGTTGGCAATATCAGTACAAAAGCATGGTTCAGGCCCCTGGTATTGTCCTTTTCAGGACTTCACAGGTTCACGGGTCATCTTCTCGGGAAAGGTGCTTCAAGATCTCCTCCACCTGGCGGGTCGTGTCTGGAGGAAGCGGCGTCCTGGGTTCAGGCGCCTCCATCTCGGATAGCAAGGAGAGCTGCGGGTGTCGCTGGCGAAGCGCTGTGACGAATCGGGTCGTCACCTGCCTCACTGCCTGTTCCCCAGCAAGACGAGTGGCTCTGCTAACCTGCTCCTTGATACCTTTGATGAGCAAGTCCACGTACTTCAAGAATCCGGGATAGCGGGCGAGGAAGTGGAATGGTCGGCCATGAGGACGGGGGAGAAGGCACTCCCAAATTCGTGAACTCCTGCACGATGTCCAAGGACCCGTGGTTCATCTGGAGCAAGACGTTGTGATCATCGCGGCGGTGGTGAGCAAACCGCCGTCGCTCTTTCTCAAGTGCATCCTTCGCTTCCGCCAGCTCTGCCCGCACTCCCGTCAGCTGGTTGGACACCTGCTCATGTTGATGCCACGCAATCTGAGCTTGCGATTTGGACGCTTCCATCGCCGCACGCCCATCAGCCAGCTCCTTTGTTTCCTTCTTGCGAAGGACAGTCATGCGCGCATCTTTGTCCTTCCAGAAGTCAATTGAATCGCCCAGTTCCCGAATCTTCCTTTCCATGGCAACGCGGCCAGCCGTAGCATCTTGCTTAAACTTCTCAGCTGTTTTGAGGGCCTGCTTCTGCGCCTCAATCGTGGCCGTCATCGCCTCAGCCCGGGCGGACAAGCTATCTCTCTCGCCCCTGGCTCTCTGGAAGTCCGAGTAGGCTTGTTCCCGTTTTTCCCTCTCGCTCTTGAGCTCGCTCTGGAGTTTAGAGACCTGCTTGCTTAGCGACGAGGCGGCTCTGCTTTTGGCTCGAAGATCATTTTCAACCTCGCTGCGAGCCCAGCCAGCCACGTTCTCCAGGCCTTGTTCGAAGCGGTCCTCGTCCCGCTCCATCTTGATCTGGAGCTCCTCAATGGTGCCAAGGTAGTGGCGCTCTTCATCTTCCAGCTCGGCCTCTCGTCGCTCCAGCTCTTTCTCGCGGCTGGCCACTCGCTGTTCCCAAGCATAGATCAGCTCTTCGTCCGCCGCCAGCTTCAGTTCACGGGCGCTGCGAGCTTCCTCCCCGGAGGAAAGCCGCAGCTCGCGAGCCTGCGAGTGCTCCCCGCTGTCGGAGGTCGGGGGCACCAGCCGTGCCAGTTCGGCACGGGCAGAAGACAAGAACTCCGAGACGCTGGAGAACGTCTTGGAGAACCCGGGGCCTTCCTCGACTCTCCCGGGTTCAGGGCAGGGGTCAGCGTTCCCGGGGCGGAGCCCCCGGGGATGTACCCGCCTGCTGCGAGTCCTCGCGGTCCGAGGGTCGCCTGGGGATCCACGTCGCGCCTCTCCCCAGGGCCTTTCGCGCCGACAGCCTCCGCCTCGTCTGCGACGACCGGACACCCCCTGACCCTTGGGGCGGACTGGGGGCTTGGGGGCTCGGAGTTGCCTCCGTCGAGGTGCCGGTGGAGCTCGACGCTTCGACGTCCTCGCCTCTCCGGTTCGCTTGCTTGGCCACTCCGGGGTCGGGCTCCTGTGCAAGAAATGAAAGTCAGAAGTCAGGACGGCGGCAGAAGAAAAACAACTCCGCTTTCAAAGACAAGATGCCATCAAAACTTACCGGCGGGCTCTCTTCGATCCGGAGAAGCTCCACCTCTTCTGCACCAAGTCGTCAAAGAGGTCCGGCAAGGACAGGCTCTCATCCCCTACCTCCATGTCAGCAAGGGGAGGAGGGATGGCCTCCGACACCTGATCAGACTCCTGCAACGACGGCGAGCTCGGCGGCACAGGCTGCTCTGGGAGTTCGTCACCCGCCGGGTTTGTCGCCGCCCCGGAAGGAGCGCCGGGGCCTCCGCGCCCGCAAGGTACTCCCGGAGGAGTCGCTTCGTCGCCTTCGTCATCCGAAGTCCCAGGTTCTTCAGGGGAAACGTCCCCGTGGGCAAGGCCTTGCTCCCTTGGCCTACCTCCTTGAAGACTGCGGTTTTGGGTGCCGGCGGGGGCTCGATCTTGGTAGTACCCGCCACCCCGTACTCATTACACTCTGGCATCGAAGATCGGATACCGTCGGCGGCCGGATCTTCGAACAACGGCAAGGTCTCATCCTGGAACTCGAAGGGTACCCATGGCAATATGTAGCCCATGGACAGAGCCCAGGTGGTCTCTGTCAAGTGGAATCTAGACCGTGGAAGGCTGCTGCCCACCTGATTGAGTTCCCAGAGCGGGCGGCTCCGGAACTGCAGAGGGGCAATCCCCCTGTGAAGAAAGTCTGCCAAGATCATGGCACCCGTCACTCCCCTTGCGCGGAGCGCAGCCAACCTGTTGATGACTGGAGCCAGTGCTTCCCCTTGAGAGCTTCTCTCCTTCGAGTGTGCCAGTCGCTCCGCTGGATAATATGGAGTCATCAGATGGGGATTGGTCCCGTCAGCTTCGACAAAATACCAGTTGTGCCTCCATTCTCCAACCGAGGCCTTGGTGAATGTTTCCGGGTACTGGTGCGCCGCATCTCTCCGGAGGCAGAAAGAGACACCGCCACGATCCACTTGGACTTCCCCAGGCGTGGAACGAAGAAATGGCGGAACAGGGCCACCGAGGGCATGACACCCGCAAATGCCTCGCAGGCATAGGCAAAAGTAGCAAGCATCATCACGGCATTGGGGTGCAAGTGCAGCATATGCAATCCGTAAGCCTCCAAGATTGCTGCGAAGAACTCGAGAACGGAGGAAGAAGGCCGACGACGGAGAAATCGTGGAAAGTAATCACCTCCCCTTCTCGTTGAGGACCACTCCCAGGGCGCACCACCACTCCCTCAGTACCGCGGAAGCTCGCGGCCAGGGATTGGCGGACGCGTTGGATGGCTTCTCTGACGCATACTCACTGGGAGAAAAGAGGGCCTGAGTCACCCTCATCGAGGGCGGCGCTTCGGCCAGGGAAGCCTCCATCGCCATCTTCTCGGCGGCGGATTGCGACATCTTCCTCACTCCCGTCCTATCTCGCTTAGGCGGCATGGGCTGGGGGCAAGAACAAGGAACGGCGGCGGCCAAGGCGGGAGGCGGCGATTGGCGAAGTCAGGAGAAGGAGTCTCCTGGGCGGCGATTTGGGGATTTCGGCGAATCTGGAGAGGTAACGGCTACAGTGGAAGCCAGTCGTGGCTTATAAGGCATCCCACACGTCACGTCGCGGCCCCATTACTCCGACGGACGTGGGGATCGAGGGGGCGTGCCGATTTCTGCGCTTTCGCCCGTTGGATTCCAGGATAAGCAAGGGTCCGTATGAATCGCAACGTTCGCCGTGATTCAGTCAACAGGACCCGGGGGCTCGTCTCTACCTCGCCTCGGCGGGTCCCCAACGAGCTGAGAAGACCAGGTACCCGGGACCCACTTTGACCTATCTTTAGGCCATGGCCCCGGCAGCTGGAGCAAGAGCCGCCGGGACCATGCCCGGGGGCTACTGTCGCAACAGTGGAACATGGGGTTCCCCTAGTACTGCCAAAGTGGGTCCACCCCATGTGGGCCCAAGATGAAGATGGACAAGACCAAGACTCAAGTCAAGCTGGCGGGTTCACCGTCAAGACACGCATGGCCTACGACGACTAAGGGCTCCGGTCCTGGGGACCTTCCGGGTCCCCGAATCAAGCAAGAAGGCCAGGAAGGACCCGAGAGCCCGAGTTCCCGGCAGGAGGCCAGGCTCCCTCCGGGTACTTCCTACGTTCCTGTGGATAAGCACTCCACCTCACCACGGAAGACTTGGGAAGCAAGGCGAAGGCAGCGCGGGCGGGAAGCACGTCCGTGGTGGTGTCAGCTCCTGTCCACCCCAAGGCGGACGCTCCCACCTAACCCAGAGGACGCTAGGCTGAGGAGAGGCCACGTCTCCCCCTAAACTAGATGAGGAGGGTCCTTCACCCCGAAGGTCCCTCATGCCCTCACGTGACCCTGTGGCAACCCCTTAGCCTATAAAAGGAGGACCAAGGCACGGAGGAGGGGAGAGAGGAAAGAGAGCAAGGACGAACACAAGCTAGAACCAGAGCAAGACTAGACTAGGGCTGCGAGGTAGAGAGAAGGTGATCTCCTCCGGGTCAGGATCTGTCCTTCTTCTACCTCGGCCAAAACCCTTCCGGGTACCCTGTCCGGGAGGTTCCATTGTAAGCCACACTATGAAGAACTCATCAATCCAGACATGCAGGAGTAGGGCTTTTAGCCTCCGGGCGGCCTGAACCTGGGTAGCTCCTTGTGTCCCTTTGGTTGCATGCTTTGATCGTGGAGAGGAGAGCTTGATCTAGACTCCGCCCAAGAAGACGATTCTCAGCCTCCTTCGCTCCCCGTGCCGAACCTAAAAGGGGGTATCCTATACTCCCGGTGTCCGTGCAACGAGACACGACAATCTATGACTAATAATCCACCTTCAGGTTGACATCCGTGTTCCCCGTTGGTATTAAGTTGCAAGCAACAGATTATTGCATTAAGTAATGTGCATAATGTAAACAATACAATTGTCCTTAGACAAAGCATTGCTGTTTTACCCCTAATGGCAACAGCACATCCACAACCTTAGACGTTGCTGTCACTCGCCCAGATTACCAGAGGCATGAACCCACTATCTAGCATAAATACTCCCTCTTGGAGTTACAAGCATCTACTTGGCCGAAGCTGTCGGAGACTAGTCCCAGGAACTAGGGTGTCTCTCAAGTGCCAGGAAACGAGTAAGGGGCTGAACGCAACGTCAAACAAATCCTCAACAACCTCGGCGACGGTGCTCGTCGAGCTCGGTGAGGAACATCACGACAGAGAGGAAACACGAGCCGCTACCCAGGTTCAGGCCCACCGTGAGGTGTAAAAGCCCTACGTCCTGCTAAGATGTATTGCACTGCTTGGAGAGGTTCACAATACAAGGGTGCTTGCCGAGGGCACTTCATGGCTATGGTGTACTATGGTGGAATGAGCTCCGTCTTCTTCCTCAGACGTAGCTTCTTAGTTGTGGAATGAGTTGGTCCAATGCCGGGATCCCCCTCCTAGGTCGTACACTAGCTCCTTATATACTGGGCTTGGTCCTCTTCCCCGAAAATCTCCGGCGGGAAGGGATACCACAATGCCGCCGAGTTGGAGCACAGCGCACAGCGTCGGGGGCGTCCATGGACGCGGTCCATGGAAGAGCACGTCGTCTTGGCAGAAAAACCACCGTCCAACCAGGACGGTGGCTGGCGCTGCAGAGCTTTGGGGCGTGCCCCACGGTGACGTCGCAGTTGAAGCGTAGCGGCGGCCG
>CAMZMU010000012.1:5750215-5939912 GCA_947311845.1 Poa pratensis | reverse complement strand
TCCAAAGGGATGCATGCTATTCAGGAAAGAACATGCTGGAACAAATTATTGCATCCATTGCAATTCCTCTAGGTACTTCGAGGTCGACCTCGGTGGTGGACAGAAGAGGCAGACCGGGATTCCCCAAAAGATTCTCCGGTACCTTCCATTTATACCGAGGATCCAGCGGCTTTACATGAACAAAGACACTGCCCAGCAGATGCGATGGGCCGCGTTAGGGAAAGATACACGGACAAGATGATACATCCGTCGGATGGTGACGCATGGAAGAACTTTGTAGCGAAGTATCCACTGAAAGCGGGCGACCCGAGGAGCGTAGCTGTTGCTATATCAACCGATGGGTTCAATCCGTATGGCATGTCGGCGGCAACATACAGCTGTTGGCCTGTGTTTGTCATACCCCAGAACCTCCCCCCGGCGAGTCCATGAGATCACATAACATGTTATTGTCGATGATAATCCCAGGACCGAAATACCCGGGTAAGAACATGAACGTGTACCTGGAACCGCTGGTTGAAGACTTGGCTGTTGGCTGGAACGGTCGCGGGGTCCGAACATATGACGCCTCAACAAATGATCACTTCGATATGTATGTCTGGTACCACACATCCCTGCATGACTTACCAGCGCGTGCTTTGTTCTGCGGCTGGTGTACACATGGGAAGTGGCCTTGCCCACAGTGCAGACAGGCTATGACTTTCTCATGGCTTACGAAGGGAGGCAAGTATTCATGCTTTGATCAACATCGACAGTTCCTTGAGCCAGGTCATAGATACAGGAGTGACGTAAAGCGGTTCGAGAAAGGAGTCGAGATCCATGCTCCGAAACCACGTCTGATGACCGGAAGAGAAATCAAGGCTGAGCTAGAAGCTCTCGTGCCTAACCCCGATGGGAATGGTTTCGTGGGTTATGGGGAGACGCACCAGTGGACTCACATTCCGTGCTTCTGGAAGCTGCTCCCTTACATGGAGGATGTCGAGCTTCCACACAACATTGATGTAATGCACACCGAAAAGAATATCGCCGAGGCTCTTTATAGCACCATCATGGACACTGAGAAGACGAAGGATAACGTCAAGGCTCGAATGGACCAAAAGAACTTTGTGACAGGCCAGATCTTGAAATGAAGCCTCCTGGAGTCAACGGCACTAGGTGGTCTAAGCCAAAGGCTCGGTTCTGCCCTACAAGGCCGGAAAAAAGGGAAATATTACAGTGGCTCGTGGAGTGTTTGTACTTCCCTGATGGTATGCAGCTAACTGGGCGAGGTGTGTGAACCTGGACACGCAGCGAGTAGGAGGGCTGAAGAGTCATGACTACCACGTGTGGCTTGAGCGCATAATGCCGGTGATGATTCGAGGCTATGTCGATGAGGAGACTTGGCGAGTACTGGCGGAGTTGAGCTTTTTCTTCCGCCAGATTTGTGCAAGGGAGTTAGATCGTGAAGTGGTTCTGAAGCTGCATGAACAGGCACCCGAGTTGCTTTGCAAGCTAGAGACGATACTTCCGCCAGGGTTTTTTAATCCGATGCAACATATGATCTTGCATCTCGCGCACGAGGCTTTAATGGGGGGGCCTGTGTCGACCCGTTGGCAGTTTGGGCCTGAGAGAAAAATGAAAGACCTACGCCAGAATTGCGGGAATAAATGCAAGATCGAGGCATCCATGGCCGAGGCATGCCTTAACGAGGAGGTGTCAAACTTCACGACAGGTTTCTATGATGCCAACATTCCCACAATCCACAATCCAGTCGTTCGCTACAATGCAGCCAACCCTGAAGATGTACCCAAGCTTAGCATCTTCATAGGGCTCGGTGGCAAATCAAGTGGCACGAAGAAGTTCATCATGAAAAAGCTCGAGCGGGATATGATCTCCTCGTATATCTTGATGAGTATGGAGGAAGTGAAGCCGTACCGCGAGTAAGTCTTTCACCATTTAGTATTTCACAAACATTCACTCCTATATTCGTGGCTAACTCCTCTTTTCTCATTGGCGTAGACGATTCACTCGTGAAAACTGGAAGCTGAGAAGGGACCCTACCCCGAAAGAGTCGAAGGATCTTTTTGACAAGGTGGTGGTTTTGGCAAGGGTGGTGGTTTCATTAGCTGGTTCGCGGGTTTTGGTACTGTTCTGTCTAACTTTTCTAGTACCGTGGACATTCATCGATCATTCCTCGTTCTAAACTTCTCGTGCTAAACTTGTAGGCAAAAAAAGGACAAAGAGATGAAGCCAGAGTTTGAAACATTGCCCATGGCTTTGCATTCCGTCAACTCATTCCATGCTTATGACGTGAATGGATATCGCTTCCATACCCATGACCACACAACAAACCGGGGCAACCGGAAGACAATAAATAGTGGGGTGGTGTGTATGTGAAGGCTCAGATAAACTCCATTACTATGGAAGAGTTGAGCTATATACGAGTTGAATTATGGTTTTGGTAAAGGGCTAGATCCCATTGTATTCAAATGCAATTGGTAGACCCGCGTCGGGTTAGGAGGGATTCCTGCAATTGGATTGGTCAAAGTTGAACGAAGCTCCAAGTATTCGGAGACGACGTCTACATTTTGCTACCCAGGCCTTCCAATTTTCTATCTCCCGTACCCGTGCAAGAAGACATCCAAGCATATCAAAAGCGTCTACAGGGATGGTGGGGTGTGGTGACGTACCGTCGCACAGTAGGCCGGCTATGCCTAACGGTCAGATATTACCGCCGCCAAGACCCTCAACATCTGACGGCGAGTTCTATCGGGTTGGAGGGCTCCCTGGGAAATTCACTATCATACTTGCCGACCGACGATGACATGGAATACGTGCGAACAAAACGTAGATGCAGGAATGGAGGAAGACACTGCGTATGATGAAGTCGAGGAGGTTCATAACAAGCCGACGTGACTTGCTAGAGCGCTTCCACGCAGGACTTATCGTCGACGAGCCAGAGGGACCCCTCCAGGTTCCGTGTATGGTTGGTGGTGGGCGACCCTGACAGTGATGACGACACGGGTGGTCCAATAGTTGGTCCCGATGATCTCGACATAGGCTATGATAGCGATGAGGACACATGTATTAGTAATTGCCAGTCTAGCTTATATGTAATAGGTCAATGCTACTCTATGTATTAGTGATTGTCTTGTCTAGCTTATTTTGTGAGAACTCATTGTCGATACTCCTTTCCTTAATTGTCGCTACTTCATCTAATTGTATTCATTTTCGCTTTACTCATTGTTGCTTCATTTATTTACCTTAATTTTGGATCATGTATACTGATGAAACCTATTTTTTTGTCATGCAGGAAACATGGGGGGAAACAGATTGAAGAAGGCCTTGTCAAAAAGGTGGGCAGCGTGAAGGCACTCATTGGGGGATCGAGTTCGGCACCTCCACCTCCTCCCTCACCTCCAGCCTCACCTCCACGTGCGAGGGGTGGACGACGTGTGGGAAGGAGGCCTAGCAAGACTCTGCCTCCTCTCCCTGCCGAGCAGCCGACGAGGACGACTCGGAGTACGACCCGGAGCAGCCGACGAGGATCACCCGGAGGTGCAGTCGGACTCTGAGACGAGTCGCTGCCGGATTCTGAGGAGCTTGCTGGCGGAGGCTTCTGAGGAGGACGAGGAGGATGGCAGCGAGGAGAGGACGAGGGGCGCGAGGGGAGGAGGGACCTGGGGAGGACGGGTTTCAGCTTGACCCGACGCTGGAGTGGGACCCACGGAGGAGTGGGTTGAGACTGAGGAGGATATCCCTGAGCCACGGACCAGGCCGGTGTATCAGCGGGGGGCGGCGGGACTCCCCGATCCCCGATATTACGCCTACAAGAACACTCTTCTCGTGCCTGTTGGAAAAAGGTACTTATTATTGTTTTTGTTCAATTTTAGCTTCTCATTGTGTTTTGACCCGCTAACTATACTAATTTTGGTTTTCTCATTGTGTAGGACATTTGTGTACCAGCCTCCTAAAGTGAAGGAACAGCGTACCTACGCGAGCATCCTTGGATGTTGTCTCCGGAAGTTCTTCCCAGGGATTGTCACCGAACCAGAGGGTCGCAGGAGTGTAGCTTGGACTTTCAGGCACTACTGTTACGCGGAGGATCCCGATGGCGTGTACCTCAACATGGCGCTTAACACACTCGGCTATTTCTGGGTAAGTTTGTTTGACTTCCCATCATTCTATAAATCCGAGATTGCACTAATGGCTTTGACCCTATTTTATCTATGTGTGCATGCTTGTAGAACTTCTTCACCTGTCGGGAGAGAACAAGGCCAAGTGCGAGGACATCCTTTTGACGATGGCCTCTAAGATGGTGACGGACATGCACTACGAGGCTCGCGTGAACTCTGTCCGCACTTGGTACGCCGAAAAGAACATTGCGCTGGAAAAGAAGCGTGCTCGGGACATCTTGATGCAGCCATGGCAGTACCTGCAGGTAGCGTCATTTCTATATTATCGATTTTGTTGACCGCCGTGTAATATCATTAATATGTGTGTTCTGTGCATGTAGGTGCCTCCTCCGTACGTCGGTAACAACAAGGACTGCCACCTCGCGATGGTAGCGTGGTGGACTAGCCCGGAGTATCTCAAGCTACACGCGGAGGGAAAGGCAAAGCGGGTGGAGAACAAGGGTGGAACACACCGCCAAGGCAACCTCAGCCTCTCCCAATGCATACAAAATGAGGTGAGCAAATGCATTCTTTAATCCACCTATGTTCGTGCTCTCTTTTGCAATATCGTCTCCTTTTCACCTATGTTCGTGCCATCTTTGCAGAAATTGAAGACCGGCGTAGACCCCTCGCCCTTCGCCGTTTGGGAAAGATGCGTACCAGGGCTACGCCGGATCCTGAGACAGGGTCGATGTGGATCAGCCAGACCGCCGAGCTCCGGAGCAAGGGGTACAGGGAGAAGTTCAAGGAGCGCAACGGTGAGGAAGCTGACCCTCTCACCAGTCCACTTGACGTCGAGGCTGTCGTGCTTGCGGGGCAAGGCGCGGCGAATGGCCGCTTGTGGTTAGGTGACGGCTCCATCGACCCTCGCACCGTCCCGTCTCTACGCCAGGTCCGCCGTGGAGGGCGTCCGGTGCGCCTGCCGTGGAGACCGCCCACGAGTTTCGAGTCTAGCTGTCGACGAGCTCCGGCAAAAGCAGGTGCTCTATGAGCAGCAGCTGGAGCAGCAGCAGGAGCAGATCCGGCGGCAGGACGAGCAGATGCGGCAGCAGCGGGAGCAGCATCAGGAGTATTGCAGGCAGCAGCAGGAGCATCAGAGGCAGATGATGGAGTGGATGTATGGCACGATGCAGCGCCTTGCTCCTGGGGACGGGACTGTTGCCATGGGAATGTTCCCTCCACCGCCTCCACCGATGTTCCCATGGGTATGTTCTCAAACTTGTCATTCTATCCATCTTATTGTTATAACTAAATTACTTGTGTAATGCGAGACTTTTTCATGTTCTAGGAGAATCCAGGATCGGCGGGTGGATCTCACTCGATGGCGCCGCCGCTTGGTGGCCAGGACAATCCGGAGGGGCAGCCCCGTATCTCCAACCCTAGCGTTGTCCGGAGGCTCCCGTGGGTATGCTCGCATGACTTGTCAAAATGCCATTGCCAAATTTTAGTTAGCCATGCCATTGCCACTTTAGTTCAACTTGTCCAAATTTAGTTAGTTGAACTTGTCAAATTTTACCCATTAGTTGAACTTGTCAAATTTTAGTTAGCTTTCTTTTAATGCCACGATTATGCCATTTCCACCTAGTTGTCAAACTCATCATTTTTTTGCAAACATGTAGGACGATCCTCCTCAATGATGTTGAGGACCTACTCCGCCGCCGGAAGGCCAGTAGAGGTTAGTTACCATTTCAACTTGCTACCACTCTCGTTCAAAAACTTACTTCATGTCTCACTTAGATCGACATAGCCAATCAATGAATCTCCAATGGTCACTTGTGTCTTTTGGTTTACCACATAGATCAACTTGTGTCTTATTGTTTACTACATCTAACTTAGATCATGTCTTTTGGTTTACTACATCTAAACTTGTGCATATTCTTGAATTTGGATTTAAGAGCGTGACCAAAATATGCAACATATATCAACTTGTACATGGTTTACTTCATGTCTTATATGGAACTTTGTCTAAGAATAAAAAATATGCACATTTATTGATTTAAACATCTAAACTTGTACATGGATGCGTTGCAGGATGATATCGATGGCATGGATGCGTTTCACGATGATTTGATGCCACAATTTGTTGTACTGACCTTCCGTATCAGTACTGTTGTAAATAATGATACCTGGGTGTCATAATTGTGATGTTTGTGCTCGAATTGTGATGTTTGTGCTCAAATTGTGATGTTTGTGTTCAATTTGTGAATTATGTGTGATCTGCCCCCTATATGGTTTGAATTTGATGTCGTGGGGTATTCTGGGATATATTGGCTATATATATGTGTTTAAATTGCAGGAATGGAATCAAAAACAGAAACAAAATTGGACCATATTGTCAATTTGCCGTGTAAACACACACGGCAAAGATCTTTGCCGTGATGGGGCGCACGGCAAAGAGGACACGCGGCGCGCACCTGTGCAACCTGGCATTTGAGTGATGACCAAATGGTCACTTTGCCGTGCTGCCTAGACACATGCGCACGGCAAAGATTTTGCCGTGATGGGGCGCACGGCAAAGAGGACACGCGGCGCACACCTGTGCAACCTGGGAGCTGAGTGATCACCAAATGGTCACTTTGCCGTGCTGCCCAGGCTAATGCACACGGCAAAGGGCTTTGCATCGTTCCTGGCATCGGCTCTGTGCCGTGCGTTTTTTCAGGACAAGCACACGGCAAAGGTCAAAAGTGTGTCGTGCGTCGCTGAGAAAGGAACACGGCAAAGGTCAAAAGTTTGCCGTGCGTCGCTGAGAAAGGAACACGGCCAAGGTCAAAAGTTTGCCGTGCGTCGCTGAGAAAGGAACACGCAAAGAAGTGGAGTTTGCCGTGCATAGTCAGGGAGAGCACACGGCAAAGATCAGTTGACCCGGGGTGAGGGTTGACCCTCTCTGACAGATCTTTGCCGTGCTTTGTTCGAGAAAGAACACGGCAAAGGCTTTGCCGTGCCTGTTTTGGAAAGGAACACGGCAAATATTCTTTACCGACAGCTATTAGGCCGTGCGATGTTTGCCGTGCTGTTCGGCACGGCAAAGTCTTTGCCGTGTTCCGAAGGTCTTTTGCCGTGTATGTTTGCCACACGGCAAAGACGGCGATTCCGGTAGTGATTAGTGCGAGCGCCACACCAATTTCCATATGAAGATGCGATCAGGTTTATGTGTGGCAGACTTGGCTGATGTGCCAGGAAAAAGAGCAAGTAAGCAAGTGCAGGTATGCGTCAAAAACAACCTTGGGCTTATAGAATATACTACTGTTGGTGATAAAGGTACGTAGTTGAATCTTACGGTTTGTGTGCCAGCCCAAATCAACATCATATCCGTTGTTTGCCATGTCCAGCTCTGAACAGCCTACAAATACCGAAACACGAATATCAGGATGTCCTATATTGATAAGAAAACAGAAATTGGCCATCGTATGATGTACCTCAAATTATCTTTCAAATTCAGGGTTCAGTAAATTTGCCTCCCTATGGATTTTGCCATGGGACGGCCTCTAGGGCAGTCTTGCGCGCTCGACCCAAATATTTCAGTTCATATCCATACACACATACCTCAACATCAATGCGTGGCTTGAGGAACTACACCTCTGATAGCGACATCGAGCAGGTCGCTGGCAATGAACACATGCCAGGATCGAGAATGCTGGCGGACTTCAGTTCATATGCATAAACATACTACTCTGGGGTCTCTGGCTACTTAATCTTAGACGACCAAAAAGCGGACTTCAGTTCATATGCATAAACATATTACTCTGGCTACTTTAATCTTATACAATCAAAACGGCGGACTCAGTTCATATGCATATACATACTACTCTAGCTGCTTTAATCTTACACAATCAAAATTTGTATGTACGTTACAAATACAGAAACAATAAATCGCATGAGATGATTACATACCTCAACATCAATGGACTCATATCCTGATTTCCTAGGCAGTTGAAGTGGACTGAGATTGGTCGTGCCCTCGCCGACGTTGCTGCGTGGCATGCATGAGGAACTGCACGGGCAACGCGACATCGAGCAGGTCCCTATCACTTAACGCGTATCACACGACGCCTCCGTGGCCATGGAGTCGAGAACGCGGGCGGTATTGCTTCGTGAGGCCTAAAGCCTACCACTCAAGTACTCAACGCGTATCACACGACGCCTCCGCGGCCATGGAGTCCAGAACGCCGGCGGTATTGCTTCCTGACGCCTAAAGCTTGTTTGTGACTCCTGGCCGCCGGCGGACTTCTTTTTTTTTGAAACTTTTCTACTGCAGGGGAACCCCCACAGCCTCTTCTTAGTCCGGACGGGATGCTTCTAGCCAGCATGGACCATGTAGTATGCTTTCTATCTGTCAGCTCTCACACCATCAATCAGGATGTGTGACTCCGGCCACCGTCGGGCTTCTTTGTTCGGGCGAGGATGCATCTAGCATGACTGTAGTCTGTTGTGAGCTACCGCATACGGCATATCCATCAGCTCCCGCAGCATTAATCTGCATGTGTGTGACTCCCTGCCGTCCTTCGGTTCAGCCCTTTCACCATCAATCTGATGTATGCAACTCCGGAGGCCGGTGGATCGATCTCTTGTTCCCGGCGAGGATGCGTCTAGCATGTTGTGCGCGTGATGTCATCCTGTCCGGCACATGCAGGTCCTGACCAGAGGCATCAGCTAGTGCCGGATGTGCCGGGTGCGAGGCCGCGGCCGTGTTGCCCTACTAACTTGATAGTACACCTCCGGGGATGCGCTGCGCGCCGCCGAGAGGTACCCGACGACCAAAACGATTCTGCTGCATACCGAAAAAACGGGCTCCTCGCGATGCGTCTGAGCCGTAAATAGGATTGGCTTTGATTACGTTTTCCTTTTCCTTTTACAACACGTTTTCTCTTTCTTTTTCAACGTGACGTGATTGGTTCATCTAGTACCGTGCGGTAGATGACTGTGAATCTAAGCCATTGAGAGGCATCTTAAGTTAAATCAACAAATCTCCTCCGTTAATTGTTTGTTGTTTTAATAATATAATAGATTGCCTGTCCATCTGTATAACATCAGGTGTTGATGGTAGAGATTCATCTAGTAGTCGCACTTGTTTACCATTGCTGTCCTTGATAGAGATGAACATTTGCTTGAAATCCATTGTTACAGGGCTGTGTGCTTTAATCCAGTCAGTACCACGGACTATATCATATCCTGTGAGTGGCAACAGCCTGAAACTGTACAGTAATTTCTTGCCCTGTATAGAGTAAGACACTGTTTCTGTGGAGAATTCAGAAGCCAACTCCTGTCCATTAGCTACCATTACCATTACCTTCTTTGATGGATGAGTTCTGCAATTTGCTTTCTTAGCTAATTCAGGTGTCATGAATGTGCCAGTGCTACCCGAATCAATAAGAACAGTAGCCACCTGATCACCCATAATAGCTGTTAGTGTGAATGTATAGTTCTCATCTTTAGTGCCAGTTACTGCATGCATAGAGATTTTTAGTTCTGCTTCTGGTTTTGGTACTGGAGCATCATCATCAGAATCATCATAGTCCACATAAATCACCTCTGCTGTGTCATTTTCACACTGTTGTGTTGCATTTTGCTGTAAAGCAAGGATTTGTGACTTGTTACTCATTTTGCAGACCTGTTTATGTCCTGGAAACCAAGGATCATTGCACCTGAAGCAAACTTTATTCAGTTTGGCTTTGTGAATAATTTCAGATAATGGTTGGGTATTGCCTTTAGCAGTATTATCAGGGTAAAATTGTTTCCTGACAGGCTGTTGTATGTGAGGATAGCTCTGCTTTTTAAGAGGTTGTGCCTGCTCCATTCTTCTAGCATACCACATTGCTTCTGTCATTGTTTGTGGCCTGAGGCACTGCAAGTGACTCTGGATATAAGAATTCAGTCCAGACATGAAGCTGTTGATATAATAATCTTCAGTCAAAGATGGGCTATCTCTGCGCATCAAGTTCAGAGCTTTTTCAAATTCCAACACATACTGTGCTACTGTTCCTGTCTGTGTTAACTGATGGAAATTTCTGACATTATCACAAACAGATGTCTGAAAATCTGTCGTGATATACCTTGTGAAACGATGCCAAGGGGTATTATGGGGGTAATAGCCTGTACCACGCCACCACTGTATTGCAGGTCCTTTGAGATATGTTACTGCCACTTCAGTTCTTTGTTCCAGTGGTGTTCGAGCTGCTTCAAAGTACTGTTCAATTGTTTGTATCCAAGAATCAGCATCAGTACCTTCAAATTCAGGTATGTTCATTCTAGCTGGCTTCACTGCAGGAGTGTTCTTGTTGTTGTCATGCTGCGGAAACAGGGCTCTATTTCTGAGCTGATGATCTCTTCCATCCTCTAAGTTACCCTGTTCCTGTTGCTGTATACCCAATTGTACTGAAGCTTCACCTCTCTGTGTATGTATATGTGGTTGAGGAGCCACAAAATTTGGGTGCCTGTATGTTACCTTTGGTGTACCATCGAGATTCACCTCTCTGCCTGCAGCATCACGTAAAACAGCTGTTCCAACTGGCCTGACCACAATCATGTTTTGCTTAGGCTGTACCTGGGTGACACTATCCTGGGCTGGGACTCAGCTACTGTTGCTGCTGCTAGGGGTGGTGAAGCAGGAGGAGCAGACGCCGGACAACCGCAACAGCTAGCAGTTTCTCCAAACTAACCTGAATATTGTCGAAATTTTCCTGGATGTGATGAAGTTCTGCTCGACTTTTTTGGAAAAGGCAGTGAATTCTTGCTTATCTTCCTCACGAACACGCTGCAGTGTTTGCACATCCAGGAGAACAGATTTCAATTCCAGCGTACCCGTGCTTTCTGAAGAAAGGTCGCCGTTTTTTGTCATGATTCTACCACCACCGTCTACCGCCACCAACGCCTAACGCCACCAAAGACACACGGAACAGGGAGGGATGGGTGGTGTTGGGGATATACCTACTAGGGGTATCACCAGCATGGATCAATCCGGCTAGTCCAGGGTGGCCCGCAGTGGTGGTGAAGGCTTTGCCTACCGGGCGGCCCAGATAGCTGACGACCAAGGAAGGCGGATGCCGGCAAGGAGGAGGCCCAAGACTGAAGCCCATGAAGCCACCAAGACCAAGACGGAAGGCGGCATACTTGCCGGCTAGGTTTAGGACTCCGTATACTTGCTGGATACGTAATCACCTTGTAACCCTAGGTCCAGCCGCCTATATAAGCTGGACCTCGGGACGCCTTTAGGGCATCGATACTCATAATCCAACTCATTGTAACCTGTTCACGGCGATATTGCCTTATAGTGAGTTATAGCAGCACGTAGGGCACCGCCACCGCCGTGGTGCCTGAAGCTGGGTAAACCGCCGTGTACAATCCCGACCTTGACGACGTCCACCTTCTTGCCCTACGTTCACCCTCGGCTAGCAGGACCCCGTCTCCTATCCAAGATGCCGATACGACGACAGTTGGCGCCCACCGTGGGGCCTAAGGCGTCAGGCGTCACGTTCCAGGCGGGAACTCTTGGCGGCATCGGCGAAACAATCGCCGTCGGCCGCGCTGTTCGCTACGGCGACAACCACTACATCAGCTGCGACGAGTCCTACATCCCCGCAGACGACTACATTGTCGGATGCGGAGTTGTGCCGTTTGGCGGCGTCGATGTGTTCATCGGCTACACTTCTGAGGCGTATGGGTTGCCGCGAATTTATTCGCCATCCCACCCGCCCTACAATCAAGACGGATCTGAGTTTGCCTCCCTGAGGAGTCCGCAGATTCAGATCTACACTTTGTCGGCATGACGGGACTGGGATCAGACTCCCAGCCCAACAGTCAAGATCCCGAATCTATTCTTCCTGCGCTCCAGGATGATGTGATGTCGGATGCCGGATCCAGATCTACCGTTCACGTCAACGTAGATTCTGATTCCGAAGAAGATTCTGCCAGCATGTTTGAGCAACGGGTCAAGCAGTGTTTTGTTACACCTGATCCTCCGCCATCTGAGGCGGCTACGGGCTCTCCGTCAACATGCAGCAGGTTTTTGTGGCGGATGTCACCGGTGCAGCCTCAGAGAAGGCGGCAACTGACGCCGCCAACCTGGGGACCCCGGCAACCGATCCACAGTTTCCAGAGCCTCCTGGGGCTCCAAAGAAGAAATTCTGGAGAAGGGCGAGCCCAGCAAGATAGGAACATGGCGGCTCTGGCGGAAGTTCTTCACACGCCGGTAAACGACAAAACCAATCCGGCTGATTTGGAGAAACTTCGGAACACCTTGGTGGAGCAAACTGAGTACCTCAAAAGCAAGCAAGCAGAGGTCCAGAGCCTCCTCGACGAAGCCAAGGAGGAAAACGCCAAGATAACCGCCAAGTGCGACCCCAAGCGCAATCTTTTCACCACCACCCATTGCCCAAGCCGGCAGGACTGGGGAGAGAGAAAAAGAAAGGCAGGGATCATGACACCTTCAAATCCCCTGCCCAAAAGCTTGGTTTCGAGTGGGCTACAGCGCCGCAGCGTAAGGACAAGAACGGGGACGTCATCCTCGCAACCCTGTCCTCAACACTGCAGCCGCCTTGGACATCCTCAACAATGATGACTATGACAAGGACGAGAAGATCTACTACGCATCGATCCTTGCTCACAAAGCTCTAGAGCAGCAGGCCCGTGCTGATTCTCGCGCCGACATGGCGGACGCAAGGGGAGGAAAGTTGGAATCAAAATCCAACGCTTGCAAAGCTGCGGCCGGTGGCAACCCGAAGATCCGTCCGGCTCCAGTAGCCACGGAAAAGGGAAGGACAAGGAGAAAGACCCACGCAAATCACCACCTCCCAAAAGGCAGCGTGACGAGGCGTCCAGGACCGGCAACAGGCGCAAGGCCTCACCTCCTCCGCCTAGGCGGGATGAAGGCGGAAGCAGGGGCAGCAAGCAGCCGCCAAGGAGTGGCGGCAACCGCGACGACGCCCCGCCGCCAAGAAGAAGCAGGGACCGCACACAGTCCCCACCACCAGTGCCCAGGCACGAAGGCGGAAGCCGGGGACACAACAACGAGCCTAGGCACAGCCGGGCAGCGCAGGACGAGCCCATGCGATAGATCTGGCAAACAGCTCAGTCCGCAAGACGCGAGACATCGTCTCAATGACATCAAGGCTGGAAAGCAAGATGCCTATCTAGGACCTGAGTGCTTTGGCCCAGCCATCCGCAACGTTCAAGTACCCGAGACATGACATCAGTGTCAAAAACTCATCAAAGGTACAATGGAGCGGACAAGCCAAACTCATGGTTGTCGGACTACGCGCTGGCAGTTGAAATTGCCGGAGGCAATGGCCTCGTCGCGCACGCTTCCTTCCCCTCATGCTGGAGGGGACAGCCCGAAGCTGGATCGAAAACTTGCCGGAGAAAAGCATTCATAGTTGGCATGACATGGAAAAGGTGTTCACGCAGCACTTCCAAGGCACGTACAAGCGACCCAATACATACACAGATTTGGTTCGTTGCGTGCAAAAGCCAGATGAAACAGCTACAAGCTTCTTGGCAAGGTGGATTCAAACAAAGGCAAGCTGCGAGAACGTAGACGACAATCAAGCAATCCATGCCTTCACCACAGGCCTCCTGAAGGGCTCAAGTCTCAGACATAAGCTCGTACGCATGCAAGTCAAGGATCTCGGAGTCATGCTCGAAGTAGCAGCCATGTACGCACAGGCGGATGATGATGCACGCGATGGAGATGGCGCACATGATATGGCGCCAAACAGGCGAGCAAGTCACAAACGCAAGGCTCCCCAGGATGACAAAGCCGGACCATCAAACGAGGTCGCCGCCGCCTTCGAAGGCAAAGGCGGCAACCGCAAGTGGAAAGGAAAGGGTAAAGATGGCGGCTCCAGCAAGCAGCGCCTGACGTACGATCAGGCGAAAGCCTTGCCCTGCCCAATCCACGCGTCCTTAGGCAAAGTAACCACACATTAGGGGAATGCCGGTTCATGGAGGACTTCAAGAAGGACCCCGAGGTTGGCTGGAAATCAAAAAAGAGCAAAAAGGCTGAGAAGACAAAGAAGGAAGACGATGATGGGGCATGTCCATGTCCGAGGATGAGGAACCCAAGCTGATGCGCAAAGAAAGGAAATATCCCAAGGTACATGGCCAATTGGTGTGCTTCCTGGGCACTCCTTCGGCAAAAGAAGAAAAGGCGGAGATGCGCGAGCTAAACGCCACAGTACCAGACGTTCCCCAGTATCTAGACTGGTCAGAGGAGCCAATAACTTGGGATAGAGATGATCATCCAGATCACGTTCCTCACCCCGGCAAATACGCCCTTGTCGTCGACCCAATTGTCGATAACTTCAGGCTCACCAAGGTGTTGATGGATGGCGGCAGCAGCCTCAACATCATCTACGCGGACACTCTGAAGCGCATGAACTTGTCGGAAAGCCAGCTTGACTATAGCAAAGTCAAGTTTCATGGCATGTTCCGGGAAAGCAAGCCAAGTCAATGGGAAGCATCAATTGGAGGTTACTTTTGGGCCTGAGACAAACTACCGCTCGGAGTATCTCAGGTTCGAAGTAGTCCCCTTCAAAAGTGCCTACCACGCCATTTTTGGACGGCCAGCTTTCGCCAAATTCATGGCTCGCCCGTGTTACATATACAGCAAGCTGAAGATGCCGGGACCCAATGGTACAATTACCATCAGTGGCAACTTCAAGAAAGCAAAGGAGTGCGAGCGTGGCAACGCCGCCTTCGCTGAGGCAGTCCTCCACGCAGAGGAGTTAGCCATGTTGAAAAAGAGCTCGATACGTCGCAGTTGCCGGAGCATGTAAAGACCGCTGAGCAAAAGAACACTTTCAAGGCGTCCGAAGACACAAAGAAGGCGGATCTGGTCCCAGGTGACAGCTCCAAGCAAGTCACCATAGGGGCTGGCTTGGACGACAAATAGGAAAGCGCGCTCGTCAGGTTCCTCCGTGAGAATCAGGACATCTTTGCATGGTCGTCAGCGACATGCCAGGTGTCCCGAGGGAACTTGCCGAGCACTCTCTTAACGTCTACGAAGGAGCCAAACCAGTGAAGCAAGGAATAAGGCGCTACGGTGAGAAGAAGCGGACAGCAATAGGGAAGGAGATCATCAAGTTGCAAGAAGCCAAGTTCATTAGGGAGGTAGTACACACTGATTGGTTGGCAAATCCTGTAATGGTTCCAAAACCTAATAAGGAAATGAGAATGTGCATTGATTATACCGGTTTGAACAAGTGCTGTCCTAAGGACCACTTTGCTTTGCCTCGTATAGATCAGGTCATAGACTCCACAGCCGGCTCCGAGCTGCTGTGCTTTTTGGATGCGTACTCCGGGTACCACCAAATCAAAATGCGAGAATCCGACCAAATCAAAACAGCGTTCACTACGCCCTACGGGACCTTCTGCTACATCACGATGCCCTTCGGTCTAAAAAATGCCGGCGCAACGTATCAGCGGTGTATGCAAAGATGCCTTCACGAGCAAATTGGCCGCAATGTTCACGTCTATGTTGACGACATTGCCGTCATGTCAAGAAAGAAGGCAGATTTGCTTGACGATTTGAGAGAAACCTTTGATAGCCTCCGGGTATATAGGATGAAGCTCAACCCGAAAAAATGCGTCTTCGGGGTTCCTGCCGGCAAATTGCTTGGCTTTATCGTTTCCGAACGAGGGATAGAAGTAATCCAGAAAAAATCAAAGCGATCCTCAACATATCCAGGCCCTGAAGGACGTGCAGCGACTTGCCGGCTCGGCGGCTGCCGTCAGTCGTTTCATTAGCCGTCTTGGTGAGAAGGCACTGCCTCTCTACCGGCTTCTGAAGAAATCCGACAACTTCGAGTGGACAGACGAAGCAGACGCCGCCTTGCAGCAACTCAAGGACGCGTTAACGTCTGCTCCAATTTTGGCAGCTCCTCGTTCGCAGGAACCAATGCTGCTCTACATCGCGCAACTAACTTGGTTGTTAGCGTGGTACTGGTTGTGGAACGCAAGACGGAAAATTCAGACTTGCCGGAACAACGTCCGGTTTACTTCATCAGTGAAGTATTTTCCGCCTCAAAACAGCGTTATCCGCATTACCAGAAGCTGGTCTACGGTGTTTTCTACGCCGCCAGGAAGTTAAGGCACTATTTCCAGGAACATTCAATAACGGTGGTGAGCAAGGCACCTCTGGGGGATATCATCAATAATACAGATGCAACAGGCCGCGTTGCCAAATGGGGCATTGAACTTGCCGCCTTCGACATCATGTATAAACCCAGAACGGCCATTAAGTCTCAAGCCTTAGCAGATTTGTAGCTGATTGGACGGAGGCCATGGACGAAGTACCTCTCCCTGAAGATGCATACTGGATCATGCACTTTGATGGATCAAAAATGCTTCAGGGCTCGGGGGCTGGCATTGTTTTAAGAAACCCTCAAGGAGACAAGCTTAGTTATGTGTTACAAATTCACTTCAAGGCAACTAATAATGTTGCTGAATACGAAGCTCTCCTTCATGGTTTACACATTGCCAAGGAACTTGGCGTCCAGCGTGTCCTCTGCTACGGAGATTCAGACTTGGTGGCGCAACAGATACGTGGTACTTGGGACACAAAGAGCGAGACAATGGCGGCATATCGAGCTACCGTTGACGAATTCGCCAAGTGTTTTCTAGGCTACGAGGTCCGCCACATCCCAAGAGCTCAAAATGAGGCGGCAGATACACTTGCCAGAATGGGGTCTGAACGCAAAAAGGTACCAAAAGATGTTTTCCTGGAACACCTACACAAGCCGTCAATAAAGGAGCAGACCTCCTTGACCCAGAATCGGCAGAACCAGTTGATGCTAGCTATGCCGTCTACTTGGTAAAGCCGGATTGGACGACGCCATATTTGGACTTCCTGATCAATCAGGAGTTACCGGATGATGAGGTTTTGAAAAGGCAAATAATAAGAAGAGCCAAGGCATTTACAATAATCAAAGGCGAATTGTACAAGCGTAGCACCACTGGTGTTTACCAACGCTGCATTTCGCCCGAAGAAGGCAGAGAACTGTTGGATGAGATACATGCCGGCGTATGTGGACATCATGCTTCCTCACGCGCCCTTGTTTCAAAAGCCTTCCGACAAGGTTTCTATTGGTTGACAGCCAAGCAAGATGCAGAAGACATTGTTAAAAGATGCAGGGGCTGCCAACTTTATGCCAGACAATCACACATGCCGGCTCAAGAGCTTAAAACAATACCCATCACATGGCCTTTCGCAGTCTGGGGCTTGGACATGGTTGGTCCGTTTAAAACGGCGCCTGGTGGCTACACACATTTACTTGTGGCTGTAGACAAGTTCACCAAATGGGTTGAAGCTAAGCCTATCAAAAAGCTAGACGGCGCCACAGCCGCAAACTTTCTGTGGGGAATAATCTCTCGGTTCGGGGTGCCTCATAGCATCATCACCGACAATGGCACTAACTTGTCGCAAGGCGAAGTCGAGGAATACTGTTATAAGCATGGTATCCGCCTAGATCTAGCCTCAGTAGCGCATCCGCAGGCAAACGGTCAAGTAGAGCGTACAAATGGTTTAGTCTACAAGGAATCAAACCACGTCTCGAAGTACCATTGCACAGAGCGGCTGGGGCTTGGGTGGATGAATTGCAGTCTGTCCTTTGGAGTTTACGCACAACTCCAAACAGATCAACCAAGTTTACTCCTTTCTTCTTAGTCTATGGCGCAGAAGCAGTGTTGCCAACCGACATGATGTACGATTCTCCCAGAATTCAAGCCTACGTCCAGGAAGACGCAGAAGATGCAAGACAGGATGGCCTTGACCTACTTGATGAAGAACGAGATGTTGCCCTTGCACGATCCGCCATCTATCAGCAAAGTTTGAGGCGTTATCACAGCAGAAGGGTGAGGCAACGAAGTTTTAGAGTTGGTGACCTGGTTCTCCGCCTAATCCAAGATAGAAGGGCTTGCATAAGTTATCCCCGCCTTGGGAAGGACCTTTTGTGGTCAGTAAGGTGTTGCTCAATGGTTCTTATTACTTGGTCGACGCACGAGACGGATACAAGAAGAAGCGAGGTCGCAAGCGCAAAAGGAAGGTTGACGACAAGTACGAAGAAACCAAGCGACCTGGAACATTGAGCAGCTACGTCCTTTTTACACTTAGCAATTTCCACATTGTAATAAGTACTATATGATTATGAAATAAAAGTCTGTGGTTTGCTCATTCAGTTTTGGGATCATGCCATCTTTTGTCTTTTCTCGCAATCATATATCTGTTGTCATAAAAGTTACCAAACAAAATAAGTTTTTGCTCCGTGCTAAGGTCCAAACTTTTTGACATTTGCCGTCTGCCGGCTAAAAACGCAAACAATCTTTGCACCGCCTAATATGCTTATCTGTCTGTTTGTGTGTGGGTCGCCTAGTAGTATGTCGTTGGCACCAACATGCTGGCTTTGGTCTCTGAGTCTAAATTAGTTGGTATTGCACCTGGTTGGCTCAGCTAAAGTAACTAAGATGAGGTTCCGCCAACATATGAAAAAGCTAAACATGCAGGCGAGATACATATTAAGGCGGGCCACTTAAATAAGCCTACCGCCAAGTGTAGCATAAAAGTTGGCCCATAAATATTTACAACCCAAAATAAAGTTTTATGCGTTAACAGATTAACGCAGTGTTTTGTGCTGCCTTTGCAGGAGGAAGTCTAAGGGATTGCCGCCTTGGTAGAGCTGGTGGAGAGATCCTGGGGGCTGACGCCGGCATTCTTGGGGCTGGCTCCGCCATCCTTGGGGCTGCGCTTGTCGGCTCCGGCTTCGCCTTCTCGCCTCGGCAGCTTCAGGATCCGCCAAGGAGGGATCGGCTACGGCAACATGCGGGTCCGGGTGTTCCTTGTAGAACTTGCGGATGTCAACCATGTTGGCAACCCGGGTCGCATAGCCGCGAACAGACCGCAGCACGTCCTGCATCACGATGGCTTGGTTGTTTTCGTCTTCGGTGGGGAAGTACTCGGTGACTTGATGAATATCAGCCTCCGGGTACCACGCCGCCGTCATTGCCAATGCCAACTTGGCGCCGCCTCGTGCTGCTGAGCGTAGCGTGCTGTCGTGTTCGCTGCCGCCTTCTCCAGCAGGTCCGGCAGAGCATCGAAGATGACGGGATCGCCGTCCTCCCCAGGGTAGAACTTGGCGGCAAATGCTTTGCCTGCGCCGACAATCTGGTTGACGATTTCGCCAACTTTCAAGATTCGGGCAAGGCGCGGCGTTGTAGCCAGGTCATCTCCCAAGCTAGCCGGCACTGCACAAACACAAAGTTACACACTGCAGCTTCAAGTTTCAAGAGCAAGGTGACAAAGATGAAGGATTGAGACATACCCAAGACATGGTCGTGGATGGCGTTGACCTCATCCAGATGGTTCTCAAGCGTTTCTTGAGCTAGCTGGACCGCCTTTGACAGTTGGTCCTGCTGCTCCTTGGCGTTCTTGTTCACCTGGTCAAGGTTGTTGCTCATGGCCTCAAGTTGTCCAGTCAACTTGCTAACTCGGCAGCATGGGCCAACGCACGCTCATCCAGCTCCTTGGCGTGATCCGCCTTCAGCTTGGTCACCAGCCCGGCAAGATCTGCAGCTTCGTTCATCAAAGCTTGCATGTCAGTGGAGTTCTTGAGAATATCTTGCGCAGTGTTTAGTAATTCTACAAATAAAAAGAAAGACGACTAAAATACTTGTCGGAAAAGGAAAAGAAGTCGGACGAAAAGAAGGCAAAGAAAGCTTTGTCACCTTCATCCTTCTTGCGAGCTTCTTCCAAGCTCGCAATTTGGGCGTTCTTCAACTCCACGTCCTGCTGCAGTTGCTGGCATTCCTTGTTTTTCTTCTCTTGAGCACGAAATAGCTCAAGATTGGAAGCAAGAACGGCCTGCATGCACGAAAACAACATTATGGTTAGCACTATTTAGTCAACGAGACCACTTTGCCGGCTAAATTTTTCAGCCGCCAAAGTGCTCGGGGGCTGGGACCATAGGCTATTTTACCTCAAGTTGTCCGTGCAGGGTCTCGTGGAGTTCGTCCATGTGCGCGTACCAGTTGCGGGTACCGTCACGCATGGTCTTCAGTGTTTGCCGGGGGTCTTGCAACCCTTTGCCAGATTGGAGCCAGGATGGGAGGATGATCCGCCTTGTTCGGCCGCCATCTGGTCATCCATCTCCTGCTTCATGGCAATAAATCGAGCGGCATCACTAGCCGAAGCTTCAGCCGTCTTGGAAGTGGTAGCCGGCAACTGATTTTTGCCCGCCATTTCCGTAGCCGCCTCTGCGGTACCAGCAGCTGTGTACGTTCCCTGGCATACAACCACGGGAACGCCAACTGTGGGCGTTGTCGGCGCAGCGGCTGGAGAAGAGCGTGGTGGCTTGCCCCTGCCGGCAGCAATCTTCAAGTTGGAGCGGAGCTTGGGCATGGCAGGCTTGCCCTGTAAGCAGAAAAGTGCAAGTTTGTCAGCACAAACATATCAAAATAGCTAAGTCAGGGAAAGCAAAGTTTGCTACCGCTTGAAGGGGACATTCCCCACGGTCTCATCCTCTGCATCGACAGAGGTGGCCGCCTTCTTCCTCTTCTCCAAATCCTTGGTGGAGGAGCTCAGCTTGCGCTTCTTCGATTTGCTGGCACCGGTGTCGTACCAGTTTGGAGCCAACTCTTCCTCCCCAAGGTTTGCAGCTGAAAAGGAAACAAGACAATATTAATCCAGTACCTAGTGGGTAAGGATGTTAGTGAAATAACAAAGTAGCTTTGACTTACCGCTGGGGCTGGGTTGTCATGGGTGAACATGGCGACGCCTTCAGCCGCCTTCACCGACAGAGGCTTGATAAGCTCTCTGAGCCGGTATTCTAAGGCATCCTGATCAAGGGTGCTGTTGCCGGCGTCATCCGCCTTGTACTCGCACATCTTCAGTGGGCGATGGCGGAGTGGCATTATCTTCCTCGACACCCAGCAGATGACGGTGTCAACTCCGTCAAGTTGGAGCCATCATCGTCTTCGTCAAGAACTCGATCCGCCTACGGCAATTCGAAGTTCGCCGACAAGCTGCTGAGCGGCACCTTTGCCGTCCAACAGGCCTTGTGGGTTGGCGGACCGTTGACAAAGACAGGCATCCCTTGTGTGCTGCCAGGTGTCGGGATGTCCTTGCAGTAGAAGAAAGTGCTGGTCCAGTGCTTCACCGACTCGATGTATGGTATCTTTGGGTACCAGTCGGGTTGGCGGCAGTTGAACGTGACACTACCGCAGGTTGCTAGGTGGCCGCCTGGTATGGTTTGCCGGCGGCACAGGAAGCAGTACTTGAATAGCTCTATGGACGCAGCTATGCCTAAGTACCCTTCGCACAAAGCCTGGAAGCCGGCTAGCACTAGAATACTATTGGGCGCTATGTTGTGTGGCTGCAGCCCATAAAAACTAAGTACCGCCAAGAAGAAGGCGGAAAGCGGCAGAGACATACCGCGAAGGCTGTGCGACGCCAACATGACGCGCTCGCCGTCTTGGGGTCAGGCACCGCCTCGTCGCCTGGAACCCTCCAGGAGCATTCCGTCTTTGGCGGAATGTATCCGCCTTCCTCCAGCTCCTTCAGATAGGCTGACGTCATAACTGACGGCAGCCAGTACCTGGAGCCAAGGTCTCCAGTCTCCTCTTCCTCGGCGTCATCATCGTCGTCGGCGGCAGATTCCGCCGCAGCCTCAGAGCTGGTCGCCGCAAGGGATGGGAGGGGAAAGGTCGGAGCGGTTGCAGGCGCCGCCGGAGCTGGGGAAGAAGTAGAAACCTCGCCGCAGCCACGGTGGCAACGGGAGAGGTCATCGGTGCGCCCACGGGCACCGCCGCCGCCGCTGGGCAGATCCAGATCCGGCGGGGGTCGCGAGGCCGCAGCCAGCGCCGCCGTCGCCGCCGCATCTTGCTGAGTGCTCGCCATTTGGGGGAGAATGCTCTGCTCGTGCTCGCCGGAGTTGAGTACGGGAGGAGAGGAGCTCGGGAAGGTGAGGAGGCCACGGTGGGTGCGAATGAGGAAGAAGAGCATCGGTGCCCTTTGGGTATTTATCCCCGCGCCAAGATTCGTGCCCGAGATTGGGGGGACGCGTGATTTCCGCCACGTGCCCACGATTTGCACGTCGTGGCAACGGTGTCTGCGGCCCTCGCTCCGATTTTGTGCGTAGTGGAGAAACATCATGACACATGCCCAAGTCCAAACTGTCGTGGACTGCATGACGTCATCCGTCAACATTTGACAGACCAGTCAATTGACAAGACTGGTGCCGGAAGATTCCTGACAACGGTCAGGCCGTCTTTCCCATGATGGCGGCAAATCGTCCGACTACTTTAGGCGGACCGCCGCTTACTTTCAACTTTGGAATGCTTCAAGCTCTTCAGACGCTTACAAGACAAGGCGGACGTTGCCGACAAGAAGAAGACGGCGCCTGAAGAACTCGAACCCTCCCAGGGGCTAATGTTGGGGATATACCTACTAGGGGTATCACCAGCATGGATCAATCCGGCTAGTCCAGGGTGGCCCGCAGTGGTGGTGAAGGCTTTGCCTGCCGGGCGGCCCAGATAGCTGACGACCAAGGAAGGCGGATGCCGGCAAGGAGGAGGCCCAAGACTGAAGCCCATGAAGCCACCAAGACCAAGACGGAAGGCGGCATACTTGCCGGCTAGGTTTAGGACTCCGTATACTTGCTGGATACGTAATCACCTTGTAACCCTAGGTCCAGCCGCCTATATAAGCTGGACCTCGGGACGCCTTTAGGGCATCGAATACTTTCATACATCCAACTCATTGTAACCTGTTCACGGCGATATTGCCTTATAGTGAGTTATAGCAGCACGTAGGGCACCGCCACCGCCGTGGTGCCTGAAGCTGGGTAAACTGCCGTGTACAATCCCGACCTCGACGACGTCCACCTTCTTGCCCTACGTTCATCCTCGGCTAGCAGGACCCCGTCTCCTATCCAAGATGCCGATACGACGACAGGTGGGATTTTACAGCCGAAGAGGAGTTCTTCGGAAACCAGATCCGTACCTGAACTGTGTCCGAGCAGTGCCGCCGCCTCCAACAGCTCTCTGACACGAGCTCCACACCGTGGCCGGAACCCGAAACAACAGAGAAGGATTTCACGAGGGATCCCAACTTCTCAGTGCTCCAGATCCAATCGCCGCCGAGAACCGTAAGGCTCCTGATACCAATTGTTATGCCTACACTAGCAGGGAATCGAAGTAACAACAAGATCAACACAAATTCAGAGAATCATCACTCCACTCTCAACTGTATTGCTAATTTCAGAGGAAGGATTGCAGAGTTCTAGGGTTTGTAAAAGAGGAAAACGAGGCCAGCCGGACCAACGGCGGCTAGGGTTTAGACCCAACAGGAAAAGATAAAGTTTACAAGCCGAATATGCGGCTAAATAGCAAGGAACTCGAGCTAGGCGACAAGAGACTGGGTGGTTGGCGCGAAGACGATCGTCCTGAAAAGCTGATTCAAAACAGTGACCCGTCAAGCCATCTCAGCCGTTGATCAGGGCATCGATGGATCATATTGCCACTTAGCGCGAAGCGGTAAGTTGCGATATGGGCCATAGATGTGCTAATCGACGGCTAGGAGACGTCTCGAATGGGCTACAGTAACTGAATCAGTGTTCTACACATCTTCGTTAGTTGCAGTTCCGGACACTCATAGATGCCTCTCAGCTCAGTCACTGGTTCGTTGTCACCCTCCTGCTCTGCACGTTGACGGCCGCCCACAGGTAAGATGAACTCATGCTCTTGTGTATGTCTGTCTTTAGATACATGGATGGTTCTTTACTTTCTTTAGTTTTAAAAAGTTCACTCGTAATGACTGTCTATCTATACATTTAAGAATGTTTTTCATACCTGTATCTACACGTGTTACTGTATAGATGTGAGTGCGGATTTCATATTGAGAATTGGTCTACAAAGGTAGTGACATTTCGTACTCTGATTTTATCACCTCTGTAAACATGTATGCAACATTGCACTGAACGAAAAAAAATAAACTTTACTATTCGATGGAGGGATTGAAATTCAATCCCTCCATCGAATAGTAAAGTTTATTTTTTTTCGTTCAGTGCAATGTTGCATTCAATCCCTCCATCGAATAGTAAAGTTTATTTTTTTTCGTTCAGTGCAATGTTGCATACATGTTTCATTTATATAATTTTCTGCTAAGAAAATCTCTTGGTAATTTAGAACTTTTTATTTTCCGAATCCCCATAGTAGAAACATCAGAAATACACGTCTGCGCATTTCACTTGGGGCCCGCTTGGATGGTCTTTTCCAGGCCAGAAACGGTCGGAAGAAATTACGGACCTCGTTACGTCCGTGTATTTTATAGGCACTGGGGGTCTAGAAATACGGAGGGAAGAAAATCAACTACCTATCCAAGTGCGGCCTTGTGAGATAACATCAAATCAAATTGTACTGAAAGTTGTGCTCACATGTAGCAGAATAGAAGTTTTCCGCAATTCTAATTCTTGGTGTCAATATATATTCTTCGGTCTAATCCACTATGATATGATGACTACGTGCTCTTTGTGCTAATTCTTAGCTAGAAGTTTATAAGCATATTAATTCTGAAACTTTGATCATTCCTACCTCCCCAATTAGGGGTGCTATAAACTACAGTCTCACGGAACTTGCTTGGAGCATTTTCTGTGGTTTTGGGAAATCTCTTAATAATGTGTAGCAATTGTCAATGAATATGCCCAGTAAGAGTTAGGTTATTCAAATATGCAAAAGATTTGGTTACATGTAGAATCTGACATTGTTTGCTTAACTGACATTGTTTGCTTAATCTGGTGCATGAGTCAATCAATGCCAGCCAATACACAAAAGAAATACTCCCCTTGATACAAAATAAATGCCAGCCAATGGACTTGTTATGGATCGGAGTAGTAATTTATCATGGCATATCTACAATTGATTTCAATAATGACTCAATAGCTCGTCATCAGAAATTCCTAATTTTGTTCTGCTTGTCTATTGCAGAACGAAATTATGGCTCAGAATTACTTTCAGGCTGGCTTGCATCAAGAGAAGGTATATAATATACTTCAGGTATACAGCAATCCAAAAAAGTAAATGACTGCCTTAGCACTTATTTATCAAAATACTCTTGCATAGCTCTAGAAAGTGTTGTACAGTAGCTACAAATAATAATAATGAAATGTAGTTGAGATAAGCAACTACCCTTGATGATTATTTGATCCATCAACTAGGCGAATTCTATATGTACTGAAAGAACTAATAAATATATACATTGGTCCTACATTGAAATAACACGTCTAAAACCTAAATTTGGATTAGTCAAATTATTGACATATCTATTGAAAGTACCATTTTTACAACAATCAAGACACATTGTTCTTTATTGTTGAATCATTCTTTGTAATGAAAAATCTGTGATATTAAATGAGGCCCAAAACATGTATTCTTGTTTATACATTTTCATGGCAACAATAGGTATTGAAAGTTCTATCCTTTTTATCCCCGCATTGTACTTCCTTATATATTTATGCTAATTTACCTTTCTATGTGTTATGTCTCGATTACTTGCTAAAATTTTGTATCCTGCTCTTGTGGGCCACATTTATCCATTTTTATTGTGGGAAGATCACAATTATACTTTGACTGTTAAAATTTCATGCATCGTTGGTCATGTAGCCATGTCAACTATAACACTGAGAGTATTAGATGTATTAAATACGAATGGTGTCATAGGAAATGAAATTCAGCGGAGTAACATGATCTGGTCTCTTATTATTGATGCAGATTAAGTGTTAAAACTCAATGATGATATTGGCTTACTTTGCATAATTATTGATTGCATTTTTATCTTTCATCATTTCTTTTTGCTCGGGAAGTTCATGCTTTTGCCACGCGGTCAATCGTATCTCTCGCAAGTACATGGCAATAGAAAGAATACCATAGACAATGAAGGAAAGACACTATTAGGAAAAATGTAAAGCTTCTTTCAAAGGCTAGCCTACTACTATGCTTCATGGTAATATGCTAGAAACTGATACCACATCTCATGTTCCAAATAAGTTTCGGCTCTATTTAATATCCATGCTAGTGTGTCGTCCGTGTCATGTACGGGCATATAGCTACCAGTCTTTATCATCTTAGAGATGCATGCATTCTCTGAAAACACACTTCCACCCGACCTCACATGAAGATGCTCTATTGCACTTATGCAATGTATATATACATATTTATGATCTACAATTTCAAGTATGCATTGTGGGTATATTAGATAATAGATACTCATATTCAAATAGCATTTTTTGACATGAAATTTTCTATACTTGCTTCATCGCCAATGAATTCTCCATGTGTTAAAAGCCTTAGTAAGTGGTCTCTTTTTAGATATGCGTCATCGATGCTCACTAAATATCTTATATCGCTTGGTTCAGCTTTGATATTTGCAATCACGGACCAAACATTGCTGATGCAGGGGTCACGATGGAAGTAATAAGATTTATTTATAATGAAGAAAAAATGTAGCAAAAGAAGAGCGTCACAAGTGTTGTTCTGTGCCTTGTGGAGAAACCATGAAGTCTTGTGCCTTCTTATGCTTGTTATGTGGTTGCATAGGTTTCTCTAACTACACAGGGCATTGACAGTTTGTCCTCTATAGTTTTGGGCCCTTCGCTGTTAGGCGTTTGTGCAAATTACTCATTTTGAATTTCTCAAAATCAAAGAAAAATTTGTGAAAAACCTACCAAAACGCACAAGAATCTCCGAATCGAACAAAAGCAATTTGGGTCTATTTTTTGGTGGAAATTTTCGAATTTCTCAAAATCAAAGAAAAATTTGGGGATTTGTGGGGGAAACAAAGTCAAATCCGTGACAACCTTTGCTCTGATACCATATGATGAGGTTGGGACCTCTAGGGTGGCCCGATCTTCACGGATTGACGGCGGATGTGGACGAACTCACGCAAGAACACACGAAGAACACGAAGAACGCCAAGAACACAAGAACACAAACACGATACAAGGACATGTTTCCCTCACCGGTCAGTCCAAGCCGGTCCAATAGAATCCCAAAGGGAGAGATTGGCAAGTAGTAGATACAAGGAGAGATCTTGAGGGATTGTTTCTCCAAACGGTCAACCCAACCGATCCAATAGAGTCACCTGAAGATGAAAGATTGGCAAGTAGTCACAACTACAAGTAGAGGTCTTGAATCTACAAGAGGGATTTTCTCCACAAGGGGAGGCCTTGAATCCACAAGGGGATCTTCTCCACAAGGGGAGGCAACACCACAAAGGGGTGGGTAAGGAGCCTATGCTCAACTCTCTCTCATCATAGACTCTTTCTCCACTAGGAGGGGAGGGAGTCCTATAGATAGTCTAGGCCCAAGGGCAAAGGAGAAAGGGGATACATGGGTCAAAACCCAGATCTGCACACAGGCACGCGCAGGGCCGGTAGTACCGGCGGTGAAGGCCCGGTAGTACCGGACTCGCGCAGGTCCGGTAGTACTGGCCAAATTGGCGGTAGTACCGGCCGACTCCAGGAGCTTCTGGACTTCAGCGGTAGTAGTCCCGGTAGTTCCGGTCGGAAGGCGGCGGTAGTACCGGCGGTGCTGGGCGGTACTACCGGCGCCTGAAGCTGCGGCTTCTCTTCCTTCTCCTCTTCCAAGCAACCGTCTTGTTGGGCTTCATTCCTCTTGCGCCTTGGCCATCTTCCCGTGGTCTTGTACTCATCGTGACAAACCTTGCCATGCAATGGGAACAACGATCAAGTAGTATACCGTTCCAAAGTGTCATATCGAGGGTCACATAGAGGAAGGAGTTCACCTTTGAGGTACATTGAGACTTGTGAAGTGTTGGAGTGCTTGACATGGTGATGGACGTGGGTTGCACTACATCAGATACTCATTTTCGTTCAAATGCATCTAAGAGATGAGATACCCGATCATTTTATTTAGAATCCCTCTGCTCTCCAATGAGTTTACATATTCTATAAGATGATGTAGTGGTATTTACATCTGGAGCTTATACTCTACCTAATTTGGTTGTGGGAAATATGTTGTTTACTCTAACTTTGAGGCTTAACTTAATACAAGGTGTTGTGATTTTTTACTTCTGCTTTAATGTAGGCCAAACTGCAATAAATGTGTTTCTTGATCATGCTCATACTGTTGTGGATTACCTTTTCGTTACTTTTCTTTTCACGACGGTTCAGTTTACGTAAGTAGTTAGCGTTTTATCTGGGATATTTTAGCATTCCATTATTTATATTAAAGTCTGTAGCATTTCAGTTTTGGGAGTATGTGCATTTCTAATATTCCTGCACTTCTCAAATATCAGTTTGTAGTTATCAAGTTATCGCATTATCACTGTGCTCCGGAGCTTGTTTTTGTGGCAATGGAATAAACAACATCAGTTTTATATTTATTCGACTGGATGTATTCTTGCTGAATCGTTTCAGGGAAGGTTTACTTATCTTTGTGGCCTTCTTCATATTTTTTTCTGCACATTCTGGATATATACCTACTTCACAAATAAAATAAGAATTTGATTGCTAGCTGCATGAGAGAGCCATTTATTTGCCTAGGGTGCTCACCAAGTAATGGGAGCCTCGCCTGTATAGAATGACCTGTGCGCAAGTGGGGGAATCGGCCCGGAATTCGATTGAAGCTAATAGATATCCTTCAATAAACCGTTTGCACAGGAATGCTAGAGTATATATACATGTGATAAATTTTATTGGTTTAGTCGTTTGCATAGGAATTTGATAAAATAACATCTCTTTGCGTTATATACCGTTGCAGTTTTTCTTTAAGCTGCATGAGAGAGCCATTTATTTGCCTAGATTGTCAATTGAAGCTAATAGATATCATTAAATAAACGCCACAATTGATTCGGCCCTGTGCAGCGAATGCCTTCAGCTATACAAATCTGTATAAGTCAAGTGCCTCGATAGATTTATAAGTACCAGTGTGTGTTTTATTTGTCAGTTAGCACTATCTCTGTTTGTGCTTGGCACAGACTTCATTTATGGATACATTCAAATGATAGACTATGTTTCTTTCTGATTATTTATGTTAATAAGTGAATATTGCAATACTTAACAGGTTAGCTTGGTGGCGGCGGGCGACCACAATCGTGTCTGCACAATGCCCGGGTAGGCTATCAACAATTTCCGATCTCTCTTTCTGGATTGAAAAGTTAGATTCATATCGATTTGACAGGTTAGTTATAGCTTTTTATCTAAAAAAATTGTTTCATCAGATAGAACATAGGTTGGGTGGGTGCGATAAATCAAAGATGTAGCCGATGAAACAAATTCCTTTCTGCGTAGGGATATATGACATGGATCATTTCCTTTCCCCTCCTCTTGCTTAGCTATTGCACGAAAATATGCAGTGTTTTTACCCTTCATACTATATCTCTATCCCTATTTGTTTGCTTAGCTTTTGATTCCTCTATAATCTAAAAGCTATTAGGATCTCTAAGAATGAATGAAGTATAATAAATCTCTAACACCCTCGCAGAGAGATGTGCTTTCACACTTGATATCAAGAATATCAATTCTTCCATGGAGCTTTTCTTGCAGCTAGCTAGCTAGGCTCCCAATTGCAGCCTCCAAGTTTGCACTCCAACCTTTGGCAAGCTTCCTAACACATCTAACTTTATTTTTCCAAACTTCAATAGCATTCCTACTCCTTTTCTCCAAATTAAGACCAAGCTTTAACAAACAGATATTTAAGTTATCCTTGAAATCCACCATGTTTTTCCAAATTTAAAACATCTTTTAATATTTGATTAGAACAAGATTCCAACTGAAAAGAGCATTAAAATTTGTAGAGTAAGAAATCCTATCCAACTTGGCCTGCTTTATTTCATTTATTCAATAAATTTTGGCGAAAAGCCTCACAATCGAACCCGCCAAACAAGATGACAACCTCACAAATGTGGTTGAGATCGAGTTCACACACAGACAGAAAACAGAACTGAACACTGAAATTTAAAAGCAAATTAATTCGACAACCAACAAACGCATGCGTCTCAGACTCTCAGGTGCTCTCAGGTGCGTCTCAGGTGCTCGACAAGATCATCGATGTACCTCTCTTGCATCGCCTGGTCCGCAAGAACCTGTTGCAGCTTCCTCGCTTTGCTTTCCAACACCTTCCCTTGGTCGTCCACCATGACTCGCTGCACTGCCGCAGCAACGCCGTCCTTGTCGAAGGAGCCGTCGGTGTGGTCCCTCGCCACCTCCACGCCGATCCCCTTTTCCTCCATGGCCCGCGCGACTAGGGGCTGGGAGACGGCCAAGGGGAGCATCACCAAGGGGAGCCCGGACGCGAAGCTCTCCACGATGGAGCCCCACCCGCAGTCCGTCAGGAACGCGCCCGTCGCGGCGTGCGCCAGCGCCGCCTCCTGCGGCACCAAGCATCCCGTCTGGACCATGCCGCGGCCCCACGTCCTGTCGTGGAACCCGTCGGGCAGAACGTTGTTGCCTCCGGCTCCGGCGGTCAGCTTCGGTAGAGCCCACAGGAAGCGCACCCCGGCGAGCTCTAGCCCGAGCGCGAGCTCGTGAGGGTTTTTGAGCGTCAACGGCGCCTCGCTCCCCAGCGCGACATATATAACGGACTTGGGAGGCTGCTCGTCCATCCACCGCAAGACCTCGTCGTGGCGTGGACCGGCGGCGGAGGCGGCAGGAGCTCCAACATGGCCCACAAGCGGTGCATGTCGTTCACGCCGAACATCTGCTCGCCCTCGCAGCAGCGGCGACCGTCAATTCCTCGGCGGACGCGCGTGGGTGGGCGGCGTTGGCCCACCGCGGGCCCAGGAAGGCGACGAAGGCGGCATAGCCCATCATGAAGGCGGCGCAGGGAACCTTGTGTTGGTCGGCGACCGGCGGGACCCAGTGGTGGCAGAAGTCGTGGATGATCCAGTGGGGCCGCTTCCCTGCGGTGGCGAGGAAGTGGCCGAACGGGGCGGCGAGGCCGTCCGGCCATGGCCTTCTTGAGAAGGTCGTGGTTCCATTCCGCGGTGGACTCGGGCAGCCCGTCGAGCTGCAGCGGCACGAAGCGGATGCGAGCTGGGGCGGGAGCCTAGCCAGGTTCCCCGGCATGGAGACGAAGGCGACAGCGTGGCCTCTGGCGGCCAGGTACTTGGAGAGCTCCAGGTACGGGATCATGTGCCCGAACTCCAGCCACGGGATCACCACAATGTCCAGCCCGCCGGCTGCTTCCATTGATGGATGCACGTGGAGGTGTGATCAGCGAGTTCGGGCAAGCTGGTGCCGGGCTCTGGGGAGACAAGGGACGAGCGAGAGAGCGCCTGTTGGATGGATGTTTTTATAAACCTCGTGCGACCAACTGTTTTGCAATTTTCTTGGTCGCTCAACAATTTCCATCTTTACTCGTACTTTCTCCAGAGATCCATACTAATTGTACATAAGATTCCGGGTTCATGTTGGAATGTCAAATTTTCCATTATTGGGTTGCTATATATCTTGCAAATTCATTTTTATCACTGTGTGCTACCAGAAAGAACAAAGAGATATAAAGTGCTCGGCCTTATCTCCTCCCGTCACTGTTGAAGAGAGGCGAAAGGCATTTTTGGGCGACCTCCGTCGATCCACCGCGTGTTCGCCGCCGAGCCGTGGGATCCCTCTCCTCCGTCGGCCGCTTCGGCGGCGGGAGGGTGGGGGATCCCCAGCTCCGGCTTGTACATATGGTAGGGTAGGGTGGAGATCCCGCCGGCGGTGCCTTGGAGGAGGTGCTGCTGGTGGCGGGTGGTTTGGTGTCGTGCGGCCTTCTCTGGCGGTGGAGCTCCTCGGGGCTCATCGTCGTCGCGCTCGACTTGCAGGTGCTCGAGCCCCGGTGCGGTGCTCGAGTTTCTCTGCCTCCCGTCGGATCCGTGGTGGTGGCGGATTCGACGGCTGGAACTCAGGGCTGGACGGCGTCGGCGGCTTCTGTCTGCGTCGGAAACGAAGATGGCTGCGGCAATGTGGCGCCCCGACCCGACTGCTATACAGTGATGCTGTGTGTCACCGATTAAGCGATACAACCGGAGGTTACGGGTTTACCAACCCCGGCCAAAACCTTTGGCAGGCGTTGCTCGGAATTGATCATCGGCAACGCAACACCCCGATTGATGCCTTAACACAGGCACAACTATCATTGCATAATAGAAAGATCAAGACTTGTGGAACAACTGGTACATCACAGACTCTACGACACAAATCATTATAGTGCAACTCTTATAATAGAGAAAGATAGCAAATTACAACCAGAGGTCACAGACCCAACATTACAACATGCGGAAGCGAAATAGGTTGTTCTAAACAACAAGATCCAAATTATGGCCTAAGAGGCCTACAGATAAACATTCAAGCGCCAGCTGTTCCGGGATGTCCCAAGCTGCCACCTGGAACCCCAGACTACTCGTCGACGTCCACAAAGAACCCACCTTCGAGGTCGGTGAAGTCCTCCTCTGAAACAAAACAAACGACGTTGAGTTCGACGAACTCGCAAGATTATATATAGAGCTTTAGCTCGATGAGACTTTCAAAGTTTTATGGTTGTTTTGCATAAAGCTGATTTTATTTATAGAAGCATAACTCCATGGCATCGACTAATCAGAGTATTTTTAAAAAGGGGGGTAAGAAGTAACTCTTTTCTCTTGATCACCTTTTCTCATCATCAACCACCACTGTACCTGTTCTACAAAGGCACCTCCCCGAATCACCCTCGAGGAAGCTAACCTTGCATTCTTGAGTAGTACCTTTAGTACTCAGGTTTTAATGATTCCGTTCAAGTTATTCTATGGTCTTACCTTCACTTCCCAAGTTCGTCCATAACCGCGGACACGGCTTTTCGAAAAGATTTAACCCTGCAGGGGTGTACAATGTTTGTCACACGTACCGTCCGGCCCATTGCCTAGCTTTTAGCTCTCTTCCTTGGAGAGCCGGCTGGGTGGGAGCGGTGTCGACTTCTCCCTTGTTAAGGACTAACCCAGGATCATCAGTGAGGACGGGACAGGTTCAGTGCCTCCAACACCCTGCCCCGTGGCCACTCATTTTCCTAAACACCACCATCCTCATCCCAGTTCATACCACCATCATCACGCACGCGCAAATGGAAGCTCAAACTAGAGGACCCTGGCTAGTCCCGCCCGAGTTATTTAGTCTATGAGGGTTCCTGCAATTGCATAGGCCTCACGTATGGTTGCACGCTCAGTCTTGGTTCAAGAGGTAAAGAACTCGCACCTAGGCGGCGAGAACGAGACAAAGCACCACAACCACAGTGGCCTCTCATCCCCGCCTTTAAGCATTTTATTACCTGTCACCACAATTTCTCCACCATCATCCGAACATTTCCACATCTGTTCCCAACATAACATATCCATCGGACGAATAAACATTTAACTAAGCATGGCTAAGCATCCACATTGCATAGTTAAGTATCTCAGGCCAACAATACAAACCTATGGAAAATAGGAGGGGAAACAGGTAATGGCATCGGAAACTTAATGCAACTATAGGATACTCTATCCAAAACAAATTGACATTTGGAACCGCATGCAATATTATAGTGGAGAAAATATTTGCGGAAAATAGGATAAGACATGCTCAGAGGGGGGATTACGCTTGCCTTGCTCAACGTGCTGGTAGTACGGATCGTCGGGGTATTGCGGTGTAACCCCGGCTGCTTGATCTATCGGAGCATAGCAACGGAAGAGCAATCAATCACCACACAAGCTTTAACAGATGCAATGTGCAAACACATGATGACATGACAATTTAAGGTTCTGCACTTAACACGAGCTCTCGAGCAATTTTAAATGGAGTGTGCAAAGGATTACTTCAACTAGAGAAGGAAATTCCCCACATTTACTTAATGATTCTTCTCACTTCGAGAAAGTACGTTACCGTAATTGTGATTAAACATGCATGATGATGGTGATTTGTGGTAGTTCACCTTTTTCGGAGCATTTTGGTATCACGAACACAATTTCTATTATGTCCCGATAAAAAGTCATTACACTTATAATCTCCTCTTTTAAATATGTGCCTTTAATAAGTTATTTAATACCCAGTACAATTATTTACCAAATTAGAAAGACAAGGAAACAGGATAATTTTTTTCGGTACAGAACAATTTCGGAAATTCCGATTTTCTTTGAAATCGGAATATCCGATGGACTGAAGAACTGCATGTCTACATACTGCTTGTATTCGGATAATCCGATTTTTGGATACTCGGAAGATCCAATCGCCAGGGAAGGACTGGATTTTGCTAAGGACTGAAACGAGCTCGTACTGGTGGTATCCGGATTATCCGGTCGAGATCGACTCGGAATATCCGACGCGCGGCGACAACGCAGGCGGTGGCGACCTACGGCGACTGGGGCTACGGGCTTCGTGGGCGACCAACACAGAGCACGGGGAAGGGAAAGGAGAGGTCCCGGAGGACGGCGTGCTCACCACGGTCACGTGCGAAGAAACGGCGAGGCCGGAGGTGGACCACAGCGGCGGTGCGGAGCTCGACGGCGCTCAACCGTGGTCGGGGAAGACGAGGACGGCGCGGTCGATTCCCAGCTTCTCCGGCCGATTCCTTGCTCGAGCGTGAGAGGGCGACGAGGCGAATCGTTTGCCCCAAACGGCGGTGCTCGGCGTGGGCTACAGCGGCGGGGAGCGGCGGTCAACTGCGGCGGCTACGGTTCCGCCATCGCAGGGCACGAGAGAGAGGAAAACGGGGAAGAAAAATGTCGGGGAGGGAGTGGGCAGGTGGTGCTCTTCTTCTCCTCGTGGGTGGAGGCAGAGAGGGGGGCCCGGCGCGGCGTCGGAGAGGCGCAGGACGGCGAGCTCGCGGGTGCGGTCGAGCACGTCTCGGTCGCTACAGGAAGAAGATGCTACAATTTCAGAAAACCCCCTGCACATTTGTTTCCATCACAAACAAGTCCTTCTCTCTTTTCCTTTTAAAACCACAGCATTTCCCTGATTTTATTGAGGCACTGAAACCTTTTAGAAAAATATGAGAAAATTCTTGTAGCCTCCCAACAGCATGTAGAAGCACCACAAAATTTGGGGTTGCAAAATAAAATAGTTTGGACAACATTTGTTCATAGGGTGGGATTATGGCATTTTTCTAAATTCCCCAAATTATAATCCTTTAGGAATTTTAGAGCAAGTCCAGGATAGTATTTTGAACTCTTGGAACTTCCTTGACAAATATGAGAGGTCAAAGTATTTGTGTTTTGCAAGTTTGAGTGCTTTCATTAATTTGGGATTTGTTGTAGCAAGTTTGGCATTTTGTTTATGATGATGCCTAACCAATTAGTGGGTTATTTAGTAACTCAAAATGGATGCCATGATGCAATGAAACACAAAAGCGAAAATTTTACTCAGGTTTTTAGTTTCTCAAACTTTGGGCTGTTACAATTCTACCCCTCTTACAGGAATCTCGTCCCGAGATTCTAAGAGTAAGAAAGAGGGAAAAGGGTTACAACGGTACTACACAATCTTCTCGCTTCAGGTGGCTTCTCTCTTGAAGAGGTTGACCCAGGGCATCATGGATATCTTCATCGGCTTCACTTCGAGGTCATCATCCAAGTACACCATAGGACAGAATGAAACCTCTCCGGAAGGATGGATCTTGGTGAGGGTACAACGACCGAGTACTTCCTAGTAGAATATTAGGATGGGACTTCAAGCATCCCTTGAATTGACAGTTAGGAGACACATGCGGGTGACGGGAGATTGATAAGAAGTTCCCAGTTGGTAGATAACGGTTTCCCAAAAAGATTCAGGATATGAACTTTGCACAAGTCCTTATGTCTTTGAGGAAAATGTTAAAACAAAATTCCAACAGATGAGGAGGTAACCTTTACCAGACAACTTGAGTAGGACCTTCCTCGCGAAGGAACAATTCAGATCACAGGAGAAGGATCAGGAAGATAGACCAAGAGAAATCTAGAAACTCCGCAAACGTTAGTATTGGGAACACTTCTTGATTTTCCAGACATCGGGTCAAGCTTCTTGAGGATCACCAACTATCGTTTCTGATTGAGATTTAGATCTGGTCAGGTGTAGAGATACTTCAGACTCCACATGTATGAATAGGGAATCTTTGCAACGGATACCAGCGGATTACATTTGCTAGAACCCCAAGAGCTAGACTAGAATGTCAAACTCCAAAGGAGGAACGAGATTGCGGAACTCACGTATTAGCAACTTGTCAGAGGACGTCTGCACCTACTCGAATTACTCGCGACAATACACCATTGAATCTCTGCTGGGGAAACACCACGGGACAGAAGAAGTTCTCAGACTTCCTCTCTTTCTGGCACAATTCAATCAGTGGCTTGGATGCATAGGTGAAATTCTCAAGGAATGGAGGTAACACATAACATTCCGAGAATATTCTACACATGCCTGATCGAGTTGAAATGATTCTGATGAAACCAGACAATTCACTCAGATCCACGGCGACATCTTTCAGCAATTGCACGTGAACCAGAGAAAGTCACTTCTAACTTCCAGAACACGTACCTTGTGACGACACAAAGTTAGTTCCAACAAGTTTCCAATGCTAACGCCCAATATCCAGTATGAATCTCCTCAAACATGGAGAGAATAAGAAGCTAGTTGATGGGCTCAACAACAAACTCATCCAGATACTCCACGACGGTAGATTCATATGTCACAAGAACGGCATAAGTATTGGTCAGACTAACACATTCAGTAGGTTAGCCTGAGTTTGATTTGACGATAGCCCAATTCAAATCAAACATTGTAGGATAGCATATCCACAAGGGAGATACTACCTTGCTTCGACACGTAACACTAGACATCCCATTGAGAATGAACTATATCAGATAGAGCTTTTGTCTTTTGACTCTCCAAGTTGTTTAAGCTCAACTGAATAATTCAGGGCATCCAGCACGATTTTCTTGGAGAAGGGAGTTGTTCAGAGAACCAGCTTACTCCTAAGCTCAACATCACGGTCAGGTGACAACCTGGCGATACTTCTGGAAAGACCTCCAGAATATCACGATCCACCGGTTTGTCTTGAGTTCGAGAGAGAATCACGCCTTTCAAGGCACACAATGTGGTCTTGGGAGCTTCGGCACAAACTAGCTCTTTGACCAAGGAAGGGCACCAGCGAGAATGAACTTGGTAACACAGTCCAATTCATTTTATTGATCGGCTAACCAATCATGCTAAGAAGGACAATGGATCTCCCTGGATTTCAGCGCAGTAAGAACTGCTGAGAATCTCCGATAGTTATATTATTGCTCACGTCTCATCATCCTGGAGTATCAAGTCACTCGGAGAACGGAGAGTAACAAAGTGTAAGAGCATCACTTCATCAAGAGGATCATGATACTTAGCACGATACCCTGATATCAAAGAGTGTGACACTCTAAGGTGGAGCAGAAAAAGCTAGACAAGGCCCTTATTCTGCAGATTACATTACTTTGACTTGGTCCGAGAAATGGACAAGGTACTGGAGTTTTTTCTCCTAACAAGACGAAGTGGAAAGTCTTGACAGATCAAGCGGGTGACTTGCATCGGAACATACCAACGCACGATAGAACTTTACTGTCAACTGACAGACAAAGGTTGGAAAGCAGATCAGAGTACGAAACATGCTCAGGAGAATCCTAAGATGTTGGAGATGCACCGGTTATTACTCAATTGTGATAACCATGCCCAAAACAGAGAGGTGCAGCAGAGTCATGAACATAGATGGGATTCGCTAAGAGAATTCTGGTCATAACCCAGATGGTTCCAAGACAGAATCTCCAGCTAGGGCAGAGTTCAAGTTACATAGTCATCCGAGGTGTGGTAAATGGTTGAACATTACCAAAAACAAGGACTTGGTTAAAAGGGCAGCTTCATGTACCGGGATTCACAATTAGCATGAGGATCACATGGGTAACAATCCACATAATTCAACACACCAGAATCAAAGTACAATCCGGGACCTTCGGTTCAAGTCCTTGGGTTAGAACCCAGAGAAGGATTAAGTGATTAGACTCGGTAGAAACATCTGAGTGATTTTAGTTTGCAACGCAGCAGGAGCAACCGGACACATAACACTAAAGGTAGAACCCAACCCCGTGATACTAATCATTTTGAAGTAACAGACGAGGAGTAAAACTTTTAACTCAAATCGAGGTAAGATTGCTCCGAGATTAGAAGGTAACCAGATAAGGAGTAAAAAGAATCCTAAGATGGTTTTCACAACTCATTTTTAGGTTAAAAATATTTTCACAACACTAGACTCAACGTCGACCAGTAGAAGGGTTTCCTACAGGCAGTCCTGCTCTGATACCAACTTGTGGCGCCCCGACCCGACTGCTATACAGTGATGCTGTGTGTCACCGGTTAAGCGATACAACCGGAGGTTACGGGTTTACCAACCCCGGCCAAAACCTTTGGCAGGCGTTGCTCGGAATTGATCATCGGCAACGCAACACCCCGATTGATGCCTTAACACAGGCACAACTATCATTGCATAATAGAAAGATCAAACTTGTGGAACAACTGGCACATCACAGACTCTACGACACAAATCATTATAGTGCAACTCTTATAATAGAGAAAGATAGCAAATTACAACCAGAGGTCATAGACCCAACATTACAACATGCGGAAGCGAAATAGGTTGTTCTAAACAACAAGATCCAAATTATGGCCTAAGAGGCCTACAGATAAACATTCAAGCGCCAGCTGTTCCGGGATGTCCCAAGCTGCCACCTAGGAACCCCAGACTACTCGTCGACGTCCACAAAGAACCCACCTTCGAGGTCGGTGAAGTCCTCCTCTGAAACAAAACAAACGACGTTGAGTTCGACGAACTCGCAAGATTATATATAGAGGTTTAGCTCGATGAGGCTTTCAAAGTTTTATGGCTGTTTTGCATAAAGCTGATTTTATTTATAGAAGCATAACTCCATGGCATCGACTAATCAGAATATTTTTAAGAAGTAACTCTTTTCTCTTGATCACCTTTTCTCATCATCAACCACCACTGTACCTGTTCTACAAAGGCACCTCCCCGAATCACCCTCGAGGAAGCTAACCTTGCATTCTTGAGTAGTACCTTTAGTACTCAGGTTTTCATGATTCCGTTCAAGTTATTTTATGGTCTTACCTTCACTTCCCAAGTTCGTCCATAACCGCGGACACGGCTTTTCGAAAAGATTTAACCCTGCAGGGGTGTACAATGTTTGCCACACGTACCGTCCGGCCCATTGCCTAGCTTTTAGCTCTCTTCCTTGGAGAGCCGGCTGGGTGGGAGCGGTGTCGACTTCTCCCTCGTTAAGGACTAACCCAGGATCATCAGTGAGGACGGGACATTCAGTGCCTCCAACACCCTGCCCCGTGGCCACTCATTTTCCTAAACACCACCATCCTCATCCCAGTTCATACCACCATCATCACGCACGCGCAAATGGAAGCTCAAACTAGAGGACCCTGGCTAGTCCCGCCCGAGTTATTTAGTCTATGAGGGTTCCTGCAATTGCATAGGCCTCACGCATGGTTGCACGCTCAGTCTTGGTTCAAGAGGTAAAGAACTCGCACCTAGGCGGCGAGAACAAGACAAAGCACCACAACCACAGTGGCCTCTCATCCCCGCTTTAAGCATTTTATTACCTGTCACCACAATTTCTCCACCATCATCCGAACATTTCCACATCTGTTCCCAACATAACATATCCATCGGACGAATAAACATTTAACTAAGCATGGCTAAGCATCCACATTGCATAGTTAAGTATCTCAGGCCAACAATACAAACCTATGGATAATAGGAGGGGAAACAGGTAATGGCATCGGAAACTTAATGCAACTATAGGATACTCTATCCAAAACAAATTGACATTTGGAACCGCATGCAATATTATAGTGGAGAAAATATTTGCGGAAAATAGGATAAGACATGCTCAGAGGGGGGATTACGCTTGCCTTGCTCAACGTGCTGGCAGTACGGATCGTCGGGGTATTGCGGTGTAACCCCGGCTGCTTGATCTATCGGAGCATAGCAACGGAAGAGCAATCAATCACCACACAAGTTTTAACAGATGCAATGCGCAAACACATGATGACATGACAATTTAAGGTTCTGCACTTAACACGAGCTCTCGAGCAATTTTAAATGGGGTGTGCAAAGGATTACTTCAACTAGAGAAGGAAATTCCCGACATTTAACTTAATGATTCTTCTCACTTCGAGAAAGTACGTTACCGTAATTGTGATTAAACATGCATGATGATGGTGATTTGTGGTACTTCACCTTTTTCGGAGCATTTTGGTATCACGAACACAATTTCTATTATGTCCCGATAAAAAGTCATTACACTTATAATCTCCTCTTTTAAATATGTGCCTTTAATAAGTTATTTAATACCCAGTACAATTATTTACCAAATTAGAAAGACAAGGAAACAGGATAATTTTTTTTCGGTACAGAACAATTTCGGAAATTCCGATTTTCTTTGAAATCGGAATATCCGATGGACTGAAGAACTGAATGTCTACGTACTGCTTGTATTCGGATAATCCGATTTTTGGATACTCGGAAGATCCGATCGCCAGGGAAGGACTGGATTTCTGCTAAGGAGTGAAACGAGCTCGTACTGGTGGTATCCGGATTATCCGGTCGAGATCGACTCGGAATATCCGACGCGCGGCGAGAACGCAGGCGGTGGCGACCTACGGCGAACTGGGGCTACGGGCTTCGTCGGCGCGACCAACACAGAGCACGGGGAAGGGAAAGGAGAGGTCCCGGAGGACGGCGTGCTCACCACGGTCACGTGCGAAGAAACGGCGAGGCCGGAGGTGGACCACAGCGGCGGCGCGGAGCTCGACGGCGCTCAACCGTGGTCGGGGAAGACGAGGACGGCGCGGTCGATTCCCAGCTTCTCCGGCCGATTCCTTGCTCGAGCGTGAAGAGGGCGGCGAGGCGAATCGTTTGCCCCAAACGGCGGTGCTCGGCGTGGGCTACAGCGGCGGGGAGCGGCGGTCAACTGCGGCGGCTGCGGTTCCGCCGTGGCAGGGCACGAGAGAGAGGAAAACGGGGAAGAAAAATGTCGGGGAGGGAGTGGGCAGGTGGTGCTCTTCTTCTCCTCGTGGGTGGAGGCAGAGAGGGGGGCCCGGCGTCGGATTGGCGCAGGACGGCGAGCTCGCGGGTGCGGTCGAGCACGTCTCGGTCGCTACAGGAAGAAGATGCTACAATTTCAGAAAACCCCCTGCACATTTGTTTCCATCACAAACAAGTCCTTCTCTCTTTTCCTTTTAAAACCAGCAGCATTTCCCTGATTTTATTGAGGCACTGAAACCTTTTAGAAAAATATGAGAAAATTCTTGTAGCCTCCCAACAGCATGTAGAAGCACCACAAAATTTGGGGTTGCAAAATAAAATAGTTTGGACAACATTTGTTCATAGGGTGGGATTATGGCATTTTTCTAAATTCCCCAAATTATAATCCTTTAGGAATTTTAGAGCAAGTCCAGAATAGTATTTTGAACTCTTGGAACTTCCTGACAAATATGAGAGGTCAAAGTATTTGTGTTTTGCAAGTTTGAGTGCTTTCATTAATTTGGGATTTGTTGTAGCAAGTTTGGCATTTTGTTTATGATGATGCCAAACCAATTAGTGGGTTATTTAGTAACTCAAAATGGATGCCATGATGCAATGAAACACAAAAGCGAAAATTTTAGTCAGGTTTTTAGTTTCTCGAACTTTGGGCTGTTACAGGCAAGGAGGAGGTGCTGGTGCGAGAGGGTGCTTGCCGTGTTCGTTCAACGGCAGAAGCTCCGCCGCGGCGCGGCGGGCGGGCTTTGCGGCGTCTTTCAAGGAAGAAGGTGCCCTCGGGCTGCGGCTAGAAGGTGGCTGGCGATCTTCGTCTTCGACACCGGTGAAGCTGCCGATGTGGGATCTGGTTCTGTATCCCCTGCGTATTGTACTCTGTTTTTGTATTTGTACTATGTATGGTGTATGTGGTACTCTGTTGAATATACGTGGGCTTTCAAAAAAAGAAAGAACAAAGAGATAATACACAAATTATAGCCTCTTTAAAGAAGGAAAAGTCGCACATGCGCCGCTAGTGACGAGTCCAACTTAAGGTCGACCGAGATTTTCATCCCCAAAGACGAGATTTGAGCCACCACGGGAGATACCGTGGAGGAACAGAAGTATAAGGTATGCAGTTTTTGAACAATGCAAACATGTAGCTCTTTTAGCAACCTCACGTGAAAAGGAAACTAATCCGTCCGATATAACTCATGGCAATTAACAGCGGTTGGATGAGATGGTCCCACAAAACTGGGTCCTCACGATCTAAAAAAAAAATGATTTCAACGTGGGAGAACCACGTGATTTTTGTAAAAAACGTGCAAGGAACATACAAGTAACCAGACACTTATTCTGTGATAGTTACACTCGGCAGACAAAGCTAATCTGCAGTATGCCCTTACCTCCGTGCAAGTTTCCGGTCAAGTTTCTTTAGTCTACTCATCCAATATGTTGCCTTGCTGATAATTGAGATTTGCTTACATTCTTCAGAGTAATATTGCTGCCAGTTATAAAAAAATTAACCAGACAATTATTATTTGATAGACGAAATATTTGTTTAAGCATAATTGCTCGCCATATGGATTGTACAAATTTAGCATTATTTAGGAAAATGATCATTGCTCCTACAATAAACACTCACCTTTCCATATATTCACGTTGTCTGATGAATGTGTTGGGTGAAATACACATGAGAATAATTATTGACTCGCTTGCATTGCAGGTGCCTCATGTGATTTTTCGTTGCACAGTGAGAACTGCTTCAGATCAGAAAGTGGCCAGCTGAGCTGATGGTCTTTTGTGTTTGGTGCTTCTACAAATGTCTCAGTACTGTTAACATCAGAATTCTGCTCATTAAACGAAAGAGAATCATTGATGGTCTACCATGGAAAAGAACAACAATAACAGTCAATTAGATAGAAGTTGTTGCTGCAATATGTTCTGCTTCGAAACAAGGTACATTTTGGTACTTTTTGGGACGTGTACTCACGGTTGTTTGTTTTTTTTGTCGAGATTATCTACTCACGATTAGTATTGCCTAGAGTTACAAATTGTAAGTCAGTTCACAGTTTCCATACATCCAATTTTTTTGGTTCGTATACAAGGGAAGCAAACATTTCTATATTAAATGGCTTCCCATACTTCACCATTCATACATGTTTCACTATTCATTTTCTTTCTTCTTCTTTTTCATAATACAACCGACAGCCATAAAACGTACTACAATAATAGTATGTCATTTTAGTGTACTTCTGTACGTAGTCTTTCTTAGACTTGCCCTTGGGGCATTCATAGAACCACATTCTTCTGGCAATACACGTACTCCAAGTTATGTACAACTTAGGTATGTGTCCCAACATAGATGTTTAAGGCACGCAATGATACTCCATCTGTTTCTTGATGTAACATGTAAGGTGTATAGTTTGTTTTAGATAATTTCAAAAATTAGGGTGGATTTTTGGTCACCCGTTGGCTATACCACCCCCTCTAGTGCCGTCCGATCATTAGCCGGAGATTCGGACTGCGGTGTCAGGCTCCAGTGTGGATAGAGTTAGCAGTACTGCAAAACACCAAAACAATTACTTAGATGCTAATTATATGATGGTACAACAGAGTTCCTGTCAGAGTGCGTAGGAGACGCAGCTAAACTAGTCGACCCAATAGACTGTATAATTGATGATCTACCTCAATCAATTTCATGCGTGCACAGCAACAAGTGCCGCCGAGCTAAACTGAAATAGTTGCTTCACCTACATGGTTGTCAGAGGAAATGCTATAGTGCTATGTTACTGACTCGTTACATTGATTGCCAGGCCTGCCGGAGGCCAGTTTGCTTATGACACGCATTTAAGTGCCAGCCCACCAAGATGGGCCTTCTCTAGTATTAACAACTGCATCGCTCTTCCCTCTTCATCAGCTTACACTCATTCACTGTGCCCGGTTATTTACAATGCATATAATTGGTGGAACAAATCTAAACTGAGTAACAAAGCGAAAGAACTAATGTTATCCCCTCTATTGTATTTGGCGTAACACCTATGAACGAAAGGAAATACCACCTTGCAACGGGCTGGCGGTTGGAAAAACATTTTACCAAGAAAACGAGCGCTCAGCTTGGGTGATAGTTGAAATGTGTAAGAGTAAGATAATACACTCTCCTCTGCGCCCATTAATCTTCCTTGCAAGCTGCCGCACCAGAATGAAGTTATCGTGTAAATTTCTGCCGCGGATGAAGGCCGATTGATTCTTGCTGACAAGTTCATCCATCCTAGGCCGCAAGCGATTCGCAAGGATCTTGGTGAAAAGTTTAGCGAAACTATGGACCAGGCTGATGGGTCTGAAGTCTCCCACCTCCTCTGCTACTTGTTTCTTGGGGATCAGAGTAATCAGAGCTCGATTTAGCTTGTTGAATCCCCGCCCGTCACCTACGAACAGCTTCAGCAGCGCCGCCATTACCTCCTGCTTGATGATGGGCCAGGCTCTTTTGTAAAAGGCCCCCACAAAGCCATCTGGGCCTGGGGCCTTTTCCGCTGGCATCTCCTTTATCACTCCCCACACTTCCTCCTCAGAAAAAATCTCTCCCAGCCCAACTAGGTCATGGGCATGGAGGCCCAACTGTTCCAAATCCAGTGTGCTTTCTCTATTTTGGATTGAGCCTATCAAGGCCTTATATGTCTCGTAAAAAACCTCCTCCTTGCGCGCTTGATCGGTAATGACCTCGCCATTATGCTTGATTGCAGGTATGAAATTCCTGATTCTTCTCCCGTTGGCTACTGCGTGGAATAGCTTAGTATTAGCATCCCCCTCCTTGATCCAACGCATTCGCGAACGCTGCCTGGCCATGGTTCTCTCGAGCGATGAGAGTCCCAGAACCAATAGTTTGAGCGTTCTCCGCAGCCACCACTCACCGTCCGTGAGCTCTCTGCGATCTTGTGCCGCCTCGAATCTGCTGGAGTTCTTCTCAAATTGGACATAGCTCGAGCGTTCGATTCCCTGTCATGGGCGTTCCTGTTCGAGATCTTGAGGAAAATGGGATTCCCGGAGATTTGGCTGTGCTGGATTGCGATTAGTATGCGGACCGCCAGCACGTGTGTAGCAGTGAATGGAGTCCCGGGGAGGCGGATTTGGCATGCCCGCGGTCTGCGACAAGGAGATCCGCTGTCGCCGCAGCTCTTTGTGCTCGCAATGGAGGTGGTGTCGGCCCTGATGGTCAAAGCTTCAGAGGAAGGATTGTTGGCGCCCATTGGCAATTGCTCCCCGATGCAGCGCCTGTCAATTTTCGCAGACGACGTTGTGATATTCGTGAAGCCAGAGAGTCAGGACCTGATCGCAATTCGCGAGATTCTGGCGATGTTTGGTGCGGCGTCAGGTCTGAATGTTAATTACCGCAAGACCTCGGCGACGCTCATCAGAGGAGGCGAGATCGAGCGAGTCCGTGTTGAGAACCTTCTCAATTGCAGCATCGTGGAGTTCCCAATTCGGTACTTGGGACTGCAACTTGCGCTGAAACCCCTGACGAAAGCACAGTGGCAACCAATGGTGGACGCGGCAGTACAGATTCTGCCGGCCTGGCAAAGGGGATTGATTAACAGAACAGGACGCCTAGTAGTGATCAAAGCGGTAATGTCGGCTAGACCAATTCACCATCTGCTGGTGGCAGAGGCGCCAGTCTGGGTAATCGAGGAGTTGGAGAAGAGTTTCCGTGGCTTTTTTTGGGCAGCAAAGGATCGGGCGCATGGAGGACAATGTCTGGTCGCCTGGGAACAGATCGCCAAGCCATATGACCTGGGTGGCCTTGGAGTGAAGAACCTTCGGCTGCAAGGACTGGCTCTGCGGGTGCGCTGGGAGTGGCTGCGTCGCACGGACCCAAGCAGACCCTGGCAGGGCCTGCCGATGATCAAGGACATGGAGGCGAGACAGGTGTTCGACAGTTTGGTGCAGATAACGCCTGGAGACGGCAGAAACACCCTGTTCTGGCGGGATCGTTGGATAGGAGGTCGAGCTGCGGCGGATTTTGCGCCGGGTTTGGTAACAACGGTGAGTACGAGAGCTCGCAACGCCAGGACAGTTCATGAGGGGCTGCAGAACAATAGATGGCTGCTGGACATCCCGGGTACGATGGCATACCGCGGCGCCCGGGAGTGCCTGAGTCTCTGGCTAGCGGTGCAGGGAATCCAAAGGGATGAGACGATGCCCGACGCCTTCAGATGGCCATGGGAGAGCTCGGGGTGCTACTCAGCGCGCTCGACATACAAGATGCTCCTGCAGGGAATCAGGCGGATGGCCATGGGGAAGGAAATCTGGGGCTGCAGTGGAACCCCGAAGAGCAAATTGTTTCTTTGGCTCGCGATTCAGAGAAGAATTTGGACGGCGGACCGACGATTCAGGCATGGTCTCCAGGACGCAACGTCGAGCTGTCATGTGTGCTTGCAGGAGGAGGACACGGCGGATCACGTCCTAGTGCAGTGTGTTTGTGCTCGTCAGGTGTGGCTTCGCTGCATCCTAGGGCTAAACCTCGCCGTGGACCCCCCAACTCAGACCAACACCCTTCTGGACTGGTGGCGATCAGAGCGGGCAAAACTGCCGGAGACGAGAGTGAGGCGATGGTTTGATACGCTGGTCTGCACGGGGTGCCATGTGGTTTGGAAGAACCGCAATGCGTGGTGCTTCAACAATATTCAGAAGCAGTTCCCGCCCGAGAGGCTAGCCTCGATCATCCTGGATGAGATGAACATGCTTCATCTGGCTAGGACAGTACAAGTAGGAGTAAGAGTTGGAGGTTTAGATCATGTCGCGAGGGAGTAGCCCTTTGTGAGCTCGGGAGTGTTTGTCTGCCTCTTGTGGTAGACAAAATCTTGTAAATTACATTTCTGCCTTCTATAAAACTAAGGTACGCGTTTAGCGTACTCTCTAAAAAAAAAGATAATACACTCTCAAGCTGGGGATTCAGAAAATATATATGCTGCCAACCATGTATCTACGATTTCGCTTTTTCGGGTGAACTCTAGCTGTTTTAATGCGGGCTTTGACCAAGATGTCAGATTAGTCAGCTGCCTGGTTGGACGACTGCGGATATGCCGGACCAAAAGCCTGCCGATGGTGTCATCTGTGACAGATGATTTGCAGCCGGTGCCTCTAATTACAAATGGAGAGTGCGTGGGCAGATCGAATCTAAAGGTTGGATCGTGCGGCTACTAATTGGGAGATCCAAGAAAATAATATTACCTACAGTCATGTCCGATGCTTATGGTTTCAAAGACACACCTTACAGTGCTTGATTGTGGAAGAAACAATAGAAACTATTACTATCTATAATTGAAAAAGATGATCCTTTACTCACCTCGAGGAGGCTCCTCGAAGCTTAGGGCATTTTGGCTGAAAGATGGAGAAGTCAGGACAGGAATCTGGACCGTTTGTCACTCGATGCTATTGTGTTCTCGCCTCTTTGCTTCACTCCTGGATTTGGATTTGATCGGTCTACAAGTTTCATCTGATCTTTGTGACTATTACTATCTATAATTATACCAACTTCTTTTCGGATTCATTCATTTGATCTGGAATTTAAATTGTGTGATGTGGTTATTGTGGATGCAGGATAAAAAAAGGAAGGTTCTTCTCCATGTTTGAGAGGTAAAGGATGGATCTTCATTAATTTACCGGCATTCTTATCCTAATTTGCTGCTGTCTACTTCAGTTATTTCATTCGGGGGATCTCCTTGAACATACTATTTGCCTAAGTAGTTGATGCCCATTTGCTACTTATGATTAATCCATGTCAGAGCTTTCTTCGACATTAGGGATATTCCTATATGATTAGTTGATTACATTGAAGCGTCTTCTGCTGCTCTAGGCTTTAACATATTAGTAATTATACTTCATAACTACACTGTGTTGCCATCTGATTGTTAATTCCATCCTTATTTCTCTGTCTCACATGGAGTTATCGAGATTCCAACCACTGTCCTGTTTGAGGAGATGTTGAAGAAGCTATGTCTCCTCTTAAAAACCTATGTATACCCAAGCATTATATATGTAAACTTTCTATATGTAAGAGCACTGTCCTTTGCTCCAAACCTGTAATGCCACTGCTATTTATAGTAGTTATTGACCATGGTGTCATATTACTGATGTTTAGCATACCGTTTTACAATTTGAAAACCAGTGATGATCATAGATGTTGTAATGAAGAATCTATCTATTGTGGAGACTTATTGTTGTATTTGTAAGAGCATTGTGTTTTGCTCTAAACATATATTGCCACTGCTATGTAATAGTTATGGATGACCGTGTCATATTAAGAATGTTTATCATTACGTTTTGCAAATCGAAAACCAGTGTCAACGGCGGGTGGCGCGCGGCAAGCCGCGCCAGGGGATCTAGTTGAACTGAAGCCAACGTAGCGTGTGCAGTAATAAGCATGAGCAGATATGAAATTGGTTGTCAATGTAGAGAGTATTCTTTGTCTAGATTCCGCTTTCTGTAACAATTAAAGAACAATGAAAATGTCGATTTGATACTATATTACCAATACCATACCGCAATAAAACAAATCTTCTTGGAAAGAGGAAGTTATATCGCTCCGATTACCTGTGATAAGGTAGACTACTGATAGATGCAAAGTAAGGCCAACATCAACATACTGGCATATGTTATGGTACCACATATGTTCGCCGCTGCTGCAGCGGATGAACGTAGTCTCTGGCATGTGAATTACGGATTAACATACTGGCGAACTAGGGAAACGAACAAGAAAAACTGAGAAATAACTACAATATGCTTGACGGGACAATAACGGCAATTTGATGAACAGTTCATGGTAGTCCAGTAAGAAATTTGTCAGTGTCTTACTACAACTCAAGTTTGAAAACGAAATTGATCAGCCTTTGAGTCAATAATTTGATTGCAGTTACAAATCGTTTGTGCATTGCAACACAGAGTATAATTGTGAAGGTGGATGGCATCAGCATATCATCTATGCTTTCACTAGCACAATTGATTACCTTTAGGAGAAGGCAGGGTAAAGTTTATACAAGTGTCTCAGCCTTATGACCTCAGAACTTCTTGCCTTCCTTTTTTGCAGTGCAACGAGTATGTGTAGAACAATGCTAGATGCTCGGATAAATGTCAGATGAACCTGATGAATTTTCTCGAGACTGTTTCAGGTGATTGTATTCCCTGCTTCTCACTATTTATTGCTGAGTCAAGATAGTATATATGAACTATAAATTTCATCTACACATTAATATAAGCTTGCATTGTGAGTAAGGAACAACTTTTATATTTTTTAAATATTTTTGGGTGCATTAGTGCAGGTACACACATTTACTAGTTGTTTTATGTGTGGATATCTACAGCAGCTAACGAAGTTAAGTTACTAACTCAAATGAGGGGGGCCGTCGGAACTGGTGTTGGCGTACAGCCGTAGTTGTTGGTGAGCGACGCCGTCGAGTTCCTACATCGATCGTGCTGGTCAATACCACCGAGGGCGTGGCACTGCTTCCCTCCGACCACAACTCGTCCTGGTCAACAGCGCCGAGGCACGGTGTGAGCGACGGGGATAAGACCACCACGGATTTGGTACATATGGATGCCTACGTGTGCGTGTCCGTACATATTGAGATGCGTCATACCTGTTTCTGTAGAGCTAGATATAATCGTTAATTATGAATTAATAATTCATTAAGAGCATAATTCAGTTAGTTAATTAAGATGTACGTAGCTACATTAGCTGTTGTTATATTTAAATACTAGAGATGAGTGTTTCGAAAGTGTTGGTGAAAATTTTGGAACTCCCAGAGTCTTGGCCCCATAAGGGATATTTTATTTTATGTTTTCTTTACAAAAACCAGGCCGGAGGGGAAGAGGCCCCTCGGTATTTTAATTAAGAAGAGTGGTGCGGACGACACCAGGTGCGAGTGCGGACTCGCACCTGGGCAGGCCAAGACGGATCAGCTCCTCCTAGCCACTGGGCTAAGCCTCGGTCCACAGGGATATTTTTAAAGGAGGAGGTATCGTACTTAGTATCGTAGGGATGATGGAAAGAAAGCAAACTATACTGATTTACAAGTTGCATATGAGCTTTTGCTTTTATCCAATCCCGACTTTCCCCAAAAATTCGAAATAGATATAGAAATACTTTATACACCTTTGATCCAGTAATCGGGTACCCATTTATCTATTATATTATTAAGACAACAAACAATAGACGGTGGAGATTAATCACCTTTTACGTTAAGATATTTTAGTGGCTGAGATCCATCATCAAATACATAGAAGCTGTCACGGAAAAAGGCATGTACGATTTTGCTAGCCATGTATTCCTGTTCGTGCACGTCATGGACTACTGGCAATATAGGCATCACGTGAGCTAGGCAATCTAGCGGGCGCAACTGCTCGGCTCGATCCAAATCCTCAATGCTAGGTCACGAGTAGTAGCAGCCATGCCCAACTAAGAGCAGATGCCGATCAAGAGTTTGGACCAGGAAGGCGTCACGCGGACGATCGGAAACAGCGGACGGAATCAGGTGGCAAAGGATCATCCGATGAGATCGTATATGTGGATCTCACGTTGTAAGAGCTAGCTTGCTATACGAGATCAACCACGACGAGATCATCACGCCCGGCGGACTGAAGGATATGACGCTCGGATCGCGGACTGAAGTCGCGACGATCAGATGGCCGACGGATTCAACATGCGACACATCTAATCATCTATTATGATCTAGCGGCGTCACGGCACCTGTTGAAAATCTGTTTTTCCTTTTGCAGGATATCAACGGCAACATCAATAGGAGGCGGGTCGGCGGTGATGACGCTAGGAGGAGCAGATGCAGGGCAGTGGCAGCGGCCGTTGGCAGAAATCCAACCTCCACGAAGAACAACACATGTACATACGAGTCTACGAGACCATGGTGAGATGAAGTACAACAGCGAAGCTAGCAGCTAGATTGATTACTTTTAAAGACACACGTACTAGGTACTAATCTGATGGATTTCTAGCCGGGTACTTGGTGAGATGCATCCGCCTCGATGCGTTCTTAGATGTTTCCATCTCACCAAGCATCGACAGCTTACTTATTAGCAATATTTTTTGTTGTGTATTTTCTATCTCTAAATGACTTACCTCTGATCAAAACTCATATGTATATTTTTCATGTAAAAACAGCTATTTTTCAGTTTAAGGAAACAACAGCACGAGTAAGAAGAAACTGAGCGAACTGGGCATAAGATGACAAACATGCTACACCAAAAAGAATGCAGCGAGGATATTCGATAGGAAAAAGTCCATATTTGGCCCCTTAACTTTGGCCGAAGTCCAAATCAAACCCGTAACTTTGAAATAGTCCAACTTTGGCCCCTCATCTTCTTAACCCATTCAGCATCGACCCTTCGCGTTGTGAAACCTGGTTTTCACTAATAAACCATGGACACGTCACGGGTTTAGGGTGCTAACCCTCCACGTCAGTTATGGAAACAGGCGACAGATAAATCTTGGTGCGGTCAAATTTCCCCATTTCGTTAGAACCCTAGTCTTCTCCGGTGGCGTTGCCGCAGGATGCGATGGCGTTGGCGGAGTCCACGCCGGACGGCTCGCCATCCTCCTCGAGAGCGGCTCCAACGTCGAGGCGCTCCATCCTGGGCTGTAGTAAGCCTACCTCGCCCGCCATGTGGACGCCGCACAGATGCTGCTCGAGGGCCGAGGCCGGCGGCACCTTGGCCGAGCGCTCTGGTCCACGTTCCTGGCGTGCCCCGCCAACACCGCCGCGTCCCTCCATATGCTCCAGGGAAGTGCCGGCACCTAGGTAGGGGCGGATCGCAACCTCTGAATAACTCGCTGCCGCCACCAGTCTTGCCTCCGCTAGGGTTCTTCGTGTGGAGAGAAAAAGATAAAGATGCGAGGCCAACTGCCAACGAGAGCGCGGGATCCGCACTAATCACGCCGGCCCAAGTTTCTGTTTGATTACGTTCCTAATTGACATCAAGGAACCGTGACGTGTAAGATTACGTGGACGTTTAGCAACCTAAACCGGTGACGTGGCCATGTTCTAATAGTGCAAAACCGGTTTCACAGCTGCCAGGGTCAACGATGAACGGGTTAACGAGATAAGGGGCCAAAGTTGGACCATTCCAAAGTAAAGGGTTTGATTTGGACGTCGGGCAATGTTAAGGGGCCAAATATGGACTTTTTCCTATTCGATATGATCAATTCGCCTATTGTTTAACTACTGGGATTTTTTTATTCAGCTTTGAAGGCATATATAGTTCATGTTACTACAGATGAAAGATTAATGACAATTCGCTGTATTATTTGGCAATTTTAAAGCAGTACAATATGTAAATATCATATGGCAAGTAATGAGATTAGAATTACTATGTGTATGCTAGAGGTGCAAAGGAGGTGAAAGGATGATCATATAATTTTGAAGTGGCTATATTGAATTCGCTAAGGATCGATGCTCTAGAGGCACATTTAGAGAAACATCGACACTGCTCAGGTATGACAATACTTCTATTTATAATTTCCAAGTCATATTATCACCTTCAAAATTATTTATTTTTAATTTTTTGGATGTCACGGGATTTTTCACCAAGATAAAGCCAATAAAACCAAGGGTTGCACTGCTAACCCACCCATAGATTTCAAATATCTCCGAAAAAATTCAAATATCAAGTAAGTGTGCAATCAGATCTAAAATTTTAATTCAAGAATATCAATATATATATATTTAGAATTAAATCTTTAGGGGTGATAAATGCGGATTAACATCACGGTAAAATTTTGATTATAATTTAGGTGAAGATTTAATGATAAACACGTAATACTTATTGTTAGCTCAACACAAGTGCAATATTCAATGGCACGTCCAAAAATATTTATTGGATTTCTACTATTCCAGTACATCGAATATATTTCTGTATTGCCTGAAGGCAACCTGAATATATATACTCATATTCTGTGGACACTACGTAATCATTTATTGTCATTTGGTGCAAATCTGGATACCCATGATTTTTTTTTTTGCCTCAGCGCTGAGCAGTAGGGATATACATATAGGATGGGAAAAAAATTAGGATGTCTTAACAACACTATTTGGACACGTAGTGATTGTTAATTCTACGATATATGCCGGTTTGGGTTCTCTTATGCCATGAAATGAGAAATTCTTTTTTGATGAATGTTAAGTGGCAATATAATGGGTTATACATATCTTGAAAGTTTATACATAATACATATTCCTTTTTTATAAAAAAACCAAAGTAGTACATAATAGATGCACACACACCATAACAGCACACAAACAAAAATAAAATTCAACGAAACAACACTACAATTACGACTCACTCCGGTAAAATATTAAATATGTTACGATTTCCAAATATTATCAAATCTAAATTGAACAAAATATGATGGAAAAAATATTAATCGTAATTCTAGCCGCGCAAGTGCGCGGGCCACCCTGCTAGTTATGTTGAAAGCTAAAATGAAACAGGAAATAGCAGCACCAATAGGAAACCTACTAATAGATGATCACATCGAACCATCTACTAGGGACAAAAACCTATTATCACTAAGACTAAGAAGTAAGTACAAGTTCACTTACAACAACAACAACAACAACAACAACAACAACAACAACAACAAAACGGACGAAAACAACACACCAATCGATATATAAGTGCAATAACGCATGCAGACAACATCCAAAGTTGAGAAGTGTTTATTCATGATATCAACCTGAATAAGCTAGCATAGTCTTAGGCATTAGTTTGTGCTAGCCCTCACGTGTCACGCTGCACCGGAAGGATGAGCATCGCCGCATTCGCATCCTTGATACCCCTGTACTTGTGCTCCATGTACTCCCTGTACTTCATACCCGTGAACTCCACTCCATGCGGTGCCAGCTCTGGTATCGGCTTGACGACGGCGTCCAGACATGGCCCGACCATGCTTACCGACGACATCCTTGCCTCCTTGTCATTGACCAGTGCGCGGTGGGGCGCGGCCTTGTACCTTCCATTGCTAACAATCTGCAAGCAAGTGTCGGGAGGGAGTTATCGTACGCACGCACCCAGAGTAGACATTAGGAAGAAGGTAACCGCCGCAAGCTCATTACCTCCAGCTGATCGCCGACAATGACGAAGAGCGAGGTTGGCATGGGCTTGGCGAGGATCCAACGATCGTCCTTCTGGACCTCAAGGCCGTCGACGCCGTTCTGGAAGAGCAGAGCGAGGAGGCCGTGGTCAGAGTGAGGAGGCAACCCGATTGCCCCAACTGCCGGCGGGTATTGGTTCCATGCAAGGAGCTGGAAGCAGTCCTGGAGGTTTAGCACTTCAGCGATGCGACGGTCGTCAAGACCTAGGCTCTCGGAGATGGCGGCCGTGAGCTCCAGCATCAGGCCTCTCGTGCAAGTCGCGTACTCAGTAACATTTCCTCTGGCAAAGCAATATGTTTGTCACTGATGGTCAAAGCAAATAAGAGTACATTCATTCGAGTAAAGGCTTAGCTAGGTTTTCATGCCTTAGGTTTGCAGGCTTCTCGGGGCAGTGGAGATCCGGATGGGTGAAAAACCTAACGTAGTTCCTATTGTAACCAGCCCAGGAAGACGTCCCGAGGATAACGGGGGCTATCGGGCCGGCGTCCATGTACTCAGCATTTTCCTCCGTTGGTAAACTGAACATCTCCTTGCACGCATCCATGGTTGCTCCTTGGAGAAACTCAGGAACACCATGGTTGATGACCTTGTCAATTGTCACACACACAAACACACGTATATTTATGCTTTGAACAATTAATAAGCAGTAGTATATGCTTACTTGAAATATAAATTTGAGTCCTACTAGTTGTACGTACCATAAAGAAGCCCCACTCTTCGCATGCCCGACCGAGGTGCTGGATCGCCCGCGACCGTTGATCAGCGTCGCCATTAACAAGGACATCGAGGTCAATAACGGGGATGCTCCATGTTCCGGTGCTGTCACCCTTCTCCTGGGAGTCTGCAGGGAGGTCCATGGTTGACTGATTGTGCAGCGGAGGAGGGCTGGAGGCAGCGGTAGTGCTACAGATGAAGTACACATGTTGTTTTATGTTCGGATATCTAAAGCAGCTAACCAAGTTGAAATTACTAACTCAAATGACACAAGAGATCGAGCAGACCTGAATACCAACTCTAGCTAGCTCCACCACGTGCTTCACTCTACCTACAAGGAGTAAACTCTTGTCTACCAGCAAAGTAAACTCCCATCCTTCCTCAACCCATCGTGGCCACACTGATATATAGGAGATTAGCCTTCAGCCCCCACATTGCTAAATATATTAGCAGCATAACATACTCCCTCCGTTACTTGATGTAAGGTGTATAGTTTTTTGAAAAAAAATTCATAATATAAGGTGTATTTGTTATAAATGGACAATTTGACCCATCAAAAAATGATACCTAGTCTCCATAGAGGAATTTAACGGATTGTATTAATTTTGTGCCTATAAAGAACTCATCTCTCGCGATTTTTTCTAGAAAAAAATTAGTCCACTCTATGCAAAATACCCATGACTTAATATTCGTGCAGAAAACTATACACTCTACATTAAGTAACGGAGGGAGTATTATATATGTCCAAGTAGCGTGGTGATTAGAAAACACTCAAAACGCCAATCTTTAGTCAGTGTCCTTAAGCTGGTAATAAGTTGTGGAGTATCAATCCGGATCCAGTCAACAATATAATAAGGGACAGGCTAGCCGATTAGACGGCCGGCCGATTTTGGGTAGGAATAAGGATGTGAAAATGAGATACACTTGTCCCGCTTATTTTCCCTTTTTGCATGTTAAGTATAAAATTTTACACCAAAATTAAACTAGACATCCATAAAGTGGACAATAAGTTTTTTTTTAGAAATGGGGTAGCCCAGGCTCTGCATACGGCTTTTATTAATTTATTCAACAAAAATCTGACAAGAGTATACATCAAAGAGAGCCGAAGCCTCCACACAACCTCCACACCCGACAATGAGAGCAAATCATGCCAGCAGGGCCTTGTGCTCTGAAGACAAGAAAAACCCCACCAGCTAGAACCGGGAACATTCGCATACCCAAAGACACCCTCTAGACAAACGCGAGCGCTCATCCGGGTCAAGCAGACTCTTAACGAGTACCTCCAGCACACGCTACAGAAGCCGTCACCTCCAACGTACCACAAAGCCCATCTTCAGGGCAGAGATCCGCATAATTCTCGTCAGGCCTACCATCGGTGCCACCATGGCACCAGACCATGCCTCCTCCCTGCGCGCGTCCATCATCATGCGTCCGCCGCCGAGACCCGCTGCGCCATGCAGCCGAGAAACGCCGTCAGTCTTGCGGAGAATAAGTGGGACAAATGATTCCGTTTTTGCATCCCTAGGTACTTAGGAATCTATCGCCCGCAGAACCTTCCGTTGAGGGCGAGATTCCCGGTAGGAGATAGCATATTGATGCGGCGGCAGAATTCAGGTCCAGCCAGATGGCGGCAAGGTGCGCACTTGTTTTCGTGGTTTTGCATATACTCAAAAAAAATTGAGTCTCCTTTGTTTCAAAAATAAAAATTTGAGTGTTGAGTATCTGCTTCACCCCGTTTTATTTGCCTCTTGAGCAATAGGTTTTTGTTAGGATTGGCTATCTCTGCCTCTGGAGCAGCCGAAATCTTGAATTTCAGCAGCGCACTTGATTTCCAGTCAGCTCGTCCCAACCACGGTTGATTCGTCCAGCAAAGTATAAGCTTATGCTGATGTTGAATATATGACATTGTTACTCTCATGAAAACTCCATAGTCCGAGCTTGACCATCAGACTACCAATAGTGGGAGTACATTTGGTAACAACATGCATGTTACTCAATAAAAGAAGGTGCGACAGCTAATTAACGAGGAGAGAGATAAATAGAGTAACGGTAATTACCATCGGAGTCCGGCTCATGTGCTCCCATTGAAATGTAAAATCGAAAAAAAAAAAATCGGAATTTTTTTGGCATGCAAGATGCTTGGGCACGCAAGGTTCATGCAAATTTTTGTGGTGCTCTAACATTCGATGAGCTCGTGAAAAAAAAATGAAATCGGATCTCAACATTGCAGTTTTTCAAAGTTTCTCCAAGACCCATTTTTTTCCACGAAGAGCTCGTTGATTGTCCAAACATCGACGAAATTTGCACGCACGCAAGCATCTTGCATGCTAAAAAGTTTCAGAATGTTTTGCTAATTTTACCAAGTTCAGTATTCATGCCTGGGATCACTGCTCTCGTAACGTTGCTACTGAAAATAAGATATTCAGTTTTTCTGAATTTGGATTCTCATATATCAAGACGTATTTCAGTGTGTAGATCCACTCATTTTAGCCCGTATGTAGCTAGTGTATAGTGAAATGACTATTTATATATGACAGGTCAAACCCTAAGCATCCATTTGCATCCAAATCCATCATAATCCCTCAAAACCTAGAGCACACAACAAAATGGAAAGGGTTCAGAATCACAAATCGGGGTGGATTAGCGACCCACATGAGCGGCGGCGTAGCAAAGGAAGCCACCTTCAAACTCCAGAATTAATACAGCAAACCCTCCAATCATCGGAAGGGAAGACGGTGGAAGGAGTCAAAGCTTATTCCCCGGGATTTCCAACCCCGGCCTGCCATTCCCCATCCCACGACAGTGGATTGAACGGACGCGGCCACCGCAATACAGCGAAACCATGCAATCATCTACTCCCTCCGTCCAAAAATAAGTGTCTTAGATTTATCAAAAAGTGAATCTGTATAGACTTGAAACATGTCAGCGAAACCATGCAATCATCTAGTATAATATTAAAATGAAACGAGAAACCACGATAGACTACCTGCAGCCCGAGGGCCATGTTGCCGCCCCGTCGACCAGCCGAAATGAAGACACCATTGCACCGATAAATCCCAGAAACGAGCACCTGTGGAAGAACTGCAACACCAAAGTAGATGCAGTGTGAGAAGAAAATCATGTAGCAAATCGGTGATGAGTGGAACCAGAGCCAGCCGCCGGCAACACGCCCACTTCCAACAGCGAACCAGGAAGACCCGAATCAACCAAAGCCAACACGCCACGACCCACCAGCAACGCGACGAGCAGAGGAGAACAACTGCACCTAGATGACTTACCGCACCGACCAAAGGGCACACATCCACACGCAAGTAAGGCGGTCGATAAGGTGCCACACACCGACAAGTGGGCCCATATGATGTTGTGCTATGGGGACGCTGCAGAACGCACGAAATTCAAGGAGCTTGGCTAGGACGAACAATAGGCCAGGAAATCCCGGGGAGTTTAGGTTTCGGAAGGGAACTAGGATCCCCGAGTTCTCTACCTCAAATGCCATACTCTCTTAGGCGGTTATGCCCGAATAAAGAGCCACAAGGCTCTGATACGAATTGAAAGGATCGAGTACGGCACCTAGAGGGGGGGTTAATAGGTGCTACTACAAATTTTAATACTTTTTCAGCTAAGAAACCGGTTCCATTATATATGATGCAAATATTTGTGTGTTCTTCCTAAAGTTCTTCATAGTGAGGAGAGTCAACAATATGTATCATGCATATGACACTATCCTATAACACTACTCCCTTTGTTCCAACTTAACTGAAGTTATAGAAATATCCTAAGCAAACTACATTTTTGACAAAGCTTATAAAAAAAATCAATGTCTAAACATCAATTTATTTCATTGGAAGCTTATGGTAAAATCTGTGTACAAAGATTTAATGAATGACCATATTAGATTTTTACGTAAATACTTATGGAAATTTATTAACTTGTTTGGCGTGTTGTGTTTTGTTCCTATAATATCCCAACCCCTACCAATGTCACTAATATGTTTGGGAATTGATTGAACGGGATTGATAATAAAACCAAGGCTAGGATCCATATTGGCGTTTCAGCTATATGTTAGTCTATTTGGAGTTGTAGAAACAATCTGTTTTTAACAGCAAAGAAACTTTGCATGTATTATAGGTTATCAATATGGCGGTGCATTGGATTTACAAGTGGGCTTTCCTGCTCTTTCGGACCAGGGGGAACTTATGGCTTCTCGATGCACAAGACTCCTGTTGGTGGCACAGGATTTTTTCTCCTTGCATATCTGGCGGCATATTAATCGACTTTTATAGTTGCTTTATGTTTGTTTTTTGGTCGGTTGTTGCTTGGCTCAACTTTGTGTGATTGCTGAGATGTAAAACGTTAAATACTTTTGAAACTTCGTAATAAAGGTTGTGTGCATCACTCGATGCAGAGGTTGGGGCTTCTCCCCCATTTCGAAAAACAAATCAATTTATTTCATTAGATTCATCATAAAGTGGAAACTTAGGTTGTAGCGTAGTTTTATTGATGTTTCCAAGTACAGCTCGGATCTTGCCCGGTTCATCGGAATATCCCTATATTTTTGTCTCAAATCCTCCATCTCTCTGTAATTCTCTTCTATATTGAAAAAAAGCTATAGGTGCCTCCTGTACCTCATAGTGCCGAACGTACCTTATACTAGTGCTTATAGTCTTCTTATGACCGTAAAGTTACAAAATTATATGTCCACGTCACGACAACTTACTAGTATCCAGGTCGGCGTGACTTTGTTTAATTCACTGCACCCAACTTACTCATACAAGATTATTTATTCACAGATAGTAAATTGTAGCATTATTGGAACAATTTATCTCAGAGCAGATAAGATCTGATCGATGCAGCTATCAGCCGGCCTGTGGTGTATTTTGTGCTAGTGCGAGCTGTCAAGCGTAACATGTAGAATTATTTAGCAGACAAAAAGGTGCATCGATCGATATGCTAAAGTTGTATTCATGATGGATGGAGTCATGCAACACCATATATGGTTTCCCATCCCTTGATGTAAGAATGATTGTTACGTACACTATGGACAGTTAGTTGATGGCATAATACGTATGGACAACTCTTTTGTTTCTACCTATGACAAATGCAAGGCCGGCCTATATTCGTACAAAATATTTCAACATCATCCCTGATCCAAGACAACACCAAATGACATGTAATTTGACGTACTTGGGAAATAAAACAAACCATGCATGTACAAATTCTAGGCGGCTACCATACCAGTGGGGAGATTCTCAACAGCGGGGGAGTGGACTGGTGAGAGTAGTGATCTAAAAATATTCGAAACGATAGTGAGCGAATAAGGAAGCAATGGCCGGCCACCTGCTCAGAGGCCGAGAGTCCACTCATGCATGGCTTCTTCTTCTCCTCCTTATAACGAATTCTGGAGCCATTCATTCATTCCAGGAAATGCCAAGCGGTAAGCCAGGGCCGCCCTCCTCCTCCTGCTGGCCGCCCTAATCCCGGCGCTCGTCTACGTGCTCCGCCTGCTCCACGCTCTCCTGTGGGTGCCTCGCCGTATCGAGCGCCGCCTACGCCGGCAGGGCATCCGGGGCCCCCACGCAGCCTCATCACCGGCAACGGGCGTGAGTTCGACGCCCTGCTTGCCGCCGCCCAGGCCACGCCGCTGCCCTCCTTCCACCACGCCATTGTTCCCGAAAGCCTCGTTCCGGCTCGCGGTTTTGTGAGAGAGTGGAAGTGAGGAGAGTGTGTGCCAAATAAATGGTTTGACTCAATTTTCTCATTGTATTTCTCCCTCTAAATAGGGGTTGTGCCGGCTGGCGGCCTAAATCAACTATTCGGTCACATCGCTGCGAGGTGACCGCCCATACCCTGTCAATCCGACTGGCCACTGTTGACAACGTCAGGACTGGGAAACACTGTAGGTGACTTCTAACACGTCATATTCTACTTACTCTGTACTGGTGCTGACGCACCACCACATGACACCGGCTACTGGACAAAGAGCCCCGCACCCGGCTACCCGACATCCGGCTACCTACTTGGAACCGACGTCCGTCTTGTCGCGACTCGGAACAGACTCCAAGTCGGGCACTCGCCCTCGACTTGGGACAGACCCCACAGCCGGAGAACACATGTCGGCTTCCCACAGCCGGAAAGTCGACTGGACACACAAGTCTATTCGAACAGCCATCGTCGACCGCGTCGCGCCACAGTACCGAGTGTGGCCGGCGCGCTACGGCAGGCCCTTCTTGTTCTGGCTAGCCGCCTGCCGCGGCTGGTCATCTCCGGCCCGGAGGTCGCCAAGGCCGTGCTCATTGACTCTACGGGGACCTTCCAGAAGGTTGGCAACCCGCTCGCTCGACAGCTCATCGGCCAGGGATGATGGGCCTCAACGGCGAAGTGTGGGCGCACCGCCGTCGTCTCATCGCGCCCGCCTTCAACATGGAGAGGGTCAAGGTGAGGAAGCCTTTCTTGCGGGCAAATACTGTCACTAGTACAGATCGGGCAATTTAAGGCCCTGCCATCGCACACGGGAGCAGCCACCCGTGTGCGTTATCCCCCTATCGCATTCGTTTCGCAATTATAGCCGTCTGCGAGACCCTGAATGGTGGTCGCTGGTCAAACGTTCACCTACGCTTGTGGTTTATAAAGCGTGTGCGATAGATCGCACACGATTAAATATAGCAACGTGTTTGCATTATCGTGTTGTTTCACACACGAGTTACTTCCAAAAATCGTCTGTAATCTCAGTTGCGTCCTTGTATTCCGTTTGACGCGTGTACACTGTACAACCTTCTCGCCTTCTCCAATTTTCCACGCGTTGGCGACGAGACAGCTTCCTCGTCCTATATAATGCTGCTCGCTGTCGTTCGCCAGTGAACTTAGCAGCGGCGCCACCGTAGAATCAGTAGGTACACGATGGTGCGCCACAAGAAGACCGCTCGCCTGTCATGTGTGGCTCAATGGAGCATTGCTGCGCCCGTCGCGGCTTCCGGAAACTCCTCCCCGCCTTCGGATTCCGGGAACTCCTCCCCGCATGCGCGCCGTCGACGGGTGGAGAACGAGTGCCCAGAAGAGGAGGAGGAGGAGGCGAATTTGGAGAAGGGCGAGGACACGGCGATTGGGAGGCCGGAGGATTCCTCTGAGCGCGACGCCGAGGCGCGTCTCGAGTGGTGGGAGGTGGCTGAGCGCGAGGCCGAGGAAGCTGAATTCGAGTCCGCGAAGGCCAGGGCGGCTGTGCGGGAGGCCGAGAAGGCTGAGGAGGACGGCCGGGCCATAATTGAAGTGCATCGCGTGGTCGAAGACTCCATCGCCAAGAAGCTAGAAGAAGATAGATCGCGCGCATTCAATGATGCCGAGGCCTCAGGCTCCGGCAAGGAGATAATCTTCATCTCCGATTCCGACGAGGAGTAGTAGTAGTGTAGATTATTGTAATAGTTATTTTGCTCTTTCCTTATGTGTAGCATGTTTCCTCGCAAGTCTTTTGTTAGAAATATAAATATATAATATATTAAATTAGTTAAAAAAATACGGCAGAGCGAGAGTAGCCGTGTGCGTTGCTCATCTATCGCACACGACTGGAGTGAACAATTTGTGTGCGTTGTTACTCATCGCACATGGTTGAGATGAAGATTATGTTTGCTTTGTGATCTATCGCACACGGTTTTTTTGGGTCTAATAATTCGTCTTCCCGCTTTTTTCAGAATTCGCGCTTATTATGAAATACCATGGTGTTCCCGCCTTTTGGCCTACTCCTGCTTGCCTATATATTTCGTCGACGGACATGGCTATTTGTTTTAGTTAGCTTTTGTATAATGCCTCACAGCACAGAAGCCATGGCAGATCTAGCCATCACGCCGGCGTTGTCGGAGGAACTGTTGTCCACAACATCCGTAGTTGGTAGTAGCTCAGCCGACCTCACACCGACTGAGGTGTAGGAGGAGTTGTTCCCAGCGCACGAAGCTGGGGCTAACTTCGTTGACCTCACGGTGGAGGAGCCTGAAGACAGCAATTTGGGTTCGTCGTCGGACGAGCCGCTGGCAGCCCAGAGGAACTACATAAGCATAGGTTGGTGGAGGTGTCCGTGAGGAAGCAGTGGTGCATCGCGTGGTCGAGTAGTCTTTCGACTCTCTTCGCAAGGACTGGCTGCGTGCGCTGCTGCGCGCCAGGAAGGAGGCCAAGAAGCAGACGCGGCTCTGGATGGGCGCCGAGGCAAAGCGTTTGGCCAAGTGGAAAGCCGCTCGCCACGATGCCGAGGCCTCAGGGTCCGGCAAACCGCTAGCCGACGATGCCGATGCCTCAAGCAACGACAAGGGCCAGCCGGCGACGAAGACGTTGTCGTCCTCTCTGACGCCGACGACGACGATGATTAGATAGGTATTACTATGTGTTTTCTATGTTATATACATGTATGTACTGTGAGATTGGGAATGTCCAATCTTTTTCTAGAAGGAAGGGCAAATCATGCGTTTAAATTAATGGTGCCTTCCGGTAGCAACTAATATTATCTAAATATTATTAACCAGGTTCCATTATGTCTAGTACTCCTTTCCAAAAAATTTCAATGTTTTGTTCAGAAGTTGATAAATTGGCAAAAAAATACTAGAGATATCGCACACGGTTATGACTCAGACAAGCGTGTGCAAATGTACTCTTTAGCACAACTATCGCCCACGGTTATGCCCCCGCAGAACCGTGTGCGATGGCTTATTAGACGGCTGCATGTTCGCACACGATTTACTCCTCTATAATCGTGTGCGATACCTGGGCCGTTAGGCCCAGTAAGTGGAACCCTACCTTATAGGTAAGGACCAGACGCGCTTGACCCGTACACACAATCCACTCTCCCTCTCCCAGCCGCCTCAACTCCTCTACAGTCGCACACGCCCTCTTGACCCCCGTGGTGCGGCGCTGCCGCATTTGTCCTTCCCCGCCGGCCGATGTGAAGGAGATATGCCCTAGAGGCAATTAATAAAGATATTTTATGTGTCATATCTCGATTGTTCATAATATGTTTTATACCATGCAATAACTGTATTAAGCGGAAACATTAATACACGTGTGGTATGTAAACAACCAGGTCCCTAGTAGCCTCTATTTAGCTAGTCCATTGTTCGATTGATGATCGAGGTTTCCCGATCATGTGACATTTATGTCAGTTGACAATGGAGTCATGTCATTGGGAGAATGATGTGATGGACGCACCCAATATTTATAGGACATAGTCATTACACCTTCGACCGTGAGATCAACTCTAATTGTTATTTCTGGAAGATACTTTGATTGCATCAAACGGCATATCTTACATAGTGTGACAATAAAGGTGTCCCTCTCGGGTATCGGAAGGAAGTATGTTGAGGCGAGGGATCAAGAGCGGGATTTTCCAATCCACATAGCAGGATAGATATTCTAGGCCCACTCGGTGAGATTTCATCAATGAGCTTGCAAGCATGCACTAGTAGGGAAACCCCTACCGCTTGCGGACGGAAATGTGCTACCGCTGGCAGGCGGGCGCCCGCCAGCGATGACTACGCCAGTGGTAACAAATACCGCTGGTGGGCGGGCGTCCGCCAGCGGTAAGGGTTGTTACCGCTGGCGGGCAACAAAGGCGCACGCCAGCGTTAGGTTCTACAGCGCTGGCGGGCAACGCGTCCGCCAGCGGTAATCTTCTGCGCCTGCCAGCGGTACTAGTCGCTTGTTTGGGGGTCTGGGTGCGCTGTCCGCCAGCGGTAAGCCATTTTGTCCGCTAGTTCTATTATTTCGTGGTATTATTTTTTTTTTCCAAAAAATCGTATTCCAGCGGTATATATATCCAGTATAAATACAGTATATTCAGGTACAGGCGACCGAAACAACAGGAATATAGACAATACCACATACAAATGACCAAATTGTTGTTTCAACACATGCATTACAAACCATAATAATAGCCAAGTTGTCATACACGAATACATGTCGATAGATTCATACACGGAAGTTTTCCAAATCAACTATGTCATCTAAACCACAATCACATACAAGAGAATGACAATGACGATGAGTAAGAAGTGGATCACGATGAAGTTGGACTTCATCCGGTTCTTCCTCTCTTCTGCAAGCAGGTGATTCAAGTATCTAGCTTCTGTCTCCGCTTTACTGTTGTAACTATTGTGGTTGTTCACGATGATGTTGGACTTCATCCGGTTCTTCCTCTCTTCCTCAAGTAGGTGGTTTAAGTACCTAGCTTCCGCCTCCGCTTTACTCTTGTAGCTTTTGTGGTTGTTGCCTTCGAACTTGTTCACTTACTTTAGACAGTCTTCCCACTCTTCATAGACTCCTGGAACACGACCTTCGTACACCACATACCACTCCTTCATTTCTCTGTACACAAGACGCATATAAAAGTATAAGCCAAATAAGAGTTGTAAGAAAAAATATGTGTGTACATAAGATAGAAGAAAAACCAAAGCAAACGAAAATGATTTGATTTTGTGCCTCATATTTAGGTCGGACACATGCTTCAGGGACGGGGCTAGTGAGCCAAGTAGGATGCATGAGATCTCTGTACTCGTGCATATCACAAGGCTCACTAGCCCCGCCCCTGGATCACACCGAGTCACAACATTTTAATCATCGGCATTCTAGAAATGAAGTAGGGTCAACTGAAAAGCATGTCTGCAATAATTAAAAGTAACATAATTAACTAAGCAAGTTGAGCGACTTTCGAAACTAGGCAAGTTAATTTAGGGATATAGTGTACGAACACTGTTGATTGTTGCTCACCCTTATCTTCGGTATCTACGGGAACTGGAAAGCACCATCTAACAAGTTAAATAGTCTGTCATCACCCGAACATCTTATGCGCCTTTCTATCTCGTCGTTAGGTGGTGGCTTAGGGCCGAAGTAGAACTCCCCTTAGTCATCTAGGACGTCACGCATGATGATTCGCGCGATCATCTTCTGGATGTAATGAAACTCATCTCTGATAACATAATCAGTGGCGTCCTTTAGTGTTGCGCACCATTTGTTGATATCACCAACAAATTGGCTTCGTCGTTGAAACTTCAAAAACCATCGCATTTGATAGATGAGGTACCATGACTCCATCCAACTGCTTGAATCCTGCTTGATGCAGGGGAAGTAAACTCTGTGGGAGAATTTATACTTTTCATCGTGATCATATGACTTCTTCTTTTTTATAGGGCCGCCCTTTAAGGCGTAGTCATTGAGAGCATCATTCAGAACCATCTTGATGAAGGTGTAGTCCCTAGTAGTCTTCTCTTTATACCGATCCTCGTTGTCTTGATAACGATCCCCGCTGTCGAGATACAAGGCAGTCGAGTCTTCCATGTCCAACGAGATGAGAGTGCCATTTTCATTTCTGTGCAAAAATTCACCATTGTAGATGCAAATTCAACAATGGAAATCTATGGAAGCATGTTATGACGGCTAGTAATGACTTACTCGGGAAAATAAGGCAAGAGAAAGTTGTGCTTGGGAACATTCTCGAGGAAGAGATTTCTGAGGTAACGCGTCGCCGCTTTCGTACCCTGTGGGTTGTTCACGAACATTTCTTGCATGTAGTAGGGGTCAACTATCACAATGTCGGGTGTATCCTCCATTTTGATCTAGTGCGCCAATTTGAGCGCAACAAGGCGGACTATAGATGGGTGGAGCGGGAGCATATGGAACATTCTGAAGATATCATCAAATCTCAGAAAGAGCAGGTCTGCGTCATCAGCTTCAGTGAGAAAGCCCAAGCCCTTTGGTACCTTTGCAATAAAAACCGGGTATGTTGGATCTTTTTCCTGGAGAAGTTTCGTCTCCATAAAAAGAACAAGCTCATCTAGGTCCAACAAATCCCCTGACAACTTTTTGACCAACCAATCCGGCAGGATCGATTTAGCCAATTGATGCGTCGTATGCCAGTTCTTGATGGGTATCCTGTCCAAAAACCGTTTATCAGTCCCCTGCTCCGGCCGACTTTTGGAGTCGTCCACGTTACGTTTCTTGTATCTTTTTCGTGCCTTCTTAGGCTTTTCACCAGCTCATCTTCTAGCGTATCACGGTTTTGCACAATAGGCATCAAATTGGTGATAGAGTTGCCGTAGCCGTAGCCGATCATGGGGGAGGCTCTACTTGGCCTCCCTTCATCCAAGTTCCAACGAAATCACGGATGGCAGGAAACAGGGAGTGGAACGTCTTTGACAGTGCGTCTTCGATGTACTCCTGCATCGCATCCTCGCCTCCTTTCTGAGAACCCCCAGCCTCGTTGTTGTCAGCCATATTCGCACTAACGAGAAAAATCGAACTTAGTATAACGGGAAAATTTCACTTAATTGAGTACTAAGATACCCCATGAGTCTAAGTTTGCCGGAATTCAAATATGTACCCAAATTCGGACACTCAAATATGTCCTATTTTAGGAAAAGTTCATGCCGAAATTCACAAAAAAATTCGGCATGACCTTTCCTCAAAATAGGACATATGGAGTACCCAAATTTGCTGGAATGGAAGCTAATCAACATTCTCGCAATCTCAAGGGCCTCAAGGGTACCTGCAAACATTTTATATTCATCACAACCACCCAAATTTCGCAAATGTCGGCATCTCCGGTCGGTAACAAACACAACATCACGACCACCACCAAATCACATCCACCACCACCAACATATTTATATGCATCATTCACATCCACCACATTCACATGAATCAATCATATAGGCATTTCAACAAAATATGAGCAAAAAAACAATAGAGGCATTTCACCAAACACCTTGTGTCCACGGCGGTCACCGGGTGGGAGGGGAGGGAGGAGGCTGCGGGGGAACTCACCAAGAGGGGCGCGGTGGCGTGGAGGAGGAGGCCGAGTCCGGCGTCGGGTGGTCGGGGCGGCGGGGTGGACGCGGCGGCTGCGAGGAGGAGGTGGCGGGGAGGAGGAGGCCGGGGCCGGCGTGGGCGCGGAGGGGCGAGGAGGTTGCGGCGGGGTCGCGGCCGTGGTGGTCGTGGGCAGAGGTGGCGGCGGGGTCGCGGCCGTGGGAAGAGGTGGCGGGGGGGGGCGGAGGGGCGAGGAGGAGGTGGCGGGGGGGGCGGAGGGGCGAGGAGGAGGTGGCGGGGGGGGGGGGCGGAGGGGCGAGGAAGAGGTGGCGGGGGGGGGGCGGAGGGGTGAGGAGGAGGTGGCGGGGGCTGGGTCGACGGCGGCGTGGACGCGGCGGCGACGGCGACCGGTTAGGGTTAGAGGAGGAGAGGACGCGGGTGGGGAAATGGGGAAGAGGAGGAGTGGACGTAGGGGTTAGAGGAGCCCCACGTTACCGCTGGCGGACAAGCGCTTGTGCCCGCCAGCGGTATGGTATTACCGCTGGCGGACAGCGTCCCGTGCCCGCCAGCGGTACTTTTTTATTTTTTTGTTATTTTTTTTGATGTTTTTGTTACTCCTTAATATTTTCAAATACAATTGCGCATCTCAAAATACATTTGAAATATTTGTGTCCATTTACAAAATATTTCAAATACATCATGGTTCAAAACATCTCAAATACAAATTTAAAATAACACACGTCTCGCGCTTTTCTCTTAGCGTTCGCGCATCTTCTTGCCTTTTTTGTCGCAGTTGCATAATTTAGCCCCACATTATGACTTCTTCTTTTGAATGGAAGCCCTCCTCTCGTGGGTAGCGTGGTTCTGCTTCTTCTGAATGTGTATGTCATCTTCTCATCATCTTCATCATCATCTTCAATATTAGGATCACTGAACCGTCGAAGTCGTTCTCGTTGGCAATTCCATCCATTCCGATGATGTTTCTTTTGCCTCTCCTCACGACCACACGGCTACGCTTTGACGGGTCGGTTATGAAGAAGCATTGAGACACGTGCTTAGCCAATACCCATGGCTCATTTTGTGCGGTGACGTTCGTGCTTGATGAAGTGCCGGCTTCGAGTAAAACCATGGTGGTGAAGTATTGGTCTTCTTTTTTGACGGTGGATAACCTAGCCCATCTCACGTGGAACATCGGCACCTTCTCTCCAGAGTAGTTAAGCTCCCAGATCTCCTCTATCCTTCCGTAGTATCTGAACTTCTTGTCACCGACGTAGGATTCCATCGTTACCCCTGAGTTTTGATACTCAGAAGTTTTGTCCTTTTCCTCCGTGTAGAAAGTGAACCCGTTGATATCATATGCTTGAAACATCGCGAGGTTGGGGGCAGGGCCACTTGATAAGTCGTATAAGAATCTACCTTCTGCACAATCCGTTGGCGGAGCGACAAGCTCATCTTTGAACCAACGCAAGAAAGAGGAGTTGTGCTCTCTGATTATTTCACCTTCGGTCTTTTGCCTGCCCTGGTCAATGTACTTCTGCTTAATCGTGATTTTGTGCTTTTGCACCCAAGGATCGACCATTTCAAGGTGTTGGAGAGCTACTAAGTTTGCCCTGTTAAAGTCGGCCATACGAAGAGCGAAGCTCACATGTAAGTCCCTCGCACCATTTCTGTGACCTGACCCACCGAACTTTCCAAAGTGCTTGTTAGGGGGCAAACCAACAGGGTTATCAACCTCCAGATGATTCGTGCAGAAAGAGATGCACTCTTCAGTGAGAAAGCCCTGAACGATGCTTCCATCCGGATGGGCCATGTTACGAACAAATCCTTTTATGACCCCATTCATCCTTTCGAACGCCATCATGTTTTGGAGAAACAACGGTCCAAGATGGATGATATCATCCACGATGTGGCCAACAGATGCACGCAAATGTCAAAGAATGCGGGCGGAAAGTACATCTCAAGCTCGCATAGTATCACAACAATCTCTTCCTGCAGCCTTGAGAGTTGCTTTGCGGTGATTGACTTTCGAGAGATCACGTCAAAGAAGTTGCGGAGTCCAAAAAGGGTGTCACGGACGTGCTTGTCCATTATCCCTCGGATCGCAACTGGGAATATTTGTGTCATCATCACGTGACAATCATGAGACTTCATACCGCTGAACTTTTTTTTCAGCGGGTCTAAGAATCTGCTTATCAGCCCCGAGTAACCCAACGGCACTTTTACCCTAGAAGGCACTTGAATAATTGTTCGATCTCCTTTGGACTAAGAGTGAAGCAAGAGGGGGGCAGTAATAGTCATTCTTCTTAACCCTTTTGGCATCGTGACCGTCCGTCTCCTCATCCGTCAACTGGTCGTCATCCCCTTTTGGCGTCCCCCATGAAGCTCTTCCCTGATGTTCATATGTATCAGGTCCTTTCTTGCTTTCGGCCCATCTTTGGTCCTGTCCGACATGTTGAGCACAGTGCCAAACAAACTCTCAAACACATTCTTCGTGATATGCATTAGATCAAGGCAATTTAGCGTACTGTAGATGGGCCAGTATGGCAAGTCCCAAAACACAGACCTCGTCTTCCAAACACCATGCAGCGGTTTTGGCGCCTTTCACTTCTTTCCCGGCTCAGGACACTCCTCCCAACCATTCAGCAACTCGTAAATTTGATCGCCGCTCCTCTTAGGTGGAGGTTCTCGGAGCTCATATTCACCGTTGAAAAGGTCTCCACGCCTCCTCCATGGGTCTTTATTGCGTAGCCACCTTTGATGTCCTATGTAGTCGGTTTTCGAAGAACCGACATTCTTAAGCTGGTGGAATGTTGGATCATCCATGCACCTGACGCATCCGTTATGTTTGTGGGACACCTGGCCACCAACGTATGCGCAGACGGGCAAATCGTGCACCGCACACAACAAGGCAGCTCTCATTGGGAAATACTCTTCTGCGACAGCGTCCCAAGTGGAGACCCCTTCTGGCGCCCATAACGTGTCTAGCTCATCTTTCAGTAGCTTCAGATACAGATTGATGTCGCTGCCTGGTTGTTTCGGCCCTTGAATTAGCATGCTCATGTGTATGTACTTCCTTTTCATGCACAACCAGGGGGGAGGTTGTATATCCATACAAACACGGGCCACGTGCTGTGTGTACTGCTCTGGTTGCCAAACGGATTGAGACCGTCGGTGCTCACACCCAACCTGATGTTCCTTGGTTCTTCTCCAAACTCTGCATCGTAATTGTCTAATGCTCTCCACTGGCTTGCATCCGAAGGGTGTGTCAGAATTATCTTTTCACTCCGCTCTTCATCTTGCAGCACTGCCGCCCTTCTTTCCGCGTGCCAGCGCATTCGCTTTGCTTCCTTACGATCTGCGAAATATCACTGCAGACGAGTAATGAGCGGAAAGTACCACACAACTTTGTGAGGGGCTTTTTTCCCTGTCTTGTATCGATCAACCTTGCACACTGGACATTTGATTTTTTTCTTCGTCCTCTTTCTGAAAAATATAGCAGTCGTTCACACACACATGGTACCTCTCGTGCGGTAAATCGGAAGGATACCGTGCAAGTATTCCAGATTATCGTCGACGCTTTTATCGCTCCATTTGTGTCTTGTCTTCATCTGTAGAACATCAGGCGATACTTTCAAGCGGGACGTATCCGGGTCGCAGCCTGGATACAATGGAGTATTTGAGTCTTTCTCCAATTGCGCCAGCTTAGATTCCCTGTTAGTCGTCTTCTGAAGAAACAGTTCTTTTAGATGAGGGTCCCGCACGACTGAAGTTAGCGGTGTCCGTGTGTCCTCCTCTTCAGCTGGTACCACCTGATCATCATCGTCTTCTTCAACTAGATCATCATGCTGGGGATTAGGCTCTTCGTCTTCTTGCCCCTCGTCGTTATTGTCTTGCTGCCCTTCCTGATCATTTCCTGCCTCCGCACCATCATTTTCATCATCTTCATCATCTTCTATCCAACGAGTGTGGCCATCCATGAAACCACGCCTAAGCAGGTGAGTCAGCAAATCTCCGGTAAATGGGCTGATGCCGCACTCCAATTTGCATGTTTGACACGGACATTGTATGTCTTTGCGTTTATTCCGCAACATGTCTTCCGTCGCGTGTCTCAAGTATGTATTCACGACACGTTCACTCATAATAACCATTATCACCTGCAAGTTGTAGAATCAACACAATAATTAAGCATCATTTTATATTTTACCGGGTTTCATGAAAAAATTCGCCATGACCTTCCTACAAATAGGACCTAAGGAGAGTGCCAAAAGTTGCCAAAACGGAAATGAATCAACATTCCGGCATGCTTTTGGCACCTCAACATTTTTTCACACATCACAACACAAATTCATCCGTCACAACACAATTTTCACACATTCCAAGCCATTTCATCATTTCGCATGGATACGAGCGGCTTTATCTGTAACACCCTGGATTTTTGGCCCTTTTTAATTTTTTTCCAAAATGCATTATTTCTATTTATTTAAGTGCAGTTGGATTTAAACCTCAGGAAAATCATTTTAAGTCTTAAACCTTTTCAATTTGATAAATCAAGATGGGATCTTGTGCTTTCCATTTCCCTCCCACTTGGTACTTGTATCTGTGATTTTGCCTTGGAGAAATATTAATTTGAGAAATTCCTTCTCTCTTTTAAAATTTAGCCTTTTATTTGGCCTTCCAAAGGAACCCCTATTTTTATATCCCCAAAAATTCTGCAAAAATTAGGGAACCTTCCCTAGTTGAAGTGGACCTCATTTATAAAAAAATAGAGTGCCATGAGTTAAGAAAGTTTCCATCCACATTTCTTTTTACATTCTGCCTATTTTCTGAAAGTATTTTTAAATCTAGCAAAAACAATTCTCCTTGATGAATCCAAGGCATGGATAAGCTCCTCTTCATCACTCCTACCTCAGGACAAAAGGGCATCTCCATCTACCCCTCCAAACATTTAAATCCCATTTTGACCAGTACTGTTTTTCACAAATTCTAGTCGGACCAACTTTCGAATTTGCAAAAACCTTAGTCAGCAAAGTGGAAGGATTTTGAATTTGGCGCACAGAGGTTCAAACCCCATCTCATTTGGAGCTCTGAGATGAGAGAAACGTGTGGATGCCGCTTCTGGCATGCACAGCACCGTGGTCACCGCCGACGTGGCCGTGCCAGGTGGCGCCGCCCGTTCCTGGTCGACGCCGTTCTTCCTCCCCTCTCCCAGACCGTGCCCAACGGGCCCCCTGCACCCTCTCCACCGTCCAGCAACCACGTGTCGCCGGAGGAGCCAGTCCCCCCTCGCTACCGACGAGTCCCGACGCGCCGTCCAGAACAGCGCCACCGTGACCCCGCTTGTCAGCCACTCCGCCATGCCCCGTGCCTATCCACCCTCTTCCTTGTGAGCTCGTGAGACCCTCCGCCGCCAGCTACGCGACGCACCGCACGAAGAGCACCCAAGCCCAGCGCTCGACACCTCGCCGAGCCATCCATGGCGGTCACCTCTCGGGATGGCTATAAGAAGCCACCCCAGCACCCTCCAAGCACCGCACCACCACTCCTTCCCTCCCAATTATCCTCCCCCGCAGTACCCGAGCCAGTGGAGCACCACATCGCCGATGGTGAGCTAGCCCTAGCCGCACGGCATCCACTCGATTTCCTCGCCCTCAGCCTCTCCCCGTCGATTCCTCGCTCACACCACCACCACCACAGATCACCATGAACCCTCCGCCGTCCTCGCCTGGGTGATTGGTGGCCGGAGTCGTCGTATCCTTCCTCGACAGGTCGCCGTCGCCGCGGGAGAGGAAGCTCTGCTTCCGTCCAGCCTCTCCGGCAACCGCGAGTGCGCAGACGAGCTGCGCCACGCCTCCCGAGCCGCCCTGCTCCCGCTCCCTCACCTCCCCGTCGCCCTAGCCGCGGGAAATCGCCGCCGGAGAGCTCGCCGGAGCAGCACGGTACCCTCCCCTAATTTCACGCGAGATAACGGTTTAAATACCGTGCCACTGACTGGTGGGTCCCGCTGTCAGACTTTTATTCTTTTTCCCGAAATGTTTTCTGTTTTATTTTTCTGTTTAAAAAAGGCAGAAAATAGACCAAACTTTGAAATGCAATATCTCTCTCAAAAATGGTCAGAAAAATGTGAAACAAATTTTGCTGGCTTTGTTTTAAAATTGTCTTTCCAGTGGAACCAGAATGGATTTAGTTGGAATTTATTTTTTGGCATTTATTCGATGACCTAGGAGGGGTATTTGATGCATATTTTTCGTTCCTTTAATAGATTTAAACCGCTCCGACGAAGTGGAAGTTGTTCCTGAACCATACCCCACTGCTGAAGGCAGGCCGTTAACCCGACCTCAAGCTCGGTCGAACCTTAGAAAATTTCTTGATGATTTAAATTGATTGCTGTTGCATCTCACCTGCCATGTTGCATTTAAATATTGTCGCATCTATTTATATATCTGTGGATCTTTGCAACACCCTTTCTTTGTCAAACGAGAAGGCGCTGGTCGGAGGTAGCTCCGCCACAGTCATCCGGCTGATGTTTCTTTTTCCCTGTCGAACGAGAAGGCGCTGGTCGGAGGTAGCTCCGCCACAGTCATCCGGTCAATGTTTCTTTTTCCTTGTCGAACGAGAAGGCGCTGGTCGGAGGTAGCTCCGCCACAGTCATCCGGTCGATGTTTCTTTTCCTTGTCAAACGAGAAGGCGCTGGTCGGAGGTAGCTCCGCCACAGTCATCCGGTTGACGTTTCTTTTCCTTGTCGAACGAAAAGGCGCTGGTCGGAGGTAGCTCCGCCACAGTCATCCGGTCGACGTTTCTTTTCCTTGTCAAATGAGAAGGCGCTGGTCGGAGGTAGCTCCGCCACAGTCATCCGGTTGGCGCCATTTTTTGCTAAGTTTGGATACTGATACATGGAGGGTGATATGATTTATTTCCTGCTGAAATTATTATTTGGATATCATGAGTTGCTTGGATCATGTTGAAAACTGAAAACTAAAATTTGACTAAGAAGATAACCACCTCCCTCAACTAGATTGGGTCACATAGTGCCACTCATCAAACACAACCAGCAAAAACCATGTGTCGTTCACATGGACGGACCATGGCCGAGTATTCTATCAAGCCTCCTTTGATGCCACCCATTTGGCAAGTCTAGTCGGTTGCCTTTGTAGTCGGGGCTAGTCTTGCGAAGGTTCCGGAGCTAGGCGTCGCTTATCTGTTCGGGGCGTGCCGGATTCACTTCGTCATAAGACTTGGTCCCTTGGACGTGTCGGTGGCTACACAGGGAGTGTCCGGGTAGGATAAACGGTTGTGGAAGTGTGGGTTTGTGCTGTCGCCCTGATCGGTTCTAGTACTTCGGTACCGGCGGTACAAGCCTAGACTTCAGCGTGTGGATAAAAGTTGCGACCTCTCGAGAGTGTAAATCTAGAATCTAGCCTTGTCCCTAGGTTACGGGACGATGTTTGGGTCAAGTCACGCTATGAGACAGTCCAGTCGAACATGGAGAAATAATTAATGTGAAACCCAACGATCACGGGAAATTTGAGAGTCTAGCCAGAGTTGGCTGAGGACTTGAGAATTGGGAAATACGCCAGAGTTGGCTAGAGGCTTGTAAGCCTAGTTGTGGTTACAAGTTGTTGGGTGAGAAACGTGATCTCACTTGATAACACGAAACATCCCTACTAAGGTAAGTAGGTAAGTTAAGTCCAACCGTTAAGCTTGGACTCGCACTTAAATACCCGAACTCATGCCATGCTACTTTCTGAACTTATGCCATGCCATATAGATAGGCCTTGTTTGATTTTAGTCTAATGTCTTGCGAGTACATTCAATGTACTCACCTGGCTTCTCATGTGGGCAGACCCCGCTGCACCCGTCGCCGAGTACCCGCTGTACGAGAACTAGGAACCCGTATCCCAGGCAGGACCCCGCGGAATAAGGCCCGCTGTTGCCACGCTACTCCCTACGTTTCCGCTACGATCTCCGCTAGAGGCTCGATGTTGGATAAATAATGTACATACTGTTGTGTGCGCATGTTGCGCGAGCGCTGGAGCCTCACCCCGTGTTGTAATATTGTATCCATCCGAACTCGGAGCCATAAATATATATTTGGTTATGTCTTTGTTTATCAAGTTGTCATATATCCAGTGTTTCTGGGACTGGTATATGGGGTAGCTCGATCATCTGGATCAGGGTGCCACAGAGCTTGGTATCAGAGCCTAACTGCCTGTAGGATACCCTAGTTCCCTGGACGATGTAGGGTAGGGCTTGTTGTCGTGGGGATGAAACCGGGGTACCCAAAGACCCCCAGAAGATCCCGACTACTATACAGTGATGCTGTGTGTCACCGGTTCAGCGATACAACCGGAGGTTACGGGTTTACCAATCCCCGGCCAAAACCTTTGGCAGGCGTTGCTTGGAATTGATCATCGGCAACGCAACACCCCGACTGATGCCTTAACACAGACACAACTATCAATGCATAATAGAGAGATCAAGACTTGTGGAACAACTGGCACATCACAGACTCTACGACACCAAAGCATATAGTTCAACTCTTATAATAGAGAAAGATAGCAAATTACAACCACAGGTCACAGACCCAACATTACAACATGCGGAAGCGAAATAGGTTGTTCTAAACAACAAGAACCAAATTATGGCCTAAGAGGCCTACAGATAAACATCCAGCGCCAGCTGTTCCGGGATGTCCCAAGCTGCCACCTGGGAACCCCAGACTACTCGTCGACGTCCACAAAGAACCCACCTTCGAGGTCGGTGAAGTCCTCCTCTGAAACAAAACAAACGACGTTGAGTTCGACGAACTCGCAAGATTAAATATAGAGCTTTAGCTCGATGAGGCTTTCAAAGTTTTATGGCTGTTTTGCATAAAGCTGATTTTATTTATAAAACATAACTCCATGGCATCGACTAATCAGAATATTTTTAAAAGGGGTAAGAAGTAAATCTTTTCTTCTGATCCTTACTCATCATCAACCACCATCATCATCATTGTACCTGTTCTACAAAGGCACCTCCCCGAATCACCCTCGAGGAAGCTAACCTTGCATTCTTGAGTAGTACCTTTAGTACTCAGTTTTTAATCATTCCGTTCAAGTTATTCTATGATCTTATCGTCTTTTCCCAAGTTATCCGTAACCGTGGACACAGCTTTTCGAAAAGATTTAACCCTGCAGGGGTGCACTGTGTTTACCTTCGGTACCGCCCGGCTCATTGCCTACGCTTAGCTCTCTTCCGGGAAAGCCGGCTGAGTGGGAACGGTTACAACCTTTACCTTGCTTGGGACTAACCCAGGATCATCAGTGGCGTTTGGACAGGTTCAGTGCCTCCAACACCCTGTCCCGCGGCCACTTATTTTCCTGACACCACCATCCTCATCTCAGTCTTGGCCACCATCCCAACGCATGCGCAAATGGAAGCCCGAACTGGAGGACCCTCGCTAGCCCTTCACAAGTTAGTCGGTCGACGAGGGCTCCATATACCCCACCGAATGGAAGCGCGCTCATTCTTGGTTCAAGAGGTAAAGAACTCGCACCTAGGCGGAGAGAGTGAGACAAAACACCACCATACCAAAGTGGCCTCTCATCCCCACCTTTAAGCATTTTATTACCTGTCTCCACAATTTCTCCACCATCAACCGAACATTTCATCACATGTTTCCAACATGAGGTATCCATCGGACAAATAAACACTTAACTAAGCATGGCTAAGCATCAACATTGCATAGTTAAGTATCTCAGGCCAACAATACAAACCTATGGATAATAGGAGGGAAACAGGTATTGGCATCGGAAACTTAATGCAACTATAGGATACTCTAATCCGATCAAAATTGACATTTGGAACCGCATGCAATATTATAGTGGAGAAAATATTTGCGGAAATATAGGATAAGACATGCTCAGAGGGGGATTACGCTTGCCTTGCTCAACGTGCTGGTAGTACGGATCGTCACGATACTGTGGGGGCACTTCCACTCCTTGATCTACCGATGCACAAACAATATCGGAGAGGAACAATCAAAACCACGAAAACACTGGTGCAATGCGCAAACACATGATGGCATGACCTTTTAATGTATCGAACTTATTTTGGTTCCATCTAGCAATTTAAATGGGGTGCGAGAATAAATTACTTCAACAAGATAGGAAACACCCATATTTAACTCAATGTTTCTTCTAGCCTCTAAAAAGTGCAGTCCTCTAATGGTGATCAAATATGCATGATATTTAATTTAGAGGTTAGTTCACAATTTTCCGGACATTTCGGTATATCGAACACATTTTTCTGATGCACCGATAAAAAGTTATTACATTTAAAATTCCCTCTTTTAAAAATGCCCTGGGTATAAGTTAATTCCACAAAGTAGAATTAGTTATCCAATTTAGGAAGAAAAGTAATTGAAACAGTATAATTTCTGGGTACTGGACAATTTCGAATTCATCCGGAATTCCGAACCACTCGGAATAATCCGAACTGGTTCCGAGTTCAATCCAGGAAACGCGAATCGCTACTGGATCCTGTCGGAATGAGGTAAGTAGATAGCCGGAATTTTCTGGCCATCCGGAATTCCGGACATAATCCGAACCTATTCCGAGCGCAGGAGAGAAATGGATTTGTATACGATAAAAATTTCAGGCGACGGCGATTCTACGGCGAGCTGCAGCGCAAGATCGACTACGGCTCCCGATCGAACGCGAGGAGGGAACAGGGAGGTGCGTGTGCTCACCCTGGACTCGTGGGTTCGCTCGGCGTGGTCGGAGATGGACAGGAATGGCGGCAATCGACCGGCGACGCGGCGGCCGTGGTCGGAGAAAAACTGGCGGCGCCGGCGATTCAAGGATCCCCGGGTCGATTCCTCCGGCTGAGAAGTAGAAGGCGACGCGGCGAAGCTTTCTACGGTCTTCGATTTGCTCGGGCAGCTTCAATCAGCGGCGGCGAGCTCGGACAAGACGCGGTGGTGTGGAGCTCGTGGGGAGAAGAAAATGGGGAGCGAGGGGCAGGTGAGCGACAGTGGCTAGGGAGAGGAGCAGGGCGCCTCGTGGTCGTGCTGTCCTCCTTGCAGGGGAAGGCCGAGAGGGGGCCCGGGCACGGGCGTGCGCGCGGCACGGCCATGTCGCCACTGCGGCATGGCTACAGGAAGGAGATGACAGTTTTGTGGAAAACCCCCTGGAGAAACTTTCCCCATCACCGATGGGTCTTTCTCCCTTTTCTTTTTAAAACCAGCGGCATTTTGGAGATTTAATTGAGGCACTTATACATTTTAGAAAAATATGACAAAATTTGGGGAGGCTCCCCTTAGCCTGTAGAAGCTCCACAAATTTTGGTGTCTCAAAATAAAATAGTTTGGACAACATTTGTTCATAGGGTTTGTTTATAGCAATTTTTTAATTTCCAAAATGATATTCCTTTAGAATTTTGAAGCAAATGCAAAATATCAATTTTGAACTCTTGGAACTTCCTTGACAAATATAAGATGCCAAAGTATTTTGTTTTGCAACTTTGAGTGCTTTCATTGTTTTGAGATTTGTTTAAGCAAGTTTGGCATTTTGTTTTTAGGTGGTGCCAAACCACCACAATTCCCTAACCCAACAACAATTCCCTAGCAACAATTCCCTAACCAAAGTTAAAGGTTCCAATTTGTACAGATTGATGCAAGGATGCCATGATGCTATGAACCAAAAGTGGAAAATTTACACAGGTTTTTTTTAGGTTCTCAACTTTGGGCTGTTACAATTCTATCCCCCTTACAGGAATCTCGTCCCGAGATTTAAGATTGCGGAAAGAAGTCGGGATACTCCTCACGAAGACTAGACTCTCTTTCCCAAGTTGCTTCTTCTTCGGAATGGTGAGACCATTGAACTTTGAGGAACTTGGTAGTCTTGTTACGGGTCTTTCTTTCGGCTTCATCCAGGACACGAATAGGATGCTCGCGATAAGTGAGATCTTCCTAGAGATCCAGCTCCTCATGATTGACTCCATGGATAGGATCTTTAAAACACCGGCGAAGTTGGGAGACATGAAACACATCATGTACATTTGGGAAGATGACCGGTAACTCCAACTTATAAGAAAGATCTCCTCGCTTGGCCAGAACGGTGAAAGGGCCAACATAGCGAGGGGCCAATTTCCCTTTGATACCGAAGCGGCGAACGCCACGAAGGGGAGAGACGCGGAGATAAGCTTTATCACCAATTTCATAGTGAATTTCCTGATGGTGCTTATCATAGTAGCTCTTCTGCCTAGACTGAGCAATCTTCAGATTCTCTCTTATGATTCTCACCTTCTCCTCAGCTTCATTGATCACATCCGGACCAAAGAGTGCTCTCTCTCCGGTCTCGGACCAATTCAGCGGAGTGCGGCATTTTCTTCCATATAGAACCTCGAATGGAGCCATGCCCAGACTAGCTTGATAGCTATTGTTGTAGGAGAACTCCGCGAAAGGAAGGTACTTTTCCCAACCCTTGCCAAAAGAGATTACACATGCCCTAAGCATGTTTTCGAACACTTGGTTCACTCTTTCGGTCTGACCATCTGTTTGAGGATGGTAGGCGGTGCTGAAGTTGCGGTGAGGCGGTGCTGAAGTTGAGACGGGACCCCATAGCAGTTTGAAAACTCTGCCAGAATTTGGAGACAAAGATACTTCCACGGTCCGATATGATCCTCAGAGGGACCCCATGCAATGGAACAATACGAGCCATATATAAGTCAGCCAGTTGACTCGCCGTATATCATCACGGACTGGTAGGAAGTGAGCAACCTTGGACAGACGATCAATGATTACCCAGATTGCATTGTTGCCCTTTTGAGATCGGGGAAACCCGGTGATGAAGTCCATACCGATTTCATCCCATTTCCACTCGGGGACTGCAATAGGGCGGAGAGTGCCGGCAGGCCTTTGATGTTGCTTTTACCCGTCGACATGTGTCGCATTCATCAACATACTTGGCGATTTCCCATTTCATCCGGGTCCACCAGAATTGTGGCCGAAGGTCTTGGTACATTTTGGTACTACCGGGATGGATAGAGAGAGGAGATTCATGAGCTTCTTGGAGGATCAACTCCCTCAAATTCCGGTTCTTTGGCACTACCAGACGGTCACCAAAATAAACAACTCCGGATTCATCTTCCGAGAAACATTTGGCCTTTCCGCTAGCAATGTTCTTCTTGATATTCAGGATACCCTCATCCGGCTTCTGAGCATCCTTAATCTGGTCTACAAGAGTAGCTTTATCTCCAGATTTGCAAGGTAGCCAGAGGGAACAATTTCCAGGTTCAAACGGGCGAACTCTTCATGAAGAGCAGGTTGAGCCTTCTCAATCATCAGGTTGTTGCAATAAGACTTCCGACTTAGCGCGTCAGCCACGACGTTTGCTTTGCCGGGTTGATAGTTCAGACTCACATCATAGTCCTTGATTAACTCCAACCAACGCCTTTGCCTGAGATTTAAATCCGGCTGGGTGAAGAGGTACTTCAGACTCTTGTGATCCGAGAAGATCTCGCAACGGTTACCAAACAGGTATGGTCTCCATTGCTTCAAAGCATAGACCACCGCGGCAAGTTCTAGATCATGAGTTGGGTAGTTGTGCTCATGCGGCTTCAATTGGCGGGAAGCATATGCCACCACATGGCCATCTTGCATTAGTACACAGCCCAAGCCTTGCAGAGAGGCGTCACAGAAGACGACGAAATCCTTGCTGTGTCCGGCAGGACAAGCACATGAGCGGACGTGAGTTTGGCTTTCAGCGTTTTGAAGCTCTCTTCAGCTTGTCCGTCCATACGAACTTGGTACCCTTCTTGAGAAGGTCAGTCAGAGCCTTGGCTATCTTGGAGAAACCTTCGATGAATCGGCGGTAGTAACCTGCCAATCCGAGAAAGCTACGAATGTCCTTGACTGACATTGGAGTTTTCCAATCCAAAATGGACTGAATCTTGTCGGGAATGACAGCCACACCATTAGCGGATATCACATGACCAAGGAAGATAAGATTATCCAACCAGAACTCACACTTGGAGAACTTGGCATAGAGGCGGTGTTCTCGAAGTCGTGTCAGAACCAACCGAAGATGTTCGGCATGCTCTTCATCGGTTTTGGAATAAACGAGGATGTCATCAATGTAAATGACGACAAACTTGTCAAGATAATCCATGAAGATGGAGTTCATGAGCCTCATGAAAGTAGCTGGAGCATTGGTGAGACCAAAGGACATGACGGTATACTCATATGAGCCATAACGAGTAACAAATGCCGTCTTTGGAATATCCTCCTTTCTGATCTTGATCTGATGGTATCCTGACCTCAGATCCATCTTGGAGAATACTGTTGCACCAGCTAACTGATCCAACAGATCATTGATACGGGGAATAGGATACTTGTTCTTGATTGTCACCGCATTCAACGGTCGATAGTCAGAGACTAGACGAGGCACGGTAGAATCTCTCTTCTTTACAAAGAGTACCGGACAACCCCAAGGTGAACTGCTAGGCTGGATGAAATCCTTTGCTAACAGCTGATCAATTTGCTCTTTCAACAGAGCCAACTCCTCCACCGGCATACGGTAGGGCTTCTTGGAAATCGGAGCAGTACCGGGAAGCAGATCTATGACAAACTCCACACTTCGGTCAGGAGGCATGCCAGGCAATTCTTCCGGGAACACATCCGGAAGTCACACACCACGTGTATGTCCTGGATTTCAGGAGGGGATTCGCCTTCCATAAAGAAAAGGAGGATCTCGGGTGAGTTGGGTATGACTGAAGATGGAGGCCTTGATAGTGCAGACCAATACTCAACAATGTCACCGGACGAAGTGGTCACGGTAATAGTCTTGGCAGCACAGTCGAGATTAGCCCGGTATTTTACTAACCAGTCCATGCCCAGTATGACATCAATGCCACTTGACCTCAGAGCTACCAAAGCAAAAGGAAAAGACGAGTAACCGATAGTAATCTGGACTTCAGGAGTAACCCCATCGGTTTGCCATTTGGAGCCAGGAGTGGAGATCACCAAGGGACGACTCATTTTCTCAAACGGTATTTTGTGGTCTTTTGCAAAAGCTATGGATATGAATGAATGCGATGCTCCAGAATCAAACAAAACTGTAGCAAGATTGTTGTTGATTCGTAGCTCACCCATGAGGACGCCGGGGTCCTCTTCAGCTTGCTCAGCAGAGACGTGGTTCAGGCGACCACGCACAATAGGACCAGCCTTGCCAGCTGGCCGAGTGGCAGGGGCTCGTGCAGGTGTCCCGTGATAGGTGCCTTCTGGGGGCACTCCCTGGAGTAGTGGCCAGCCTGGCCGAGGTATAGCAGGTGAGTCCAGGTGGAGCAGGTAGCATAGGACGATACCCACTCCCGCTTGCCCCAAGTGTCGAAGTAGTGGGGCGCGGAGGTGGTGGCCTATATCCCACGGCCCTCGGCATGAATGGAGCACGCGGCACAGCGCTGTAGGGAACAAACACCCTGCGCTTCTTGCTCTCAGAACCCGAGGAACTCTGGTGGTCCCCGTGTGCTGGCCTCTTGGAAGCCTCGAGTTCCTTCCTTCCCTGCTCAAGAGTAAGAGCCTGGTTGAACAGCTCCTGGTAGGTCTGGAACTTGAAGGGCAGCAACTCATAGCGGAGCTGCGGTGCTAGACCCTTGCGGAACAGCTCTTGCTTGTCAGCATTAGTGGTCACGTCCCTTGGGGCGTAACGAGAGAGATGGTTGAATTCACAACCATAAGTGCGGAGGTCCATACGTCCCTGTTGCAAATCTAGGAACTCCCTCCTCTTCAAATCCATGATCGGCTGAGAGATGTAAGCCGCACGGAAGGCAGTTGATGCATGTAAAATGCATACATGCACTTTGCACTTTAATTGCTTATATTGCAATCATATTTGCATCATATAAGGGTTATATCAATGTTTTATAATGATTTTGGAAATATTTCATAGTTTTCCCATTTATTTGGAATTAACCCTGTTTTTCCAGAAAACGTCTTTTTTAGTGTTTCAGACTTTCCGGGAGCTTCGGGACTCCAAAAAGGGCAAGGCCAAAGAGCACGGTTCAGAATTTTCGAGACGAACGCAATGGGCTTAAATTGAAGACCAGAAACCCAACAGGATGGAAATGGGAGGGTCCCACGCGGCCTAAAATACCTGGCCGCGTGGGCCCAGCTCTTTTCCCCCTCGGAGCTCCGTGGCCGTCGATCTTTCATCCACCGACTCCGTCTTGACCTAAAAACGCCTATAAAAAAGGTCCCCTGGCGTTTCGCGAAAGGAGGCGGCGGAGAAACACAAAACCACGAAACAGAGAGACAGAAGGCTGCCGCCGGAGAAGATCGGAGGGGGGAAACGCCTCCGGAGGGCTCCACCCCCCTCCGGCGTGTTCATCATCAACATCTTCATCGCCGTTGCTGCCTCCCATGATGAGGAGGGAGTAGTTCTTCATCGGGGCTGAGGGCTCTACCGGTAGCTATGTGGTTCATCTCTCTCTCCCATGATGTGATCTTTATGTGATCATGAGCTTTGTAATCTAATTGAATTCATGGATGTTTCTCCTTCATTGTTTGTGCTACTCAAGTGGTTTTATTAATGTAATTTCCAGAGTCACCTTTGTCCCATGGTGTGAAGTTGACAGTGTGCGCACCGTGTGTGACTCTTAGGCTAAAGGTTACAGAAATACTTACCATGAGTTATTCTTTGTGTTGGATGTCACTATAAAATTGTGGTGTTTGTTTAGTACTATTTTGGGGCACTCATAGTGACCTTGGGGTTCCCTAGATGTGGAAGACAGACTTTAAGGTGTGCTTTTGTAGCCCTACACGATGGTCTTGGTGTTCTATGATATTGTGGTGTTTGTTCACTCAGACTTTAAGGTGTGCTCTTGTAGCCCTACGCAGTAGATTGGTATTTCTATCCAACGGGAGAATAGTTCAGAGTAGCAAAGTGAAGAGGAAATATCTATGTATTCAATTGTTGGGAGTGTCCACTAGTGAAAGTATGATCCCTAGGCCTTATTTCCAAGCATCCTAGAAAACCTTTGTCTTGTCCTCTTGCAAAGAAGAGGATTGGGACATTTCCACATTCTTGCCTTGTTACATCAAACTTCCATCCATTAAATCAACCACCTTGTTCCTTAAACTTGTTTAGTGCATAATCAACTAAAACTTGTGACACTTTAGTTGTAGGGAATAGATAACTTTTCCTTCTTGCTCCTGCGGATCGATACCTTACTTCCACATTGAGAGGTGCTACAGTTATCCCTTGCTCTTGGGGGTTATCAAGTATTTTTCTGGCGCCGTTGCCGGGGAGCGTAGCGCTTAAGTTTATATTCTTGTGTGCACTAGACTAAGCTTGGGGAGGTTCCTTTTATATCTTGCAATCATCTAAGCTTGGGGAGGTTCCTTTAAACTTGTTTGGTTGTGAGTTTCTCATTAGCTTTTATATATATATCAAAAACCCATAAAAATTAGAAAATGGAAAACAACCAAAAAATTAGAGAGCTTTATGAAATTTATCTTGAGTTAGGACATGATGTGTTTGAAGAGAAAATTAAAAAACATATGGAAAATTATTTGCATGATGGTAGTAATGTTATCACTATCAATTCTTTGAACACCATTATTGCTATTGCTCTGGAAAAGTTTAAGCTTGGGGAAGCGGTTGTTGATGAATGTGATATTTTTAGTCCCCCAAGTTTTGAGGAGAAAAATTTCTTTGATGATACTATGCCTCCAATATATGATGATTATAATCATTGTGATATTTTCAGTCCACCTACTATTGAGGATAAAATTTATGTTGATTATAATATGCCTCCTATATATGATGTTTACAATGATGATTATGATGTTTTCAGTCCATCTACTATTGAGGATAAAATTCACTATGATTATTCTATGCCTCCAATTTATGATGATTACAATGATGGATGTGCTAGTTTTACTCCCACTGGGTCAGGTGCGCCACAGAATAGTTCCCCCAATTATTTGTGGGGCCAGAGCACCTTATTCTGTGGCGCACATGCATGGATGCGCCACAGAATAAACCTATTCTGTGGCGCACCTGACCCAGCGCGCCACAGAATAAGGTCAAAAGTGGCACAACCGTGCGTTGGTGTGGGGCCCGCGCTTATTCTGTGGCGCATCCTTATAGCCGTGCGCCACAGAATAAGTCTATTCTGTGGCGCACCATGTCTGGTGCGCCACAGAAGCATATTCTGTGGCGCACGGCTATAAGGTGCGCCACAGAATAAGCTTCCATAGAATTGGGTTTTCCTACTAGTGGAAATTGATTATACTTGTGTGGAGAGTAATAGTACTGTTATGCTTATGGATCATGATAATAATGCTTTATGTGACAGCTATATTGTTGATTTTATTCATGATGCCGCTGAAAATTATTTTGAGAGAGGAAAGTATGGTTATAGAAATCTTCACGTTACTAAATTTATCCTCTTTATGATGAAGGTTTTGGCCTTTCTCTTGATTTGCTTTTATTTGTTGGGTACTTTAAAACCTACTGGTCCTTATGAGAGAAGGAGACACGGTTTCATATATCTCAATAATATTAAGTCTCCTCTCTTTTTGTTGAAAATTTTGAAGTTGCACTTGCTTTGCCTTCCTATGCTAGTCACTTTGTGCTTTATTGATTTATTTTCTTACAAGATCCCAATGCATAGGAAGTGGGTTAGACTTAAATATGTTTGATATTTGCTTCTTGATGCTCTTTTATATTCAACTCTTATTCCTATGGGAGCATCATTAAAACTATCAAGCCTAGCTATATGGCTATAAAGAAAGCGCTTTGCGGGAGGCAACCCGGTTATTTTTGTGTGTGATTTTTCTTTGTGTCCTCTTGCTGTAACAAGAGACTTTGTGTCTAGTTTAGTTTCTGGAGTTTTAATAAAGTGCCAAGTTTTACCCATTTTGGTCTTAAAAAGTTGCTTATTGAGTTCGGAGATTTTATTCCTGCACGAGTCAGTGCACGGTATGATTTTTAATTCTTATTCTGTAACTCCGAATGAGCTCATATTTGAACTGTAGTTGCAACTTTTCATCCTCTGTATGCATGAATTGTTTCGGAATTTTTCGAGAAAGTTTGGTAGGGTAGAAAAATACGTTTTGCTGCTGCTGTTTTTCTGGACAGATTCTGTCCCATTTTGTTTGATGCATGCTTTGAGCTTTTAAGTTGAATCTTTTTATCCAATTGAGTTTATGAGTAGGCATACAACATTATACACTTTCTGGACATCTCATATGAATTTTTGTTCAAGGATTATATGCAGCAAGAAACCTATTTGTTTATCACTATTAATGCACCCCACAGAAAAGAAATGGGAGAAACGGTGTTTTGAAGTTTTTTCACAGGGATTGGAGGAGATGCACCAAGAGCTATCCAAGGATGGTGAAGACCATAAGCTTGGGGATGTGAAGACAACCCCACTGGACCTACACACTCTCGGTTTGCACACGTCCAACTTCTGTTTTTCGATCGAAACACTTTATCGCATAAACTTGGAGCGTCTTTTTGTTTGTTTTGTTTGATTCTTTGAGAGACCACCACACTATCATTTATATATGGGAGAGCTACTGGAAATATGGGTTGAAATATGTTGGATGCTTTTATAAGATTGGGAAAAGGGATGTTTGAGTTGATTTTTAATGATACATATAGTTGCATGATTCATGAGCTTGTTTATGAGTAGTAGTTTGCAAATTCTTTATCAAGAGCTATCACTTATTCATGTTTTGGTGCTGATTGTTATTTCACTTGGTTTAACATGGATTAGTTAGTTCTATGGACACTCATGCATGCATCTAGATGGTCAACTTTCTCCCTCTTGCTAGCCCAAAAACTCCAACAAGCAAAAACTTGTTTCCAACACCTTCAACCAAAGTTATTCCAGTGAGTCCACCATATCTACCTATTGGCTTTATGCTATTCCGAGTATGTTTAACATGTTGTTTGTGTTATCTTACCTCTGAATGAAAATGTTTATGTTATTGATTGCAATGGAAAAAAGTTGATTATATAGCTCTCACGAACTTGATGCACACTTTACTTTTATTGCATAAATAAAACATGACCCATTGTGATTAAAATTATGATGTTATGAGCTTGACAAATGTCTTTGGTTGAGAGTTAGCAGAAATGTGCTGTCACATGGAATGCTTTCAACATTGCACTCATTTATATTTAGTTGATGTCATGTACTTTTGTTTATGGATGCTTACATGGTGAAATAAATGAGGAAATGGAGTAGGTTTAAATGAGTTTGTATAAATGGTTAGAGAGACGCCTGGGCCGCTAATCTAAGCCATGCATCATTCATGGTGGAAATTTACTTACATGCTATGGTGAACCGTCTGTGATACACCTTACAATAAAAAGCTATCCAATGGTAAATAAAAAGGGTGTTGAGATTGTTCATTATGTTTGTTTGTCTTGTCATTTTGATATGGGCTTGTTCCATATCCTGGGACAAGAGGTACCCAAGTTGACGCTCTTGATGATACTATTTTACTTACAATGATATTTAAATTGAACTTGCTTTGTTTCCCGAGTTGAGTAACACATGGAGTAGGTACTCGTATTCAAGGGGCATGAGACTTTCAACCTTTACTTTGTCAAGCACATTACTCATATTTGCTTTCACTTTAACTATAATCATTCAAGATGCTATGATAGGGAATGAGAGCTTGACACCAAGTATTACCACATTGCAATCATTAACTTAAGTAGGAGTTTGGAGGTTAGATGAAACTTATGCATGCTTTACCTCTACTCACTTATTCATCTTTCCAAAGTGTCCACCAAACATATTCAGATTTTCATCTACACTCTATGACCATTGTAGGATGTTCTTGCTTATCATTATGCATACATGTATTCCATATTACTTGCTACCATGTTACACTTTGTGAACTATCAATGAACATCCTTGTCTTGAATACTTGATATCACTTCATAAACTATTTGCATATTGCTACTCCTTTGAAGAATGAATCATTTGACTATATGTAGCAATAGTAATCATCTTTGATATTCATTGTTAAGTATTAAATTGCAAAGTCCATGTTAGTTTTATCATCTTCATACTCGAGGACGAGCATGGATTAAGCTTGGGGATGTTGATGCATGTAAAATGCATACATGAACTTTGCACTTTAATTGCTTATATTCCAATCATATTTGCATCATATAAGGGTTATATCAATGTTTTATAATGATTTTGGGAATATTTCATAGTTTTCCCATTTATTTGGAATTAACCCTGTTTTTCCAGAAAACGTCTTTTTTAGTGTTTCAGACTTTCCGGGAGCTTCGGGACTCCAAAAAGGGCAAGGCCAAAGAGCACGGTTCAGAATTTTCGAGACGAACGCAATGGGCTTAAATTGAAGACCAGAAGCCCAACAGGCTGGAAATGGGAGGGTCCCACGCGGCCTAAAATACCTGGCCGCGTGGGCCCAGCTCTTTCCCCCTCGGAGCTCCGTGGCCGTCGATCTTTCGTCCACCGACTCCGTCTTGACCTAAAAACGCCTATAAAAAAGGTCCCCTGGCGTTTCGCGAAAGGAGGCGGCGAGAAACACAAAACCACGAAACAGAGAGACAGAAGGCTGCCGCCGGAGAAGATCGGAGGGGGGAAACGCCGCCGGAATCGCCTCCGGAGGGCTCCACCCCCCTCCGGCGTGTTCATCATCAACATCTTCATCGCCGTTGCTGCCTCCCATGATGAGGAGGGAGTAGTTCTTCATCGGGGCTGAGGGCTCTACCGGTAGCTATGTGGTTCATCTCTCTCTCCCATGATGTGATCTTTATGTGATCATGAGCTTTGTAATCTAATTGAATTCATGGATGTTTCTCCTTCATTGTTTGTGCTACTCAAGTGGTTTTATTAATGTAATTTCCGGAGTCACCTTTGTCCCATGGTGTGAAGTTGACAGTGTGCGCACCGTGTGTGACTCTTAGGCTAAAGGTTACAGAAATACTTACCATGAGTTATTCTTTGTGTTGGATGTCACTATAAAATTGTGGTGTTTGTTTAGTACTATTTTGGGGCACTCATAGTGACCTTGGGGTTCCCTAGATGTGGAAGACAGACTTTAAGGTGTGCTTTTGTAGCCCTACACGATGGTCTTGGTGTTCTATGATATTGTGGTGTTTGTTCACTCAGACTTTAAGGTGTGCTCTTGTAGCCCTACGCAGTAGATTGGTATTTCTATCCAACGGGAGAATAGTTCAGAGTAGCAAAGTGAAGAGGAAATATCTATGTATTCAATTGTTGGGAGTGTCCACTAGTGAAAGTATGATCCCTAGGCCTTATTTCCAAGCATCCTAGAAAACCTTTGTCTTGTCCTCTTGCAAAGAAGAGCATTGGGACACTTCCACATTCTTGCCTTGTTACATCAAACTTCCATCCATTAAATCAACCACCTTGTTCTTTAAACTTGTTTAGTGCATAATCAACTAAAACTTGTGACACTTTAGTTGTAGGGAATAGATAACTTTTCCTTCTTGCTCCTGCGGATCGATACCTTACTTCCACATTGAGAGGTGCTACAGTGATCCCTTGCTCTTGGGGGTTATCAGCAGTGCGAAAATCAGCCCAAGTGAAGACATGGTTGGCAGGGAACAATGCCACATGGCTCTCCCACCAACAGCCAGCCGCACCAACCAGGAGATAGGTGGCAAAGTTGACTTGTTCGGCCACTGGGACATGCAGCGCGGAGAACTTGCGCTCCAGAGCGCGAAGCCAATCATCAGCTTCCAGTGGCTCTTTAGCATCAGCAAAGGTGGGTGGCTGCGAGCGCAGGAACTCAGTGAGAGTGTTGCAGCCATTCCTCTGTGCATTCTGCTGCACCAACTGCTCCAACAGGCGCTCATTGCGCCCGCGGTTCTCCTCAATAGCCATCAAGACCTGAGCCATCGAGGGAGGTGGCGGTGGTTCCTCATCATTGTGGTTACCACGGCCTCCTCGAGCCATTCTGGAGAATTTACAATGACACCGTTAGTATCTTCCTCCGAATGGTTGAAACAATAGCATTAGCGTCTACTCAAGTACACAGACTAGGGACGATAATACTTTGTGTAACAACTAACAAGGGATCAACAAGATAGAACTTGGGTCAAAGATCAGCATCATGTACTACTAGCATGGGATTCACATAGTTAAGAAACCACGTGATTTAACACACTCTAGTTGGCACAATCCGGGACCTTCTGTTCAAGTCCTTGGGTTAAAACCCAACAAAGAAACAAGTGATTAGACTCGGTAGAAACATCTGAGCTGATTTTGGGATTGTAACGCAGCGGGAGCAACCGGACACATAACACTAAAGGTAGAACCCAACCCCGTTTCTCATCTTTTAATTCAAAACTTAGGATCACGAGGAGTAAAACTTTAAACTCAAATCGAGTTAAGATTGCTCCGAGATTAGAGGGTAACCAGATAAGGAGTAAAAAGAATTCTAGGATGGTTTTCGCAACTCATTTTTAGGTTAAAAATATTTTCACAAACACTAGACTCAACGTCGACCAGTAGAAGGGTTTCCTACAGGCAGTACTGCTCTGATACCAATTTGTGGCGCCCCGACCCGACTGCTATACAGTGATGCTGTGTGTCACCGGTTAAGCGATACAACCAGAGGTTACGGGTTTACCAATCCACGGCCAAAACCTTTGGCAGGCGTTGCTCGGAATTGATCATCGGCAACGCAACACCCCGACTGATGCCTTAACACAGGCACAACTATCAATGCATAATAGAGAGATCAAGACTTGTGGAACAACTGGCACATCACAGACTCTACGACACCAAAGCATATAGTTCAACTCTTATAATAGAGAAAGATAGCAAATTACAACCAGAGGTCACAGACCCAACATTACAACATGCGGAAGCGAAATAGGTTGTTCTAAACAACAAGAACCAAATTATGACCTAAGAGGCCTACAGATAAACATCCAGCGCCAGCTGTTCCGGGATGTCCCAAGCTGCCACCTGGGAACCCCAGACTACTCATCGACGTCCACAAAGAACCCACCTTCGAGGTCGGTGAAGTCCTCCAATGAAACAAAACAGACGACCTTGAGTTCGACGAACTCGCAAGATTAAATATAGAGCTTTAGCTCGATGAGGCTTTCAAAGTTTTATGGCTGTTTTGCATAAAGCTGATTTTATTTATAAAACATAACTCCATGGCATCGACTAATCAGAATATTTTTAAAAGGGGTAAGAAGTAACTCTTTTCTTCTGATCCTTACTCATCATCAACCACCATCATCATCATTGTACCTGTTCTACAAAGGCACCTCCCCGAATCACCCTCGAGGAAGCTAACCTTGCATTCTTGAGTAGTACCTTTAGTACTCAGTTTTTAATCATTCCGTTCAAGTTAATCTATGATCTTATCGTCCTTTCCCAAGTTGTCCGTAACCGTGGACACAGCTTTTCGAAAAGATTTAACCCTGCAGGGGTGCACTGTGTTTACCTTCGGTACCGCCCAGCTCATTGCCTACGCTTAGCTCTCTTCCGGGGAAAGCCGGCTGAGTGGGAACGGTTACAACCTTTACCTTGCTTGGGACTAACCCAGGATCATCAGTGGCGGTAGGACAGGTTCAGTGCCTCCAACACCCTGTCCCGCGGCCACTTATTTTCCTGACACCACCATCCTCATCTCAGTCTTGGCCACCATCCCAACGCACGCGCAAATGGAAGCCCGAACTAGAGGACCCTCGGCTAGCCCTTCACAAGTTAGTCGGTCGACGAGGGCTCCATATACCCCACCGAATGGAAGCGCGCTCATTCTTGGTTCAAGAGTTAAAGAACTCGCACCTAGGCGGCGAGAGTGAGACAAAACACCACCATACCAAAGTGGCCTCTCATCCCCACCTTTAAGCATTTTATTACCTGTCTCCACAATTTCTCCACCATCAACCGAACATTTCATCACCTGTTTCCAACATGAGGTATCCATCGGACAAATAAACACTTAACTAAGCATGGCTAAGCATCAACATTGCATAGTTAAGTATCTCAGGCCAACAATACAAACCTATGGATAATAGGAGGGAAACAGGTATTGGCATCGGAAACTTAATGCAACTATAGGATACTCTAATCCGATCAAAATTGACATTTGGAACTGCATGCAATATTATAGTGGAGAAAATATTTCCGGAAATATAGGATAAGACATGCTCAGAGGGGGGATTACGCTTGCCTTGCTCAACGTGTTGGTAGTACGGATCGTCACGATACTGTGGGGGCACTTCCACTCCTTGATCTACCGATGCACAAACAATACCGGAGAGGAACAATCAAAACCACGAATAACACTGGTGCAATGCGCAAACACATGATGGCATGACCTTTTAATGTATCGAACTTATTTTGCTTCCATCTAGCAATTTAAATGGGGTGCGAGAATAAATTACTTCAACAAGATAGGAAACACCCCATATTTAACTCAATGTTTCTTCCAGCCTCTAAAAAGTGCAGTCCTCTGATGGTGATCAAATATGCATGATATTTAATTTAGAGGTTAGTTCACAATTTTCCGGACATTTCGGTATATCGAACACATTTTCCTGATGCACCGATAAAAAGTTATTACATTTAAAATTCCCTGTTTTAAAAATGCCCTGGGTATAAGTTAATTCCACAAAGTACAATTAGTTATCCAATTTAGGAAGAAAAGTAATTGAAACAGTATAATTTCTGGGTACTGGACAATTTCGGAATTCATCCGGAATTCCGAACCACTCGGAATAATCCGAACTGGTTCCGAGTTCAATCCGGGAAACGCAAATCGCTACTGGATCCTGTCGGAATGAGGTAAGTAGATAGCCGGAATTTTCCGGCCATCCGAAATTCCGGACGTAATCCGAACCTATTCCGAGCGCAGGTGAGAAATGGATTCGTATACGATAAAAATTTCAGGCGACGGCGATTCTACGGCGAGCTGCAGCGCAAGATCGACTACGGCTCTCGATCGAACGCGAGGAGGGCACAGGGAGGTGCGTGTGCTCACCCTGGACTTGTGGGTTGGCTCGGCGTGGTCGGAGATGGACGGGAACGGCGGCAATCGACCGGCGATGCGGCGGCCGTGGTCGGAGAAAAACTGGCGGCGCCGGCGATTCAAGGATCCCCGGGTCGATTCCTCCGGCTGAGAAGTAGAAGGCGACGCGGCGAAGCTTTCTACGGTCTTCGATTTGCTCGGGGCAGCTTCAATCAGCGGCGGCGAGCTCGGACAAGACGCGGTGGTGTGGAGCTCGTGGCGAGAAGAAAATGGGGAGCGAGGGGCAGGTGAGCGACAGTGGCTAGGGGGAGGAGCAGGGCGCCTCGTGGTCGTGCTGTCCTCCTCGCAGGGGAAGGCCGAGAGGCGGCCCGGGCGCGGGCGTGCGCGCGGCATGGCCATGTCGCCACTGCGGCATGGCTACAGGAAGGAGATGACAGTTTTGCGGAAAACCCCCTGGAGAAACTTTCCCCATCACCGATGGGTCCTTCTCCCTTTTCTTTTTAAAACCAGCAGCATTTTGGAGATTTAATTGAGGCACTTATACATTTAGAAAAATATGACAAAATTTGGGGAGGCTCCCCTTAGCCTGTAGAAGCTCCACAAATTTTGGTGTCTCAAAATAAAATAGTTTGGACAACATTTGTCCTTTAGAATTTTGAAGCAAATGCAAAATATCAATTTTGAACTCTTGGAACTTGCCTGACAAATATAAGATGCCAAAGTATTTTGTTTTGCAACTTTGAGTGCTTTCATTGTTTTGAGATTGGTTTAAGCAAGTTTGGCATTTTGTTTTTAGGTGGTGCCAAACCACCACAATTCCCTAACCCAACAACAATTCCCTAGCAACAATTCCCTAACCAAAGTTAAAGGTTCCAATTTGTACACATTGATGCAAGGATGCCATGATGCTATGAACCAAAAGTGGAAAATTTACACAGGTTTTTTTAGGTTCTCAACTTTGGGCTGTTACAGCTGCCTGGCCCTCTACGTCGCCAAGTCTACCCCGACATCGTCTGCAGGCCTACGAGGTTCTACTGCTCGGCGGACATGCAGCGTCATGAAGAAACACCCCTGTAGCCGACATTGTCCGGCTGGCACGGGCCAGCCGGGCCCGCCTGTAAGCCAGGCATCTAGCCCTATATAAGGCTGCCTGGGAGCCCAAGTAGAGGGGACTGATCTTTTCTTCCTCCCACCCCCGATAGCTAGAATGAGAAGAGCCATGCAGAGCTCATCAGACAGCTCAAGGAGCAACTTTGTACTGTGTTCACCATTGATCCAGAGATCGAGCAGGAGTAGGGGTGTTACCTCTTCTGGGAGGGCCCCGAACCTGGGTACTTCCTGTGTTAGCGCTAAGGCGCAATCCCGCCGGGTGCCGATGTTGCAGTTTCCGGATCCTACACCTACCTTAGCCACCCCGTGGCATATGCCGTGTTCTACACCACGTCATTTGGCTCCCACCGTGGGGCCGGTAGCGGCATCCGGAGTCACATACCGCGCGGGATCCCACACTCGCCTCGGCGAGCGAGTGGCCTCCGGCCTCGTCTCGACGTTCGGCTCCATCGACTTCATCAGCGACAATGCAGCCTGCTTCGCCGGCTCCGCCTTCCCCGAGGATGGCACCGTCCTGCACTTTGGTGAGCACCGCGTCTACGTCGCCCTCGCACCCGGCTACCCCGCTAACATCCAGCCCTGCAACGACCGCCTCCCCGAGGAGACGGCCGGCTGCGACAAAAGCACCGAGGTCCGCGTCTACGCGGAAGTTATGGTGTCCGACGTGGCGAGCACCCAGCAGCACCGCGCCACCGTGGACTCCGTCCAGACCATGCTTCAAGGCTTGGCCACGCCCATCGCCGCCGATGTGGACCCGGCGCAGGCCGCCGTCCTCCTCGAGCAAACGCGCCAGCGCCTCCTCGACAGCGCGCAGCGCGTCGCCGCCACGCACCGCCGCATGGAGGCACAGGTCCGTGAATACAACTTCGCACACGGCTTCACTCCCGCCGCCGTCGAGCCCAACCCGCGGGGAAACGTCAGGCGCAACCTCGCCAACGAGATGGCAGGAGGACCGGCTCCCGACGCCGAGCCGGCTGGACCAGCCGGAGCACCGCCTACTCGACGACCCGTCTACAGCTCCCCCGCGAAGAACATGAAGGCAGCACGCGCCGCCGCCGCAGAACTGCCCAACCTGGAGGGGGACGAGCTACGCACGCAGCAACAGCGCGTTCAGGACCTCGTCGACACCGCCGACCACCAGTTTCGCCGGAACCAGGCCGCGTCCGCAATGAACTCGCCGTCCCTCCTACCGCCCCCGCCTGGAGCCCCTCCAGCTGGCGCAACCCGAGGTGACCGCCAGGCGTCGTCGCCATAAGCCCCCAGCCGGGTGGAAATCGCGCACGCAGCATCAACTCCAGACCAAGCCGTTTCAACGCGCCGGCTGCCAGCGAAGGCCAGTACAACTACCCCGACCCACCGACTGCCCACAGGGGAAGCGTCCACGACCGGCTGGGAGATCTGGGCCCGACGTTCGGCCCCGACGCTCGCGACCGCCTCGACGCCCTGGAGAGATCCCGCCAGCTCAAAGAAGAGGTGGGCGAGGTCCACCAGTAATTCGGACCTCGCATCGCAAGAGATCCTTTCCCGCGGAACTTCTCCCTCGCGCGCAACACACCCAAGTACAACGGAAGCACGAAGCCCGAGGACTGGCTATCCGACTATATCACCGCCGTCTCCATCGCAGGCGGCAACAAGCGCGCAGCGGTGCGCTACGTGTCACTCATGCTGAAGGACTCGACTCGCACATGGCTCAACAGCCTGCCGGATGGATCGATCAACTCCTGGCTGGACTTCCAGCAGGCCTTCGTCAGGAACTTCTCCAGCACCTACAAGCGCCCAGCTCGCCCTCGCCAGCTAGCCAGCAGCACCCAGGGCAAAACCGAGTCCGACCGCGACTACCTGACGAGATGGTCAACCCTGCGCAACACCTTCGAGGGAGTCCACGACATCCAGGCGGTCGGCTTCTTCATCAACGGCTGCCGGGAGGGCACGATGCTCAAGCACGCGCTCCTCCTGGACGAGCCAAAGTCCATGGCTACAGCATGCTCTTGGATCCCACCTTCGTCACCGACCAAGAATTCGCCGTTACCTTCTCCCGAGTGCTCATCGACGGGGGAAGCAGCATCAACATCCTGTACAAGGACACCGCCGACAAGCTGGGGATAACTCAGGCCCGGATGAATCCCAGCTGGACGATCTTCCACGGCATCGTGCCGGGGCAGTCCTGCACACCAATCAGCACCGTCCGGCTGGACGTCGTCTTCAGAGACAAGAAGAATTTTCGCCGCGAAAGCATCTGTTTCGAGGTGGTGAACCACCGCAGCCCCTACCAGGCCATCCTGGGCCGCCTGGCTCTCGCCCAATTCATGGCCGTACCCCACTACGACTACCTGAAGATGAAGCTACTGGGTCTAAGCGGGATCATCACCATAGCCGGCGATTTCAAGCGCTCCATGGCTTGCGCCTCGGCCGGCTCGAAGCTCGCCGAGTCGCTGGTAGCGGCTGAAGAGTTCAAGGAGATCAAGCGCACAGTAGCAGCCGAGCACCCGGAAGTTCCGACTGCAAAGCAGTAGTCGGGCGAAACGCAGTTCCAAGGCAAGAGGGACAGGAAGCAGGTTCCGCTTGACACAAGCAAGCCGGACGGGAAGTTTCTCACTATCGGCAACACCCTCAGTGACAAATAGGAAGGCGAGCTCATCGAATTCCTCCGTGAGAATCGGGACATCTTCGCATGGTCTCCAAAAGACATGCCAGGTGTACCGACGGAGTTCGCTGAGCACTCTTTACACGTCAAGCCGGATGCTAGACCGGTCAACCAATCTATCCGCCGCTTCGGAGAAGAAAAAAGAAGAGCAATCGGAGAAGAGATCGCCCGGCCGCTGGAAGCGGGCTTCATCATGGAAGTGTTCCACCCGGACTGGCTGGCCAACCAAGTCCTGGTGTTAAAGAACAACAAGACCTGGCGCATGTGCATCGACTACACCAGCCTCAACAAGGTGTGCCCCAAGGACCCCTTTGCCTTGCCACGCATCGACCAAGTCATCGACTCCACCGCCGGCTGTGACTACCTGTCCTTCCTGGACGCGTACTCCGGCTACAACCAGATCAAGCTGAATCCGGATGACCAGCTGAAAACCTCCTTCATAACTCCATTCGGAGTTTTCTGCTACATGGTCATGTCCTTCGGCTTGAAGAACGCAGGAGTCACGTACCATAGGTGCATGCAGAGGTGCCTGCACAATCAGATCGGGCGCAACGTCCACGCCTACGTAGACGACATCGTCGTCAAGACTCAGGAGCGCCGCACCCTCATCGATGACCTGAAGGAGACCTTCGACAACCTTCGCCGGTTCCAGATAAAGCTAAACCCCGACAAGTGCGTCTTCGGCGTGCCGGCTGGCCAGCTACTCGGATTCCTCGTCTCCGCGCGAGGGATCGAGGCCAACCCGGACAAGATCGCCGCCATCAAGAGCATGCGCCGGCCAATCGACATAAAGGACGTCCAGAAGCTCACCGGCTGCCTGGCGTCGCTCAGCCGGTTCATCAGCCGGCTGGGTGAAAAGGCACTACCCTTGTACCACCTACTGAAGAAAACCGGCAAGTTCGTCTGGACGGACGAAGCAGACGCAACTTTCGCCGAGCTCAAGAGAGCACTGTCCAAGGCACCGGTCCTGGCGCCGCCTGCTCCAAAGGAGCCCATGCTCATGTACATCGCTGCCACCAACCGCTGTGTCAGCATCGTCTTGGTGGTGGAGCGCCAAGAGTCGGGCAAGGACCACCTGGTCCAGCGGCCGGTCTACTACGTGAGCGAGGTCTTCTCACAGTCAAAGCAGAACTACCCCCACTACCAGAAGCTCGTGTATGGCGTGCACATGGCGGAGAAGAAGCTACGCCACTACTTCCAAGAGCACGTCATCACCGTGGTGAGCACGGCTCCACTCGGCGACATCATCGGCAACAAGGACGCAACCGGCCGGGTCACAAAGTGGGCGGTCGACCTGGCCCCGAACACGATCCTGTACCGGCCAAGAGCGGCCATCAAGTCCCAGCTCGTCGCTGACTTCATCGTCGACTGGGCAGAAACACAGTACCTGCCGCCTGTGCCCGACTCCGTGCACTGGCGAATGCACTTCGACGGCTCCAAGATGTACGAGGGCCTGGGAGCCGGAATTGTCCTCACCTCGCCCAAGGGAAATCGGCTGGAGTACGCCGTGCAGATCCACTTCAAAGCATCCAACAACGTCGCCGAGTACGAGGCCCTCGTCCACGTCCTCAAGCTCGCCAAAGCAATGAGCATCCCGCGCATCATGTGCTTCGGAGACTCGGACTTGGTGGTCCAGCAAACCTCAGGAAACTGGGACGCCAAGGACGCCAACTGTCGGCCCAGTGGAAACCAGGGTACCATGGGCCGTCCTGCCAAAGCCCTCGGGCGCTCCGCAAGAAATTCTACTAAGGACCAGGCGCTCAGCCTGACGAGGCTCGCGAGGGATTTTCCGTCGCGTGGGTTTCTTTGCTCGGCTGAGCATTTCTGCTAAGGACCAGGCGTTCGGCCTAAGGGGCCTCGAGAGGAACTCCTGCCTCAGGAAGGCCCCTCCTAGAAGACCGTCAGGTCCTGGCGCGTCTCCGCGTTGCCCTCGCGAGGCTTTCCCTCGCGAGGAGTCAACGGCTACAAAGCCTCGGCGAGGCTCCAGGCCCTCACCGGGTTCCTTCAAGTGGAAGCAAGCCCCTGCGCACGCTGCAGAGTGCACATGGGCTCTGCGCCCGCCGCAGAGTGACGCGCGCGCCTGCGCGCGATGACGAAGACGCCGCAGTTGCCATTCTCGTGTATAAAGGAGTCAATAGAGCTGGAGGAGGCAAAGCGGCCTCCAAGACTTGCCAATTTGGTGATAAAGCGGCTGGCCGCCGCTACGCTCCAACTGCGACGTCACCGTGGGGCACGCCACAGAGCTCTGCAGCGCCAGCCCACCGTCCTGGTTGGACGGTGGCTTTTTCTGCCAAGACGACGTGCTCTCTGCCATGGACCGCGTCCATGGACGCCCCCGACGCTGTGCCCTGTACTCCAACTTGGCGGCATTGTGGTATCCCTTCCCGCCGGAGGTTTTCGGGGAAGAGGACCAAGGCCAGTATATAAGGAGCCAGTGTACGACCTAGGAGGGGGATCCCGCATTCACCAACTCATTCAACACCCAAGCAGCTACGTCTGAAGGAGAGGACGGAGCTGATTCCACTATAGTCCACCATAGCCACAACTGTGCCCTCGGCAAGCACCCTTGTACTGTGAACCTCTCTAAGCAGTGCAATATATCTTAGTAGGACGTAGGGCTTTTACACCTCACGGTGGGCCTGAACCTGGGTAGCGGCTCGTGAACCCTTGTACTGTGAACCTGTCTGACGTTGTGTTCAGCCCCTTACTCGATTCCTGGCTTTAGAGAGACACCCCTAGTTCCTGGGACTAGTCTCCGACATTTGGCGCGCCAGGTAGGGGGCTGAGGCGCGTCTTCAACTTCTTCAACCTCTCTGCGACATGGCTGACACGCGAGCTGCGCGCCTTGCGCGACGGACGTCCGGCAGGGCCAACACCGAGCCTGCCGCCAACAACAACCCGCGTGGTCGCCCACGCGCCAACCGCGCTTTAGAGCGCAACGCCGAGCCGCGCGTCGAACATCCTGAGGATGACGGCGGCAACGGCAGCGGCAACGACGGCGGCATCGACGGCGAGGATGAGGGAGCTTCCTCCCTGCACCCATCCAGGCGCGAGAGCGCCACCACGCTGGGCCGAGCGGCGCCCAGTCCAGCCACTGCGCTACTGATGGCGCAAGAGCTACTACGCTACCGTCCCACGCAGGCGGGCCACGACAACTGGCTCGGGCGTCTCGAGGAGCTCATCAACGCCACCGCCGTTCCTGCCGCTACTACTACAGCACCAGCGCCCTCTCGCTCGATGGTGCGCCACTCCGGACGCGAGGGGAACATAGCGCACGCCACCTCCTCCAGCTGCAGCTCCGGCAGCAAACCACCGCGCCGCGTCACACGCATCCTCGCCGCACGACTGCCAGATTGTGCAGCGGACTCCGGCGGATGCCCACGTGGAGATCGAGCGCCAGAGGGACCGCCACAACCGCGTCGTCCAGGATATCGCCGCTGCAGGTCGCCAGAACCACGGAGCGCTCACTGGTGGCGCTGTGACATATGCCACGGGCTGCACCGCCTTCACCCGCAACTTGCGCCGCGTCGTCTGGCCCGTGAAGTTCAAGCCAGACCTCCCCCGCGCTACGATGGCAGGACCAACCCTCTGGAGTTCCTGCAGCTCTACACCGTCTCCATCCAGGCTGCGGGAGGCGACGACAAGGTGATGGCCAACTGGCTCTCCATGGCGCTCAAGGACTCCGCGCTCTCGTGGCTCATGAACCTCCCCGAGAACACCATCGACACGTGGGAGGACCTCTGCAAGGTCTTCGTCGCCAACTTCAAGGGCACCTACGAACGCGCGCTCACCTACAACGACTTCGCGCGGTGCGCCAGAAGCCTGACGAGACCCTCCGCAGATACATCCAGCGCTTCAGCCAGGTCCGCAACAAGATTCCGAACATCCCGGACTCGCACGTCATCTCCGCCTTCAGGGAGGGCGTCACGAACCACGGATGCTCGAGAAGCTCGGCATCCACGACACCCTCACCTCAGTGGTGAAGCTCTTTGATCTGGCTGACAAGTGCGCCAAGGCTGAAGAGGGCCTCCTCTTCGTCAAGAAGGAAACGGAGGATGACCCTCCTGAGGGGTCCAGGAGCAAGAAGAAGCCTGTCGAGAAGCGCAAGACCACCGCCATCCTCGCGCAGAGCCTGACGCAAAGCAGCCTCGCGAGGCCTCTCCGGTGGCTGACGAGAAGAAAGTGGACAATCGCCCGTTCTGCATCTACCACAACAGGCACAACCACGCAACTGAGGACTGCTGGGAGCTCAAGCAGCTCAGCAAGGAGCGGGAGAAGAACCAGGGCCGCGGCGGAGGCCGTGGTGGTCGCGGAGGTGGACGCCACAACTTCCAGCAGAGGGCTCGGGGGAACAACGCCGGGCAAAACGGCAACCTCCCCGACGAGAACCCTGGGGTACCAGGCCCCTCAGCGCCGAAGTCCAACAACCACTTCAAGCAATTCTCTCGCGAGGTCAACGCAGCGCTTCCAGGGCTTGAGGCTTCCCAGCCCCTCAAGTGGTCGCAGTACACCATCGCCTTCGACTCCAAGGACCACCCCAAGTCGACCAAGGCTGTAGGCACCATCCCTGGTGTGCACTCCCATCATCAACAACATCGCCGTCGCCAAGACACTCATAGATGGGGGTGCGGGCTTGAACGTCATCTCTGTCGAGACCTTCGAGCAGCTTCAAGTGCCCTACGAGTGGCTGATGCCCTCTAGGCCCTTCACGGGGGTGACAAGTGGCTCTACCACACCTCTGGGGCAGGTGAGGCTCGCGGTCACCTTCGGCACGCCGCAGAACTACCGCACCGAGCAGATCGACTTCGACGTCGCACACATTGGCCTGCCCTACAACGCCATCCTCGGCTACCCCGCCCTCGCGAAGTTCATGGCCGTCACTCACCATGCGTACAACATCGTCAAGCTTCCAGGCAGCGGCGGCACCATCGCCATCCACGGTCAAGTCCAGGACGCAATGCGCTCTGTCGAGACCGCCTACAAGGCCGCTGCCGTGGCATTCCCCGCTGATGAGGACATGGAGCCCCTCGAGAGGCCCGCGAAGAAGAAGCAGCTGTTCTCACAGGAGCAGGCAGCCACGAAGAAGGTGTCATTGGACGCCAGCGGCTCGGGGGCTAGCGTCACCATAGGCGCTGGCTTGCCTCCCAAATAGGAAAGCGCGCTCGTCGCCTTCCTCAGGGCAAACTCTGACATGTTCGCATGGACACCGTCAGAGATGTCCGGAGTACCGAGGGAGGTGATCGAGCACCACTTAGCCGTGTGTCCAAACGCACGCCCCGTGAAGCAGAAAGCACGGCGCCAGGCGCCAGAGAAGCAAGAGTTCATCATCAAGGAAGTAGAGAAGTTAAAGAAGCACACATAATCAGGAAGTTCCACACCCCACATGGCTCTCCAACACGGTGGTCGTTCCCAAGCACACCGGGGGCGGCAGGCTCTGCATCGACTACACCGACCTCAACAAGGCCTGCCCCAAGGACCCGTACCCCATGCCTCGATAGACCAGATCGTGGACTCCACCGCCGGCTGCGACCTCCTCTGTTTTCTGGATGCCTTCTCAGGCTACCACCAGATCAAGATGGCGAAGGAGGATGAGGAGAAGACAGCATTCTCACCCCTTGTGGTGTGTATTGCTACGTCTGCATGCCCTTTGGCTTGAAGAACGCCGGCGCCACCTTCCAGAGGCTCATGAGGAAGGCCTTGGGGGCTCAGATGGGAAGAAACGCAGAAGCCTACGTCGACGACATCGTGGTCAAGACTCGCGAAGAGCACACCCTCATGGAGGACCTCGAGGAGACCTTTGCCAGCCTGCGCAAAGTAAACATCAAGCTGAACCCCGCCAAGTGCGTCTTCGGGGTACCGTCAGGCAAACTCCTCGGGTTCCTAGTGTCTCACCGCGGCATAGAAGCGAATCCTGACAAGATCAAAGCCATAGAAGAATGCAGCCACCTCGTCGCCTCAAGGACATGCAGCGCCTCGCGGGATGCATGGCCAGCCTCGGCCGTTTCATCTCCAAGTTCGGCGAGAGGGCGCTGCCATTTTTCAAGCTCATGAAGCGGTCTGGCACGTTCAAGTGGACGCCGGAGGCGGACAAGGCATTTGAAGACCTGAAGAAGTACTTGGCTAGCCCACCTGTCATGGTTGCCCCAAGGCCTGGCGAGCATCTGAAGCTGTACCTATCAGCCACTCCACAAACAGTGAGCGCAGCCTTGGTGGCAGAAAGGGAAGAGCCAGTCCTCGCCAAGAAGGACACCGCCACGCCAAGCCCAGATCCCCCGATAAGGAAGCACCCTCTTCAGGCCCTGAGCCCATGCCGAGCCCGCGCAACCAGAAGGCACCCTCGTCGAGGGTCCACCTCAGAGAGGCTCGACAAGGCTCCCGAGGAGCCCAGTGCTGCGTCACCATCGACAACCCTCGTCGAGCATCCCGTCTACTTCGTCAGCACTGTGCTGCGAGACGCTCGCGAGCGGTACACTATGCAGCAGAAGCTCCTCCTCGCGCTCCTCATCGCTTCCAGGAAGCTGCGCCACTACTTCCAGGGCCACCCCATCACGGTGGTCACATCATTCCCTCTGGAGCAATCCTGCGCAACCCAAACGCCACTGATCGCGTCGCAGGGTGGAACATTGAGCTGCAACCTTTTGGCCTGCGCTTCGACACCACCAGGGTCATCAAGGGGAGGGCATTGGCTGACTTCGTCGCCGAGTGGACAGACACCCAGCAAGAAGAGCCTCATGAGGCAGAAACCACGCCAGCTGGAGACACAGTGCCAAGCCACTGGACCATGCACTTCGACGGAGCATTCGCATGCCGAACGCAGGGGCTGGCGTCGTCCTGACCTCACCCAAGGGCGACAAGCTCTACTACGCCGTCCAGCTGTGCTTCACGACTGACAAGGTCTCCAACAACATCGCCGAGTACGAGGGCCTCCTCGCCGGGCTCAGAGCCGCAATCGCCCTCGGCATCAAGCGCTTACTCATCAAGGGCGACTCCCAGCTCCTCGTCAACTTCTCCAACAAGAGCTATACACCTAAGGACGGCCACATGGCCGCTTACCTCGAGGAGGTCCGCAAGCTCGAGAAACACTTCAAGGGGATGGAGCTCAGGCACATCCCACGAAGGGAGAACCAGGAGGCCGACGACATCGCCAGGCGAGCATCACGCAGAGAAGCCCAGCAGGCGGGCGTGTTCGAGGAGAGACTCACCAGGGCATCGGTGAAACAGCCAAAAGAAGCGGTCGAAATGAACACGGACGAAGAGCTCCCACCACCACCAACATCTGGAGCGCCGAGCTGCGGTCCACCCACAGGGGAACGCCTGCTGCTGGCCATGACGCATCAAGAGACGGGCTGGATCGATGAGCTCAAGGAGTACCTCAGGGACGGAGTCCTCCCTGAAGAGGATGCAGAAGCAGAGAGAGTTGCTCGCCAGGCCAAGTCATACTGCCTTCACGAGGGAGACCTGTACCGCAAGCGTCCAAATGGAGTTGCACTAAAATGCGTCCCCCCTGAAGAAGGCCGCCAGCTGATCAAGGACATACACAGTGGAGAATGTGGCCACCACTCATCATCACGCACCCTTGCAGGGAAAGTCTTCAGGAGTGGGTTCTATTGGCCCTCAGTGCTTCAAGATGCAACCACCGTCGTCCAGGCTGCGAGGCATGCCAGTTCCACGCCAAGCAAGTCCACCAGCCTGCACTGGGGCTCCAGACCATCCCACTCTCCTGGCCCTTTGCGGTCTGGGGGCTGGACATCCTGGGACCTTTCCCACGCTCCAGCGGGGGCTACCGCTACCTCTACGTCGCCATCGACAAGTTCACCAAATGGGCGGAGGTTGAAGCGGTGCGCACCATCCCGGCGAGATCAGCGGTGAAATTCATCAGAGGCCTGGCCTGTCGCTTCGGCGTGCCAAATCGCATCATCACCGACAACGGCTCACAGTTCACCAGCGGCATCTTCAGGGCCTACTGCGAGAGTCTTGGCACACGGCTCTGCTTCGCCTCGGTGGCTCATCCACGAAGCAACGGGCAGGCTGAGCGAGCGAACGCGAAGTGCTCAAAGGCCTCAAGACAAGAAGCTTCAATCGCCTCAAGGCCCACGGCAAGAATTGGATCGAAGAGCTCCCCTCCGTGCTCTGGTCCATCCGCACCACCGCCACGAAGCCCACTGGAGAAACGCCGTTCGCTCTCGTCTATGGCGCTGAAGCAGTCCTCCCCACCGAGATCAAGCATGGGTCCCCACGGATCCTTGCTTTCAACGAGGACAACCAAGAGGAGCTCCACAACGACGACTTGCTGCTGCTCGATGGACTACGTCGCCGTGCCGCGCTCCGAGCGGCAAAGTACCAACAAGACCTACGCCGCTACCACAGCCGCCACATACGGCCGCGCACCCTCGAGACAGGCGATCTCGTCCTCAGGAGGATCCTCTCCAGAGAGGGCCTCCACAAGCTCTCACCCATGTGGGAAGGCCCCTACAGGGTCGCGCACATCGCCAGGCCTGGTGCGGTGCGGCTTGAGACGGAAGGCGGCGATTGTAACGTCCCGGGATTTTTCCCCAATTAGATTTGTTTGTTTTTCTTTTTTGCATCATCAATTCATCATGCATCTTGTTATCACCTTGCATGTTTTGCTAAATAAATAAAAATATTATTTTGCAAGCGCTATTTTGTTTTGCAAATTAATAAAACTTTCTCCCTCTCTTTCTATTTTAATAATACCAAAATAGTATTTGGAAATAATTGCAAAGCTATTTCAAATAAAATTAAAGTTTTGTAAATTATTTTGTAAATCCTTGCCCCTCTTTTGTTTCCTCCCTTTCCTAATTTCTTTTCTCTTTTGTTCTCTCCTTTTATCTTTTCTCTTCATCTCTTTTATTTTTCCTAGAAAAAAAGAGAAATTCGTTTTAATTCTTATCGGGCCTGGGGAGCAATTCTGGCCCATTTCTCCTCTTCCTTTCTTTTTTTCCTTCAGCCCGAAGCAGCCCAAGCCCATCTTCTATTTGTCTTCTTCCTCGTGGTCGACGTCACCTTCTGTACGAACCACCTCCACGCCGTCCATCACATCCTGGCTCCGTTCGATGGGCATCGCACCGAGCTCCCCTCCTCCTTTTAACACCCTCTTGCCCTCCTTCAGCCCTAGCTCTCCTCTCTCCCTCCAGCCGCCGCCGCCATCTCTCTCCCTCTCCCCTGTTCTCTCCACCAAAGCCACGAGCTTTCCTCCATGGCTGACGCCTTCAAGCTCGTCGAGCCGTCGCCGTGGTCGCCAAGAAGGACGTCCGACGCTGGGAATGGAACCAGGGCTTCGTCCGCGCCAAGATCGCCGAAGGGACCCGGAGCTGGAGCCGCCAGGATCGCCGGCGCCGAGCTCGTCTTCCTCGGCGCCAAGTTCGCCGTCGTTTTCTTCCTCTACCTCGACTCCATCCTCCTCCGGCCTCTCGGGCCTGCCTTCGACCTCCCAATGTGAGCCGCAGCCCTGGGACGCTTTTCCCCTTCCTCTCCCTTGCTCTGGGTGCCACCGTCGCGTGGTCACCGCCATCCATCTTCGTCGCCGTCGCCTCTGTTCTGAAAGTCTGAACTTTGCTGGTGAAATTCAGTTAACGTCGCATGAATTGTTTATCTAGCGTCGCGTCTTAATCCAAACACAAATCGATCCGTGGCCTAGTGGCAGCGCTGCTGTTCCTCTAGTTTGTGCATCCCGGGTTCGAATCCCATCCCCAGCAAATCATCTTCTTTTCCCTGTTTTGTTGATCCAGCGCCATTGTTGGGCCGTAGCCCAGCTGCTCTCCTCTGGCCGTCGCCCCGCGCGGTGGATAGCTACCCGCAGACCAGATCCGACCCATCTCCCTCTCTGCTTCTATTTCTGTTATTTATAATTTTGTAAATCTTGTATAATCATATCTATTGTTGTATAATTCCAATAAATACAAATTATATGTCTATTTTTATCAGAAAAATGCAAGGAATATTAATATGTCGTCCATGTTCATGTTTGCATCATCTAGTTTGCTGCTTAGTGGTCTTTTGCATTGTCACCTAAATAACTTAATATGGAATGTGTTGGGTATTTAATTAATTATTGCCCTATTCCATTTAATTTGTGTAGCTCACCCATGCCATGTCTCACATGTTAATCAACATTTAACTTTGATGGTTAGCTAAACAACTTGAACCTTAATATTAATTGTCGGAATCCCGGTTCCGCTTAATTTGGCTTAAGTTGCATCTTCCCCTGTCATGCATCATATTCTGAACATGCTGAATCTTTTGCCGTAGTAGCAAGTGTTGCATCTTTTGCGTTTTCCAGTGTTTATTGATTCTTCGCGGATAAGACGTTGAGATGATGTGAGCAACGACAAGTTCTGCTTCCTCTAACGTGTTCGCAGGCAAGCAATGTTCTCTTGTTCCCAATGCATTGTCTTTCATCCTTGCCGTTGATCTCTGCTATCCTTATGTTACGATGCTTATGGATCCTATCCATGTTTACCCTGCTGCCATGATATAGCCCCACCTCCACATCCTATCACCCTGTTGTTTGTTTACCTTGTTGGCCTTGCGAGTCGTAGCGCATGCTTAGGTTGTACCTTTATCTTCTTGTTATTACCTGTATCTTTAAAAGCCCTGGTAAGTGGCTACCTGTTTTACTTTCACGATTGCTACCTTAAGATAAGGCACCGGGAGGAGGCCCTTTGAGGTTTTTGGTCCTTCTGGTGTCGCTGTAGTTCTTGTCCGTGGATCCAAGTTTGAGCGCGCTATCCACATGTGGGACCTAATGGGACTCCCCTCGACCCGTGACCCGATCTGAAGCCTGGTCCAGGGCGCCGCAAGTAGTTCGGGCTTTCCATTTGGCGTACGCACATCACCCTTTTATGTAGGTGAAGATGTTGTTGATGATGATGATGGTACTTAACCGATGTGCGTACAATTTTATAGGTTCGTGGACGCTTCCCAACCGGGTAGCTACCCTAGAGGAGGCCTGGGAAGGTAGTGTCTCACAAACGGTTGGGTCTGTGTCGGAACCTCGGCCGGACTCTTGATGCGGGTAAGATCCTAGCTAGGTGGTTCCCTGGACTTGACCGAAGAGAAGTGAAAGGTCGTGTCGATCGCTTCCGCGGCAATTCAATGCGTGTGGTTAAACAATAGTGCACCCCTGCAGGGTTAAATCTTTTCGAAAAGCCGCGTCCGCGGTTATGGACAACTTGGTGAAGATGCTGGCTAACAAGATTAGGAGCCGTACATCTAATAATGATAACACTTAAACTTGCTTCGCTGTGTGAGTGCCTTTGGATTGCTTACTCGTGGGTTAAGCGAGTGAGTGATAATCGGCTGGGTTATGTTTGGTGTTAGTATCTAGTTGTTTCCCTGCTCGTTCTCATCCCTATCTTATAGACGAAGTTGTAGCGTGTCTTCTGTAGATGGCTTAGTGCTGTTGCTTCAGTCCACCAATCCTTATATTTTGGGAGTCTTTGTATTGCTTTCAAGTGTGCATTGCTTGCCAGGCTGGTGTACCTGACCCATCTTTGGGCTGTACTCTTTTGTGCAGTCAACAGGTTTGAAGTCTGACGACGTTAGCTTGGGAATCCCTCCGGCTCGGCCTGGGCAGTGATTGGACGCCATGGTTATCTTCAGGACTCTTAGTCCAATTTGTATCTTGTCCGTAGACGGACGCTAGTTTGCTTTCGCTGTGATTTGTATCTTTGTAATGTATCAGTTGTTTCTTGACTCGTTTGCGTCGTTCTTGCATATATATATCCTCTTTCTGTCGTTGTTGCGGATTCTTTCGTGAACTATTGTAATGTTATCACAATTCCACCCACATAACGTGCATGTTTTGGCGTGCACGTTATGTCTGGTGGGTGTCCTAAGATCGTTATTATGCGGCTTTTGGCGGGATCGCTGAACTCCGCATGGTCCGATTTTGGGGCGTCACAGCGATCCGATCAAAAATCCATGGAACATCGAGCACCTACGCAAGTTCTACCTGTGATCACGTCGCGGCAGGCATTTTTTGTCTCAAGAGGGAAGCACGCGTCTTCACCTCCCAGATTCACCAAGCTTTCCCTTCACGAGGGCCATCTCCACTGAGAGCTCCCTACAACGCGTCGCCACGGGCCGCGGGAAGCCTCAGCCACTCCATGTGGAACCGCATGCCTAGACATGGCGGACTTTGTCTTGGCCTCGCCAAGTGTAATGAACAATTTCAGGTCATCATGAACCTATTGCGCTTCGGCGCCGTTATGTAATATTGCTTGGTGAGTTTGTTTTCTTACATTCATTCGCGCTCACATTTTTCCCCATGCGCACCTCGCGAGCGGGGGCTGAGCACGGTGCCTGTGTCTCGGGAGCATCCCAGCAGCATCGTAAAACCCAAAGGATCCGAGCTCTAACTCGTGGCTCTCCGCCCACGACCGTTATCTCACCAAAGAGCTCTGACTCGTGGGTTAGCTCCCATGCACGTCACCTCACCAAGGACCTTGGTGCTCATTCTCCTCGTGAGATACCCATGAGGAAATCTATGAGCGCGCGTGAGTTGTACAACTATGCATTGTTTGTGGGTTTGCCTCTCTCTCCAACGCAGGGAACAAGATACCTTGTGGGGTTTTGGAGCTCCAAACCAGCCCCAGGCAGCCTCGAGAAGGAAAAACGCCTCGCTAGGGAACGTGACACCCTCTACAAGGCAGGCGTCTCGCCAGAGCTAAGTCCAGAACTTACGCCTCATGAGCTTTTTTCCTCTCGCTGGTTTTGTCGCCCCTCGAGCCTCTCTTTTCTCTCTTACGCCTCATGGGCTGCTTGCGCGTCAAAGGGGAGCTCCCGAGCATCGCGCCTCGAGAGCCCTTACCTCTCTAAGCCTTACGCACCCCCGGCCTTGTCGAGCCCTGACTCCGGCATACCGAAGCGGCGGTGCCATTTGCGCTAAGAGCAGGGTCCTAACGACGTAGAGCGAAAAAGACATGAGAAAACAGATAAAAGGCCTCCCGAGGGGCACTCACACTTGCACAAAATAAAAGTGCCTTTACAAAGCATTACAAAATAAAGCAACAAGTCCTAAGATAACTGGTGCCCTTGGCACATCTCTTCACAGGGGCAACCTAAGCAGCAGGGTTGTCGTCGTCGCCGTCGACGGCCTCATCACCCACCTCCTCAGCGCCTGCCTCGTCGTCGCTCTCCTCGACCTCGACCCTCTTGAAGCGTTGAATATACTTCACCACGTCGTCCCACACCGAGGCGTCCAGCTTCGAGGCAAGTTCCGCTCCAGAGGCTCCATCACAGATGCGAAGTCGAAGCCGGGATGGAGGTGCGCAAGGTTGGCGAAGACTTGGCCGACCGCGACGCCAAGGAGCTCGCGGCTCTCGTTGTCGACTAGGTCGTCGAGGTTCGTCACGACCTCTTCAAGCTTGGTGAGAAGCGGCTTGAAGAAGCCGAGGTAGGTGGCAACTTCGGAGTTCCCCTCGGCAGGAAGTCTGGGGGCTTCGGCCCCAGGCGCCCCGCGACGGCCGCGCACGCCTCACCAAGGAAGCAAACATGCGCTCCCGCAGGCGCGACAAGACCTGCGCAGCCAGAGCGCTCTGCCGAGCTTCCTCGACGAGCTCCACAACAGGCCCCACCTGCTGCTGCATCTCATTCATGTCCTGCGTCAAGGAAGCAAGGTCCTGCTCCGCGTGCTTCCGAGCCTCCACAGCGTCCTGGAGGCGGGAGTCAAATCGCTTCTTCTGAGCCTCAAGCTCCCTGATGCGAGCATCAAGCTCGTTGCGTCTCTTCGTGAAGCGTTCCTCCTGCTTCTTGGCCTTCTCCGCGAACTCCTTCCTACAGTTGTCGCGGAAGAGTTTCTCCTTGGTCGCGGACTCCTCCGCCATCTGCTCCTCCTTCTTGCGGAGGTTCTCGTTGGTCAGCGCGAGGCGCATCTGGTAGAACGCCTCGTCTTGAGTAACCTTGCTCTCGCGAGACTCCAGGTGCTCCCGCTGCGCAGATTGATCCTTCTCGATCTGTTCAGCCTGTTCCTCGCTCTTGCGTAGCTCGGTCTCGCGGGCATCAAGTTCTGCTCCGCGCTGCACCATCTGGTTCTCGCGGACGCGCAGGTCCTCGCGGAGCTTCTCTAGGCCTTGCCGCACGTTCTCCGATTCGGCGATGATCCCCGCCTCGCGGTCCAGAAGCTCTTTGTGCTTAGTGGAGACCGCCGCCTCGCGCGCGCCAGCTCCTGATGCTTGGCCTCGGTCTCCGCCTCGAGAGCCTCGCGCCTAGCACCCAGGTCCGCAAGGGTCTCCTCTACCTCGCGGACCACGCTGATGCGGATCTCTTCAGCGTCGCGTAGCGCTGCCTCCGTTGAGCTTGGGCTGCCTCGTTCTTCTGGCGGCAGCGCTCCACGGTGTCCTGGAGGCAAGCCCAGCCCCGCGCAAGCTCGGCGTCCTCCTCCGCCCTGGCGCGGTCTTCCTCAGCGAGCTGGGCCTCGAGCCCATCGAGCACTTCCCTCGCCGAGCGAAGGACAGCCTCTCGGCGAGCTGCGACTGGGCGCTGACCCCGCGGGCTAGGGCCCATGATTCTCCAGAGGGCCTGGAAGCGCCAGCGCCTGCCGAGGACCCCGGGGCATCGCGCCTTGGGCTCTGAGTGTCCTCGAGGCACGCCTGGGGGCTCTGGTGGGAGCCTCCCCCTTCTTCCACGCTAGGGGCCTTCTGGGGGCTCTGGCGAGAGCCCCCCTCGCCTTCCGCGCTGGGAGCCTTCTGGGGGCTCGAGGCGCCCCACCATCAGCCCACCATCTTTCTGCCCTGGGGAGCACTCTCCTCTTCCCCAGGAGCAGGGTTGGCCTTCTCTGCTGAGGCCGCCCCCGCGGCAGCCTCAGTGTCCACCGTAGGCCCTCCAAGGCTCGCGCTCGGTGGAGGCGATGACACAGTGGTCTCCTCCATTTCGACGTCAGCGTGCGCCTCTGCAGACGCAGCTGTCTCCGCCGCGCACTCCTTCGCCGGCGGCGTGGTCCTTGCCGCATCCTTCTCCGGCGTCTTCTCTTGCCGCACAGGAGAGGCGTCATGCCGCGCAGGTGACGGCATCGTCACCTCTGCCTCCTCCTCCTGCTCGCGGCGCTCCTCTGCCTCAGGAGGCGGCGCCGCAGCCGCGGGAGAAGAAGCGGTGGCCTCGGGAGCCACCTCGTCAGCCGTAGGAGCTGTAGACGCCGCTGCAGCGCTGGATATCTCTCCAAGTCTCCGGAGCCTCCGCCGCTTCGGCTCCTCGGGGCACCTGGAGAGGGAAAAGCTCAAAAACCCCTCGAGAGGTCTACACAAGGGCAGCATCAAACAAGAAGGAGAAATGTAAAACTTACGCCGCGGTGTCGACCCACTTCCTCTTGGTCCGCCGCGCGGGCGGGGCACTGGGCTCCGCGCTCGTCCGTGCCCCTGCTCCTTCCCGGGGTCCGGCGTTCCTGTCGTGGATCGCCTTGGAGCGGGGCTCGCAGTGGCCCGACGAAGCATCGTCATCATCGCTCTCCTCCTTTCCCTCGACACGCTGCGAGGGGGCGACCACGAACTGGTCGCCGCTGCCTGAGGAGATCTCGTGGATCTCAACTTCAGGCGCCGCACTCTTCGAGGCGCTCGAATTCTCCGCCGAGGAAGCGGCGCCTCCCGAGGCGCCGGTTGCGCCTGCGTCAGACTCCGCGGGCGTCTCCGTCGTCTCCTCGTCGCCCTCAGCTGGTGCCCCCTGCGCCGCCGACTCCGGGTCCTCGCGAGGCCCGACGTGCCCCTCAGGCACCAGACCCCACTGGTCGAACTTCGGCATCGTCTGCACGTGCGAGACACGGCGCCCGAGATCGATCCTGTGGAGCGGCACAGTCTGGTCGGTGGGCGTGGGGATGTCTGGAGATGTGAAGAGGGTCTCCATGATGGTGTGCACCTCCTCCTGCGTGAAGAGGGTAGCGCTCAGGCGCATCTTGTCCCTCTGGTTGGAGTACAGCCACATCGCGTCCGCGTGCCTCTGGAGCGGGGCAATGCGACGCCTCACGAAGTCCTTGGCCACCATCTGCCCGGTGAGGCCAGCCTCGCGGAGGTCCCTCAAGCGCCTCACCACAGGGCCAAGTGTTGCGCCCTTGAGCGCCTTGGAAGACCAGCTCGCCCTCTTCGTCGGAGGCGCTTCAGGCAACTCGAAGAAGGCGCTCTGGCTCCCGAACTGCATAAGGAACCAGCGCTTGCGGAAGTCCTCCACCTTCTTCGTCACGCTGGTCACGATGTTCTCGCCGTTCCGCGCGATGGGAATGTAGACGCCCTTCATGCCATCGGTGATGCGGAAGGACACGCACCCCGACCGCTCCTTGTTCGCCGTGAACCGGAGCGCGTAGAAGCTGCGGAAGAGGTCCACCGAAGGCGGGATGCCAATGTACGCCTCGCAGAGGTAGGCGAAGATGGCAAGGACGAGGATGGAGTTAGGGTGGAGATGAAGAACCTGGATCTGGTAGCGCTCCAGAACCGCCAGGAAGAAATCGGAGAAGGGAGGCACGAGCCCGGCGAGGAGAGTGTGCATGAAGATGGGGTAGAAGCTGCCGTGGGAGTTGCCCGCTCGCTTGAGCACCGTGGCGCCGTGCTCGTTGGTCGCCGAGGCCGCCATGTGGCGCACCTTGTCCAGTTGCGCCTCCTTCTCGAAGCGGAAGCCGGTCAGAGCCGGCGCGAAATCACCGTCCGCTGCGTCGCAGCAGGCTCGCCGCCCTGCACCACTGCCTTGCCCTTCGTGGCAGCGGTGGCCTTCTTGGGCGCCATTGCAGCAAGGTTGCGAAGGAGGAGTTCGGGGATTGAGCGCTGGGAAGAAGGAGACGAAAGGGGAACGAGTGGAGTAATGGCCGCCTGCGCCGAGCTCTCCGCCTTTTATCGGCTCATCGAGCCTTTACCAGGACGTGGCGGGACCCACCACTACGCCCGTTACTTCAGAGGAGATCGTGGGATCGTGTCCGGCCGTGACGCTCCACGTGTCTCGGGCTTCGCAGGCTTCTTTGGGCCCACGACGATTCGCCTCCGCCTGAGGAACTCCAGCGTGCCCATCGCGGGCCCGGGGGCTACTGTCGGCCCAGTGGAAACCAGGGTACCATGGGCCGGCCTGCCACAGCCCTCAGCTCCGCAAGAAATTCTACTAAGGACCAGGCGCTCAGCCTGACGAGCCTCACGAGGGATTTTCCCTCGCGAGGGTTTCTTTGCTCGGCTGAGCATTTCTGCTAAGGACCAGGCGTTCGGCCTAAGGGGCCTCGAGAGGAACTCCTGCCTCAGGAAGGCCCCTCCTAGAAGACCATCAGGTCCTGGCGCGTCTCCGCGTCCCTCGCGAGGTTTCCCTCGCGAGGAGTCAACGGCTACAAAGCCTCGGCGAGGCTCCAGTCCCTCGCGGGGTTCCTTCAAGTGGAAGCAAGCCCCTGCGCAAGCTGCAGAGTGACGCGCGCGCCTGCGCGCGATGACGAAGACGCCGCAGTTGCCATTCTCGTGTATAAAGCAGTCAACAGAGCTGGAGGAGGCAAAGCGGCCTCCAAGACTTGCCAATTTGGTGATAAAGCGGCCGGCCGCCGCTACGCTCCAACTGCGACGTCACCGTGGGGCACGCCACAGAGCTCTGCAGCGCCAGCCCACCGTCCTGGTTGGACTGTGGCTTTTTCTGCCAAGACGACGTGCTCTCTGCCATGGACCGCGTCCATGGACGCCCCCGACGCTGTGCGCTGTGCTCCAACTTGGGGCATTGTGGTATCCCTTCCCGCCGGAGGTTTTCGGGGAAGAGGACCAAGGCCAGTATATAAGGAGCCAGTGTACGACCTAGGAGGGGGATCCCGCATTCACCAACTCATTCAACACCCAAGCAGCTACGTCTGAAGGAGAGGACGGAGCTGATTCCACTATAGTCCACCATAGCCACAACTGTGGCCTCGGCAAGCACCCTTGTACTGTGAACCTCTCTAAGCAGTGCAATATATCTTAGCAGGACGTAGGGCTTTTACACCTCACGGTGGGCCTGAACCTGGGTAGCGGCTCGTGTTCCATCTCTGCCGTGATGTTCCTCACCGAGCTCGACGAGCATCGTCGCCGAGGTTGCTGAGGATCTGTCTGACGTTGTGTTCAGCCCCTTACTCGATTCCTGGCTTTAGAGAGACACACCTAGTTCCTGGGACTAGTCTCCGACACCAGCATGGCCTCCTACCGGTTCTTCGTGCAGCAGCTCTCCGCCTGTTTCTAGGGATGCGAGTTCCACCATGTGCCCAGGGCCAACAATGAGACAGCCGACATTCTCGCCAAGCTCGGCAGCACCCGGCGAGCCATTCCACCCGGCGTCTCCCTCGAGCACGTCTACAAGCCGTCTATCACGCCGTCACCGACTCGGAATCCATCATCCTCCTGGCAGGCCCCAACGCCCCAGCCGGACGAGCAAGCCCGGGGGCTGGGAACCTCCAAGCCGGAAGCAGACACTCGGGGGCTGCCGCCGCATCCGGCTACACGCACTAGCCGAACCCGTCCCCGAGCTCATCGACAAGGCCAAAGGAAACCCGGGGGCTGCTTCGCCACACCCAGGGGCTGCGCAGCCGGATCCAAAAGCCGCCCAATTGGTGCTGGCCGGCGTCTTCACCGTCCACGAAGTTCCCTCCTGGGCGCGGCCGTTCCTCGACTTTCTCGCCAACGGCACGCTCCCACGGAGGAGGTGCAATCACGACAAGTTCTGTGCCGCTCCAAGGCGTACACCATCATCAACAACGAGCTCTACAAGCGTAGCGCGACTGGCGTCTTCCAGCGCTGCGTCGAGCCGGCAGAAGGGCGCCGCCTGCTAGAGGACATCCACAAAGGCGAGTGCGGACACCACACCGTGTCCAGATCAATTGCCTCGAAGGCCCTGCGCTACGGTTTCTACTGGCCGTCTGCTCTAGCTGACGCGAGCAGATGGTCCGCGCCTGTACCGGCTGCCAGCGCTTCAGCAAGCAGAAGCACACGCCGGCTGCAGCCCTACAAACCATCCCCATCACATGGCCATTCGCCGTCTGGGGGCTCGACATGGTCGGACCCTTCAAGACGGCGCGAAGCGGCATGACTCACCTCCTCGTAGCGGTGGACAAGTTCACCAAGTGGATCGAGGCCAAGCCGATCAAAAAGCTGGACGGCCAGACGGTCATCACCTTTTTCCAAGACATAATCTACCGCTACGGCTACCCACACAGCATCATCACAGACAACGGCACGAATTTCGCCAAGGGCGTCTTCAAGCGGTTCTGCGGCGAGAAGGGAATCCGGCTGGACCTGGCCTCGGTGGCTCATCCCCAGTCAAACGGCCAAGTAGAGAAAGCAAACGGCCTGGTCCTAGCCGGAATCCGGCCCAGGCTGGTGGACCCGCTCGAGCGAGCACTCGGCTGCTGGATAGAAGAGCTCCCGCATGTACTCTGGAGCCTCAGGACCACCCCCAACCACTCGACAAACTACACGCCTTTCTTCCTCGTCTACGGCGCAGAAGTCGTCCTACCGGCTGACATCGAGTTCGACTCCCCGAGAGCCGCCCTCTACACAGAAGAAGAGGCCAAGCGGGCAAACGAAGACGGTGTAGACCTCCTCGAGGAGGCGCGAGAGCTGGCACTGTCCAGATCGGCCATATATCAGCAAAACCTGCGCCGGTACCACAGCCGGAAAGTGCACCCGTCACATTCCGCGAAGGAGATCTCGTGCTCCGGTGGATCCAAGACACCAAAGGCCTCCACAAGCTGTCCTCCCCCTGGGAGGGCCCTTTCATCATCAGCAGAGCGTTGCGCAACAGCGCGTACTATCTCACAGACGCACGCGAGGAGAGAAGGAACAAGCCGTTCACCCCTTACGAAGAAGGGGAACGCCCGTGGAATGCCAGCCTCCTTAGGACATTCTACTCTAGAGCGAGTGTAACACCCTGTATTCCCTTTCAATGAAAGTTAGCACCTCTGAGCACACACTCGGGGGCTGCAGTTGTATCAGACAGAGTTGTTGTTTGTTTTCTCTTCCGACTGTGGCTAGCCAGCTACCGATCCTCGCTTACGTAGCTCAGTACGTTGCCTGTCTCCAAGGCTAAACTTTCGGATCCGGCTGCAGAGTCAGTCGGCCAGAGCACAAAGCTGGAGTCACACGAAAAAGGCAAATAAGAAAGGAAAGATTTTCGGCTCGCGACAGAAAAACCGCGCTTGCGCTCGCCCAAGTCCAGCCTCCCAAGATCTCAGTACCGTGCGCCCCCCGGCCGGCCCTCTCTTCGGATCCGGCTACAGAGTTCAGCCGGCAAGAGTAGGGGTCGGTTGACCGCATGCACGGGAATGGGCACGAGCGGCAAAACGAAGGCGAGCTGGCCCCTAAACGAATAAAAACTGCAAAGATAAAAAACGCCAAACCCTTTGATTTCGTGGACTAACGATCTAACAAAAGTTCTATGTGATGTTTTCTTGCCGGCCTCACAAGCTCTCAAAGGCTAGCCGGAAAGATTCGACCCGGTCGGCTTCGCCAGTCGGGTTGAATCTCGGGGGCTAGTCTGCGCGGACGCCCGGCTGTCTTGGTCAGCCGGGCAAATTCGTCAAAGACAGACCAGATTCGGCCTGACCGGCTACGCCAGTCGGGCCAAATCTCGGGGGCTAGTGAGGGTGAATGGGCTGTCGCCTTCACTACGTAACGAAGAAACGAAAAGAAGCAGAAATATCATAGAAGAAATTCAAGCTAGAACAAGGCAAAGTTGACGAAGCTCCATGCAAGTCACGAAACAAGTACCAGAAATTTTATACAAGCACACCCGGCATCCCGGGGACAAATGAAGCAAGTTCGCGATAAGCTAAAGCAAAGTTCACGACAGGCTAAAAAAGGGCACAAGTTTCCACTCGGCATCCCGAGGTCTTTATTCGTCAGGCCGGGAGGAGCTGGCCACGTGGCCGGTCTTGGAGCAGCCGGGGTCTCCAACGGCTTTCCCTTTGGAGTCCTTCGCCGGCTCCTCGACCTCGTCGTCAACATACTCGACATCGGAGTCCCTGGCCGGCTGGACCCTGTCGGGGATGAATCCCGAAAGGTCGACGAAGTCCGCAATGGTGCAGGCGGCATCGCGGAAGTCCGGGCGCTGCTTGAGCTCCTCGTACGTGTCGTCGTCCCGAAAGCCCTCCTTGAGCAGCTCCAAGTCAGCAGTGGATACCAGGACTTCAGAAGGCACACGGACCACAGGGTCCCCCCACGCGCCGCCGACTCCTGCAGGCTCTCCACCGCAGCCGGCGCCAGCCCGAGCCGACGCGCCATCTCGGCCAGGACAATCGGGGTCCCCTGGTCGGGCCAGACGTACCGGCAAAGTCGCTTGGCCGCGTACTGCATCGAGGCGTCAGTCCCAAGCTGCACCACCCGGTCGGCCACGGAGATCGAGCAGCCGGCAACGGCCGCTGCAGTCGGCTCCAACCCCAGGGCGGCCAGCTGGGCCTTCGCCGCCTCCATGGCCGCAGACGGATAAAAGTCTGCAGACGGACGAAGGAGTTACAAAAGAACCAAAATAACAAGGCAAGTACGTCGACGCGAAGATTACCCCGGACGGCGTGGTCGATCCGCGCCAATTCCTTGCGCGCGGAATCATCCTCCGACTTCAGGCGGGAGACCTCCTCCTTCAGCTTCCGGATCTCCTCCTGGTCGTCCGTGCGGTGCTTGTTGTAGCCCTTCTCCACCACCTCGAAGTTCTGCCGCGCCTCCACCGCACCCTTCTCCGCCGCCTCCTTGGCCTTGGCCAGGCCGTCGAGCTCCGCCTGCCGCTCCTCGTCGCGCTTCTTTAGGCGCTCCACCTCCGCCGAGAGCTCGCTGAACTTGTAGCTCTCCAGCTGGGCGTGCAACGCCGCGTCAGATTCTACAAAAGAAGCAGAAAGTCAGCATCCGGCCCCGGATAGGCAATCCGCAGCCGGGTCACGAGCTCACCTTTGGCGGCCGCCAGATCCTTCTCCAGCTGCAGGACCTTCTGGTTGGACTCCTCCTGAAGTTGAAAAGAAAAAATATTATCAGGCTCAAGACTCGAGCCGGCGGCCGCAGCCGGCCCAAGAAAATTCGAACATCACGTCATTTGGCGCCCGCAATAGCATACCTTGAGCAGCTCCAGGAAGCGGTCGAAGTCCTTGAGCTGGACCACCAGCTCCCTCCGGATCTCCAGGGCAAAATCCAGTGGATTGCTCGGCCTCCGCGCCCCCCCGGCGTTGGCAGCAATGGAGGGGTCAGCCGGCACCAGCTGCCGCTGCGAAGAAACAGCGGCACCCTTGGCCTTCTCCCCGGCTGCTGGCGCCGCCTGCTTCCCCGTCTTCTTCTTCGCCACCTGCTCAGCCCTCTTCGTGGAGGTCACCGTGCCGGCCTTTGCCTTCGGAGCGGCCGTCGCCCCGACTCCGGCTGCCCCCGCGGCATCCCCGGCATCCCCGACCTCGCCTCCGCCCGTCGGCGGGACCTCCCCGGCTGGGTCCCCACATCCGGCGCCGGGACGTCCCGCTCCTCCACTACTCGGGCGGCCGCGTCCACTGGAGTAGCCGGCGCAGCAACCGTCCCCGCGGCCCCGCCAACGGTCAGATACCTTGGCGCCCTGCAGAAGAAAACCAAAAAGCGCTACGACATTTGGCACCCACCCGAACCAGCAGAGCAGAGAGGTCACCGCATGAGTACTTACCCGCGCACGTTAGCCGGAACCCTCTTCGGCTTCTTCCTCATCACCGGCTCGTCGTCGTCGTCGTCCTCCTCCTCTAGGCTGGCTGGAGTAGGCGGTTTCGCCCTCTTCTGGCGAGGGGCCGAAGTCGATCTTGCGGTCTCTGCACTCTCAATGCTCTCAGTATCTGAGAGATCAATGACTACCACGGGCTGTTTGACTTCCTCAGCGCTCGAGACAAAGGCAACCGGCTTACCCCGAGCACCCGGCGGCGCGTCGCCCACCCCGCCCCCTCCAGCCGGCGCCTGGTCAGTCGGCGTGTCATCCGCCCGGCCGCCCTCGGCGCGGCCACCATCTCCCCGGGCGCCATCGTCGTCGTCACCACCCGCGTTGCCGCCGCCCTCGGCCACGGCGGCCTCCTCTGCGCCCTCAGAGAAGTCTTCCCCAGGCGCTGTCGTCTCAGCCAGACATCCGGCAGGAACCGGCTGGGTCTTGAAGAGCTACGCAACCGGCTGAATGAGCAGCCGGCAGAGGCACAGAAGAAAAAAGCACGAGTCCGAGCAAAGATAACATACCGGGGGAGCCCGCTTCCTTTGGGTGTACGGCGATTTGCCGTATTTCCAGTTCTCCGCCACCGGGTCCTCCTTGGCGACGTGCTGAAGCCAGCCGTTCAGGGCCTCCAGCTTCCACCTCTTCCAAGTCTGCCGGGTGGGGTCAAGGCGCCGGCTCAGATGGCAGATCTTGTGAGCCCGGCTCTGCAGCGGCGCTATCCGGTTGTAGAGCCAGCAGAGGGTCGGGTCCCGGGTGGTCAGCCCCTCCTTCTTGAAGAGCGCGTCGATCCGGTTGAGCATCTTGTTGATGTCCGTCTGGTCGCCGATCTTCTTGAGGCCCGAGTTGTCCCGCACGGGCGCGGCCGGCTAGAACACCGACAGACGGATGTGGTCCTCTCCCACCTTCAGGTTGCAGACGTACAAGTACGTCCGCTGCCACTCCTTCACCGTATCCGGCTTCGCGAAGCCCGGCAGCTCCGTCCATGACCGGCGGTAGACGATCGCGGCTCCGCAGTCGACGAACCGTTCTCCTCCTTGTTTCCGACGTAGCGGCCGCGGAGGAAGTACAGCCGGCAGAAGAGAGGGAGGCTCGGCCAGACGCCGAGCCACCCTTCGCAGACGGTGGCGAAATAACTCAGCGAGGCCACCGAGTTGGCCCCAGATGGTGAGGTTGCAGACCAAAGGTCTGGAGGAAACTCTGGAAGAAGGGGCTCGCCGGCAATGCGAGCCCGCGGTCGAAGTGGTCCCTGAAGACCACCGCCTCGCCGGGCTGCGCCGCGGGCACCACCTCGTCATCCGCGGCGAGGCGCACGCCCACGCGCTCCTCCGTCGACAAGAGGCCACGCGCGCGGAGGCCCTGGATGTCCTCCATGGTGATGCGTGAGCCGCACCATTCGCCGCCACCCTCGTTGCCCTTGGCCATCTCTGGCTCCAGCGCGTCGGGAGTAGAGCTTCGCGGCTCCGGCATCGAGTGGTGGTGGCCCGTGGTCGCCGTGCCTGCTATTTTCCCCCGGCGGAGAAGAAACGGCTACGCCGGCGAAGGATCTACCTCGCCGGAGAAGAAGAAGGGGAGGAGGCACGGGCGGATGCGGCGGATCGCTCGGAAGAAGAAGAGGCAAGGAAGAGAATGGAGGCGAACCCTTCTCCTCCACGCCTCGCCCCCTATTTATGCGCCAGGCGCTCCCGTAACCGCCTCCGCGGTTAGCGCCGCGTGGCGCGTAACCGCGCAGTCGTGGGCGAGATCGTGGGCGGCGGTTTCGCCACAAAGGATCCCGCCCCTACTACGTTGCCACAGAAGATCCTGCCACAGAAACCGAAGCGTCGCCTCGACTGCCGGGCGACCGCCCGGCAGACGGATGGGACGTGCCAGCGTCATCACCTACGTCATCAACAGTAGCCGGTCGGCGGAACTTTCGGTGCTGTCCTTCTACCTGGACGAGTTTTTTTTTTTAGATGGTAAACACGCAGAAGCTCTCCCCACCGTAGCCGGCACATTCAGCTCCAACGTGTTCGGGGGCTAGTGTCGTGGGGATGAAACCGGGGTACCCAAAGACCCCAGAAGATCCCGAGCAAAGCGCGAGATCAAAAGCAAGCATTTAGCATGGCGCCCCCGGCTGCCCGGCCAAGCCGGGTCCGCCTGCCCCGAGCGCAATCGGGCTCCGCCTGTCCCGTCATCATTACGATTCCCAGAGACAAACAGATAACGACAAATGCCGCCCGCCATGTGCGACCAAGGTCAACCGTTGCAGCCGGATTCGGGCGGCTAGCAGCCGGAATCCCGGCTGCCACCATTCTATGACGAGCAGAGGACAAGGGCCCGTGTCGGGCGGGAGCCAGAGCCATGCCCGGCTGTCCCCCTGCAACATCCAGGCGTGGGCTAAGTGTAACAGCCCGAATTTTGTGAACCTGCAAATGTGAATAAAATTTCCACTTTTGTGTTTCATTGCATCATGGCATCCATATTAATTTGCTAAAAAATTAATTGGTTTGGTGCCATTTAAAAACAAATGTCAAACTTGCCTTAACAAAATTCCAAATCAATGAAAGCATTCAAGGTTGCAAAACAAAAATACTTTGACATCCTATATTTGTCAAGGAAGTTCCAAGAGTTCAAAAATAATATTTTGAACTTGCTTTAAAATTTCTAAAGGATTATAAATTTGTAATTAACTAAAATGCCCTAATCCAACACTATGAACAAAAGTGGTTAAGAACATTTTATTCTGCCACACCATTTTTTGTGGAGCCTCTACATGTTATGGGGAGGCTACATGAATATTTCCAGATTTTTCTAAAAGGTTTCAGTGCCTCAATAAAATACTTGAAGTGCTACTGGTTTTAAAAACAGAAACAGAAAAAGGACTCACTTGTAAACTGGAAAAGAAGTACAGGGGGTTTTTGTAATTTGCGCGTCGTCTCTCTCTCCTCCCGCCCGACACGGCCGCGCCGTTGCCGGCGAGCGAGGGAGATAAGAAGACCACGGGGCCGCTCCTCTGCTCTCCCTGCCCCAGATATTTCTCCCTCTCCGTTTCTTCTTCGATGGCTGTGACCTAGCCCGAGCTCGCCGCCGCATCGCCATCGACTGGAGCCGCCATTGACGAATCGGCGAGAACCAAAAGCTCCGTCTCGACGTCGTTTTCCTCACTGCCCAAGGAATCAAGCCGGATCGTCGTTGTTGCGGAGATCGACGCCATGTTCTCCGCTTCTGGCCGCCAACCTCCGAGCAAGCTCACCGCCGTTCCGGTCCTCCTCTTCTGTAGCCGTTTGGTCTCACGCATCGTGGGTGAGCAGAGCAACTTCCTGGACATCTTCCTTTCTTTTATCTCGCTCTAGAACGCCGTGTAGTAGTAGCTCGCCGTAGCTCGCCGACGGTCGCCGATGTTCGTCGATGTTTTCGACGTCTCCGGTGACGGTTAAGTAACAGCGCCGCTGTAGTTAGGTCCGTCTCACTCGCGCGCGTCGAACGCGCCCCGCAACTCGCCTCCGCGCACGCCGTACCCTCGCGCCCGTGCTCGACGCCGACGCGGTCACCGCTGCGCGCGCGCCGGTCCTGGCACGGCCGCGGTCAAACTGGTCGTGGGCCGTTGTTCGCTCACGTGGACGCCACCGTGGCGCTGGGCCCCACTCGTCAGTGGCACGGGGTAGCCCTGCTCTGAGTGAAAAAGGTTTCGGACAGTTTTTCTGGAAGATAAAAGAAAAGGCAGATTAAAAATTAAACTTGTAAATTCCATATCTTTTGAATTACTTGTCCAAAAATTGCAAACAAGATATCAAAATGATCGGGAGAAAGAACCTCACCTCATAACATCATCTTCATGTTGAACTAAACACTGGAAATAACTTTTCCTAGCACTTTAGTAAAAGGGCAGAATATAAAATGATTTTGTAAAATTAATAACTTGATAAATAATGATCCAAAATTTAAGTTTGACCTATCAAAATGTTCAGCAACTAATATACTTCATGTTTCACCACTTTCCCGAACATGGATAATTAGTTTTAATGTTGTTTAAAATGATTTGCTAAAATGGCAGCATTAAATCAAATTCTGAAAATGCAATAACTTTTTAATGGCTTATCAGAAAAAGGTGTTTAATATATCAAAATGCTCAGAATAATATGGACCATCCATTAACATCATTTCCATGCATGTTTGAACACATTTGTAGTACTGCACCCTTTTTAGGAAGTAAGGAAAACATTAAATTAAATATGGGGCTTTATTCTCTCTTGTTGAAATAATTATTTTGCACCCCATTTAACTTGTTAGTTAAATTTCAGTGCATGAAAATGTCATGCCATCATGTGTTTGTGCATTGCACCTGTTTTGCTTGTGTGATTATTGATTGTTGTCTTTCCGGTGTTTTTATGCAACGATAGATCAAGCAGTCGGGGTTCCATCGCAATACCCTGACGAACCATATTACCAGCCCGTTGAACAAGGCAAGCGTAATCCCCCCTCTGAGCATGTCACCTCCTATTTTCCGTAATTATTTTCTCCACTATAATATTGCATTCGGTTCCAAATGTCTTTTGCCTGGATTAGAGTATCCTACTAGTTGCATTAGATACCTGTTGCCATTACCTGTATCCTTCCTAATATCCATAGGACTGAAGTGTTGGCCTGAGTTAATTATACTTGCGATATATATGCTTAGCCATGCTTAGTTAAATGCTTATTAGTCCGGTGGATGTTTCAATTGTCGGAATAGTTGATGGAATGACCGGATGTTGTGGAAAATTGTGAGGACATAAATAAACTGCTTAAAGGCGGGGATGAGAGGCCACATGGGATGTGGTGGGTTGTCCCGTTCTCGCCGCCTAGGTGCGAGTTCTTTACCTCTGAACCAAGACTGAGCGTGCTTCCATCGGTGGGACATATGGAATCCTATCGACCGACTAACTTGGGAGGGACTAGCCAGGGTCCTCTAGTTTGAGCTTCCATTTGCGCGTGCGTGAAGACGGTGGCCAGGACTGGGATGAGGATGGTGGTGTTTAGAAAATGAGTGGCCACGGGGCAGGGTGTTGGAGGCATTGAACCTTTCCCGTCCTCACTGATGATCCTGGGTTAGTCTCAAGCAAGGTAAAGGTTGTAGCCGCTCCCACTCAGCCGGCTTTCCCCGGAAGAGAGTTAATTGCATAGGCAATGAGCCGGACGGTACCGGTGGTTAAAAATAGTACACCCCTGCAGGGTTAAATCTTTTTGAAAAGTCGTGTCCGCGGTTATGGACGACTTGGGAAAGGACGATAAGACCATAGAGAAACTTGAACGGAATGATTAAAACCTGAGTACTAAAGGTACTACCAAGAATGCAAGGTTGACTTCCTCGAGGGTGATTCGGGGAGGTGCCTTGGTAGACAGGTGAAGTGATTGATGGTGGTTGTTGATGAAGTTGATCAAAAGAAAAGAGTTTACTTCTTATCCCCTTTTGAAAATATTCTGATTAGTCGATGCCAGATGTCTTTTATAAAGAAAACCAGCTTTACGCAAAACAGCCATAAAACCTTTGAAAGCCAATCATTGAGCTAGTAGCTCTAGTAATCTTGCAGAGTTCGTCGAACTCAATGTTGTTTATTTGATTTCAGTGGAGGACTTCACCGACACTGAAGGTGGGTTCTATGTGGACGTCGACGAGTAGTCTGGGGTTCCCAGGTGGCAGCTTGGGACATCCCGGAACAGCTGGCACTGGAATGTTTATTTATAGGCCTCTTAGGCCATAATTTGGATCTTGTTGTTTAGAACAACTTAATTCGCTTCCACATGATGTACTGTTGGGTCCGTGACCTCTGGTTGTAATATTTGCTATCTTTCTCTATTATAAGAGTTGAACTATAATGCTTTGAGTCGTAGAGTCTGTGATGTGCCAGTTGTTCCACAAGTCCTGATCTCTCTTTTATGCACTGATAGTTGTGCCTGCGTTAAGGCATCAATCGGGGCATTGCGTTGCCGATGATCAATTCCGAGCAATGCCTGCCAAAGGTTTTGGCCGGGGATTGGTAAACCCATAACCTCCGGTTGTATCGCTTAACCGGTGACACACAGCATCACTGTATAGTTCTGCGGTCGGGGCGCTACACTAAGACAAGGTCTAGCCCTACGCCTCCTTCGGAGCCTAGAAGCCCTGACATGCGGGAAACATGGGCGCCGTCAGGCAAGCCAGCATGGAGCTCCAGGAGAAGTCAGGCGAGCAGGCGGGGGCCGGCCTCTTCGCCGCCTGGCCCTCCACGTCGCCAAGTCTACCCCGACATCGTCTGCAGGCCTACGAGGTTCTACTGCTCGGCGGACATCCAGCGTCATGAAGAAACACCCCTGTAGCCGACATTGTCCGGCTAGCACGGGCCAGCCGGGCCCGCCTATAAGCCAGGCAGCCAGCCCTATATAAGGCTGCCTGGGAGCCCAAGTAGAGGGGACTGATCTTTTCTTCCTCCCACCCCCGATAGCTAGAAAGATAAGAGCCATGCAGAGTTCATCAGACAGCTCAAGGAACAACTTTGTACTGTGTTCACCATTGATCCAGAGATCGAGCAGGAGTAGGGGTGTTACCTCTTCCGGGAGGGCCCCGAACCTGGGTACTTCCTATGTTAGCGCTAAGGCGCAATCCCGCCTGGTGCCGATGTTGCAGTTTCCGGATCCCACACCTACCTTAGCCACCCCGTGGCATATGCCGTGTTCTACACCACGTCACTTGTTGTGTTGCCTACTTCTTCACTGTTTCTCTGTCTGTTTGTGCTTTTAGAACTTAACGCTCACCTTTTTTGAATTCTGTCCCTGGTACAGATGGCAGAGTTGTTCGCCGAGACCACCGCCGCACACATTCCCGGCTTTCCGCAGTTTCTCCGTGAGGTCTGGGACCACCTCTACCCCAGCACACCTCCCCCGACCTACCACGTGTACTACAACCGTCTCGACAGGTCCACCTCGGAGTTCACCGCCACCGTTCACTAACGCCCAGAGCCACTGGCCGCTGGGATCTCCCACGCCCTCACTTCCGGTGTCTCTTCCTTCACACCTTCGATCCCGTCATGAAGCAGTGCACCCGTTACGCCTACTTCCCGAGGTTGGATTTAGACAACGGGGACATCCTTTTTCCCAACCCCGGTGACCCAGCTCACCCCTCACCGCCCTCCTTCGGTACACCACCTTTCTCCACCAGTACCTCCACATCACCCTCCTCCAGTTTGCCTCACTTCGCGCCAACGTGGCCTTGGTCGAGATGACGCGAGCCTCTGGAGCTGGTACTTCTCGCCCCCCACCTCGGCTCCCCACCTTTACCCACATCTCCCTCGAGCAGATCAGGAGGGGAATAGCCCGCTTTTCCGCACCTCACGTTCCGTCGCCACCTCCCCGCACTCGTAGCAGCGCCGCTCACTACTACTCACGCTTCACCCCTGTATGATCTCAGCGTCGCCGCGTCCGTGCCGACACACCCCTTACTCTGGAGACTCCGGAGGCGACCGCGCTTCACCCGACTACAGCCCCGCGAGGGAGGACATCGACATCATCCCACCGGCGACACCCCTCGAGATGGAATTCTAGACACTCGGAGACAGTATCGCTTAGTGTATTATACCTTTCCGCTGTATCGCACGCTCGAATAATGTAGTGGTAGAGTTGTATCCTGCATCTTGTATCATGTACCTTGTGTGGTGTGTCTTGTATCGAGTGGCTTGTAACTTTTATCTTGCATTCTTCTAAAATAGCGGGTACTAGAATCTTGTAACTCAACCAGCCATTGTATAACACCATGCTTGTTGTCTTTGCAAACCGTGTTTCCATTTGGTTTTTTCTTGGATGTTACACTTTTCCCCATATGGATGCTCATGATACGCGTCACCCCGTTCAACTGTTCAGGATGAGGCCCAATAGCGGTGCAAGTGGCAGCCAAGGAACCTCGGTTCGTCGTTCCACACGACAAGCGGGCGAGGATCCCGTGCCCCCGCAACCACCTCCTCCTCCACCAGCTCAGGAACCAAGCCCAAGTCAGTTTATGATGATGATGGATGAACGTAAAACAACCAGCATCTGACTCAGATCATGAGGGAGTTTGGCACGTACATGCAAGCTCATAGTACCCCACACGCAGGCCGCTCAAAGCTGCAAGACTTCCAGCGTACTCAACCCCAAAGTTCTCATATGCTGACGACCCCTTGAGGCTGACGATTGGCTCCGTACTATGGGAAAGAAACTGGAGCTCGCTCGCGTGGACGAGCAGGACAAGGTGCCCTTCGCCACCCACTACCTTGAGGGCCCTGCCGGTGTTTGGTGGGACAATCAAAAGGACGCCAGGGGCGATGGACCCGCTGTCACTTGGACAGAATTTCAGGAAGCCTACCGCAAAGCCTACATTCCCTCAAGTCTCATAAAGATGAAACAGCAGGAATTTCTGGCACTCACTCAGGGCAGCAAATCCATCAGCGAATATCTGACCAAGTTCAACAACCTTGCTCGCTATGCACCTGAGGACACCAACACAGAAGAAAAGAAAAAGGACAGGTTCCTTCATGGGATGCATCAGACCATAAAAACTCAACCCAGTGTTCTACAATTTCCAGATTTCCAGTCCATGATCAACACGGCACTAATCTCAGAAAAGGAGCACCGCACGATTTATGACTCTCACAAGCGGAAGTTTGAGCCACGTAAGAACCAGCATGAAGGAGCTACTTCAAAGCCCCGTACATGGCAGCCCAACAACCGGACCTCCACACCTCAGAACACTGGAATCAACCCAGGAAGGAGGGATATCCCCGTGAAGGATTCTACCACAAGCGCCCCCTAGTGGATGACTGCAAAAGGGAAAACTCCTGCTTCAAGTGTGGCAAGACAGGACACTACATCAAGGATTGCCCCCTTCACAACAGCAACAACAACAACTCCAACAACAACCACCCTGCTGGTGCAATCAAGCCACCTCAAGTTGCCCGTGTCCACCACATGTTTGCAGAAGAAGCATATGAAGCTTCAGATGTAGTGCTTGGTACGTGTACTATCAACACTAAACCCACGCTGATTTTATTCGATTCTGGAGCTTCCCATTCTTTCGTCTCGAAGGATTTTGTTGCCAAACACCATTTTCCCGTTTCCCCTTTGGGCCATCTTTTGGTGATACAAACCCCTGCCTCTGAGATGAAAACAAACACCGTTTGTCAAGACCTGACCGTCAGCATCAACCAAGTGAAATTCCCAGCTCAGCTCAACACTCTCAATGTGCCCGGCCTCGACGCCATCCTAGGTATGGATTGGTTGGTCCAGCATGCAGCCCAGATTGACTGTGCAACTAGAGCAGTTACTCTCACCAACCCGGAAGGCATACGTACCACCTACTGCCAAAAAGCCCCACCAGATAAATGCAAAGATGTTTCTTGTCCAAGCCCCGGAGATAGGAGAAGTGTATGTGGTCAGTGAATATCCAGATGTGTTCCCAGATGAACTACCCGGAATGCCCCCTGACCGTGATATTGAATTTGCCATTGAAGTCGTACCGGGAACAAACCCAATATTCAAGAAACATTACCGTATGACAAGTCATGAGCTAGTGGAACTGAAGAAACAGCTTGATGAACTAATCCGGAAGAAGTTCATTCGCCCGAGCATTTCGCCCTGGGGATCACCAGTCCTATTTGCAAAGAAGAGTGATGGTACACTCCGATTATGCATTGACTATCGTGCTCTCAATGATGTCACCATCAAAAACAAGTACCCTCTCCCACGAATCAATGATCTGTTTGACCAACTCCGTGGTGCTCGTATATTCTCCAAGATTGATCTCCGCACGGGTATTATCAGCTGAAGATCGAGAAAGTGATATTCCCAAGACCACTTTTACCACCAGATATGGACTGTATGAATGTACTGTTATGTCCTTTGGCCTAACAAATGCTCCTGCCTACTTCATGGGCATGATGAACAAGGTATTCATGGAATATCTCGACAAGTTTGTGGTGGTGTTCATCGACGACATCCTCATCTACTCCAAAAATGAGGAGGAACACGCCGAACACCTCAGTTGGTTCTCGGAAGACTACGGGAACAACAACTTTATGCCAAGTACAGCAAGTGCCAGTTCTGGTTAAAGGAAGTGGAGTTCCTAGGACATGTATTGTCTGGAGCCGGTGTGGCCGTAAACCCCAACAAGATCTCTGATGTGCTGAACTGGAAAACCCCACCAATGTGTCGGAAATCAGAAGTTTCCTAGGATTGGCTGGTTACTACCGAAGGTTCATTGAAAACTTTTCCAAGATAGCCAAGCCCATGACGGATTTGTTAAAGAAGATCGCAAGTATGCCTGGACAGACGAGTGTGAAGAAAGCTTCAACGAGTTGAAGACCCGGTTAACCACAGCCCCAATACTAGTTGCCGATGATGGCAAGGATTTCACCGTATACTGTGATGCATGCAGAAATGGACTAGGGGCCGTACTCATGCAAGAAGGGAAGGTCATCGCATATGTATCAAGGCAACTCAAGACCCACGAACTCAATTATCCCACCCACGACTTGGAATTAGCCGCCGTCATACTCGCCCTGAAGACTTGGCGACATCACCTTATTGGTCGAAGATGCGAGATCTACACTGATCACAAAAGCTTGAAGTACATCTTCACCCAGCCTGACCTCAACCTGAGGCAAAGAAGATGGCTAGAAGTGATCAAGGACTACGACCTTGGAATTCATTATCATCCGGGGAAGGCCAACGTGGTAGCAGATGCCCTAAGCAGGAAGCCCCCAAAGATGCGACCAAGTTTAGAGAAAGAGTTCGCAAAGCTAAATTTGTGCGTGGAAATTAGGGCCTATTTGAGCACCTTGGAGGTGAAACCAAACCTAGAGGAAGAAATAAAAACCGAGCAGGCCAACGACCCCGGCATAAAAAGGATCAAGACCAAAATACCACTGGGGAAGGCCAAGGAATTTTCCTTGGACAGTCAAGGAGTGCTCGCTACGGTAACCGCCTTTGTGTACCTGACAAGGCCGCGCTAAAACAGCAGATCCTCAGGGAAGCCCACGAGTCTGCTTATTCTATTCACCCGGGAAGCACCAAGATGTACCAAGACTTGAAACAAATATTCTGGTGGGCCGGTATGAAGAAGGATATCGCCTACTATGTCGCGTGTTGCAACGTATGCAATCTAGTGAAAGCCGAGCACCAAAAACCCGCGGGATTTCTCCAACCTCTTAAAGGCCCGAGTGGAAGTGGGGCAACATAAGTATGGATTTCATTGTCGGACTTCCCAAGTCCAGCCGAGGGAATGATTCTATCTGGGTCATTGTCGACCGTTTAACGAAGGTATCTCACTTTATTCCCGTCAAGACAACGTATCGTTCGGATCAGCTGGCACAACTCTATGTGAACAGGATTGTCAAACTCCATGGAGTCCCGAAGACCATTGTGTCAGATCGAGGTACACAATTTACCTCCAAATTTTGGACAAGCCTGCATCAGGCCATGGGGACAAAACTATCATTCAGCACAGCATATCACCCACAGACGGACGGTCAAACAGAGCGAGTCAACCAAATATTAGAAGACATGCTCTGTTCGTGTGTGCTGCCTATGGAGCAGGTTGGGAAGATAGTTTGCCCTATGCGGAATTCTCATACAACAACAGCTACCAGGGCAGCCTGAAAATGTCGCCATTTGAAGCACTGTACGGGAGAAAGTGTCGGACCCCACTCAACTGGTCCGAAGTTGGAGACAGCAAGATCTTTGGGCCTGATGTTTTGTTAGAAGCCGAGAAGCAAGTACATCTGATTCGAGACTGGCTCAAGGCAGCTCAGTCCCGCCAGAAGAGTTATTACGACCGACGACACCGTCAGATCCACTTCGAAGAGAACGACTATGTCTATCTTCGTGTAACACCCCTCAAGGGCCTGAAAAGATTCAACATGAAAGGAAAGCTGGCCCCGAGATTTATTGGACCCTTCAAGATCTTGGCAAGAAAAGGGTCGGTAGCCTACCAGCTGGAACTACCAGAGGAATTGACTGGAGTGCACGACGTCTTCCACGTATCCCAGCTGAGGAAGTGTATCTCACCCCCAACCAAACAGGCCGACTTTAGGGAATTGAAGTTGAGCAGCGAACTGACTTACGAGGAACACCCCGTCAGGATCTTGGATGAGTCAGAACGCCGCACCCGCAACAAGGTCACAAAGTTCTACTAGGTACATCGGGACAGACACACAGAGGAAGAGGCCACCTGGGAACGTGAAGATTTGCTAAGGACTGAATATCCGTATCTGTTCAACGAGCCGCAGGAATCTCGGGGACGAGATTCATCTTAAGGGGGGAAGGTTTGTAACACCCTGGATTTTTGGCCCTTTTTAAATTTTTTCCAAAATGCATTATTTCTATTTATTAAAGTGCAGTTGGATTTAAACCTCAGGAAAATCATTTTAAGTCTTAAACCTTTTCAATCTGATAAATCAAGATGGGATCTTGTGCTTTCCATTTCCCTCCCACTTGGTACTTGTATATGTGATTTTGCCTTGGACAAATATTAATTTGAGAAATTCCTTCTCTCTTTTAAAATTTAGCCTTTTATTTGGCCTTCCAAAGGAACCCCTATTTTTATATCCCCAAAACTTCTGTAAAAATTAGGGAACCTTCCCTAGTTGAAGTGGACCTCATTTATAAAAAAATATAGTGCCATGACTTAAGAAAATTTCCCTCCACATTTCTTTTTACATTCTGCCTATTTTCTGAAAGTATTTTTAAATCTAGCAAAAACAATTCTCCTGGATGAATCCAAGGCATGTATAAGCTCCTCTTCATCACTCCTACCTCAGGACAAAAGGGCATCTCCATCTAACTCCATCTACCCCTCCAAACATTTAAATCCCATTTTGACCAGTACTGTTTTTCACAAATTCTAGTCGGACCAACTTTCGAATTTGCAAAAACCTTAGTCAGCAAAGTGGAAGGATTTTGAATTTGGCGCACAGTGGTTCAAACCCCATCTCATTTGGAGCTCTGGGCTGAGAGAAACATGTGGATGCCGCTTCTGGCATGCACAACACCGTGGTCACCGCCGACGTGGCCGTGCCAGGCGGCGCCGCCCGTTCCTGGTCGACGCCGTTCTGCCTCCCCTCTCCCCAGACCGTGCCCAACGGGGCCCCTCCACCCTTTCCACCGTCCAGCAACCACGCGTCGCCGGAGGAGCCAGTCCCCCCTCGCCACCGACGAAGCCCGACGCGCCGTCCAGAACAGCGCCACCGTGACCCCGCTTGTCAGCCACTCCGCCATGCCCCGTGCATATCCACCCCCTTCCCTGTGAGCTCGTGAGATCCTCCGCCGCCAGCTACGCGACGCGCCGCACGAACAGCACCCAAGCCCAGTGCTCGACACCTCGCTGAGCCGTCCATGGCGGTCACCTCTCGGGATGGCTATAAGAAGCCACCCCAGCACCCTCCAAGCACCGCACCACAACTCCTTCCCTCCCAATCATCCTCCCCCGCAGTACCCGAGCCAGTGGAGCACCACATCGCCGACGGCGAGCTAGCCCTAGACGCACGGCCTCCACTCGATTTCCTCACCCTCAGCCTCTCCCCGTCGATTCCTCGCTCACACCACCACCACAGATCACCATGAACCCTCCGCCGTCCTCGCCTGGGTGATTGGTGGCCGGAGTCGTCATATCCTTCCTCGACAGGTCGCCGTCGCCGCGGGAGAGGAAGCTCTGCTTCCGTCCAGCCTCTCCGGCAACCGCGAGTGCGCAGACGAGCTGCGCCACGCCTCCCCGAGCCGCCCTGCTCCCTCTCCCTCACCTCCCCATCGCCCTAGCCGCGGGAAATCGCCGCCGGAGAGCTCGCCGGAGCATCACAGTACCCTCCCCTAATTTCGCGTGAGATAACGGTTTAAATACCGTGCCACTGACTGGTGGGTCCCGCTGTCAGACTTTTATTCTTTTTCCCGAAACGTTTTCTGTTTTATTTTTCTGTTTAAAAAAGGCAGAAAATAAACCAAACTTTGAAATGCAATATCTCTCTCAAAAATGGTCAGAAAAATATGAAACAAATTTTGCTGGCTTTGTTTTAAAATTGTCTTTCCAGTGGAACCAGAATGGATTTATTTGGAATTTATTTTTTTGGCATTTATTCGATGACCTAGGAGGGGTATTTGATGCATATTTTTCGTTCCTTTAATAGATTTAAACCGCTCCGACGAAGTGGAAGTTGTTCCCAAACCATACCCCACTGCTGAAGGCAAGCCGTTAACCCGACCTCAAGCTCGGTCGAACCTTAGAAATTTCTTGATGATTTAAATTGATTGTTGTTGCATCTCACCTGCCATGTTGCATTTAAATATTGTCGCATCTATTTATATATATGTGGATCTTTGCAACACCCTTTCTTTGTCAAACGAGATGGCGCTGGTCGGAGGTAGCTCCGCCACAGTCATCCGGTTGATGTTTCTTTTTCCTTGTCGAACGAGAAGGCGCTGGTCGGAGGTAGCTCCGCCACAGTCATCCGGTCGACGTTTCTTTTTCCTTGTCGAACGAGAAGGCGCTGGTCGGAGGTAGCTCGGCCACAGTCATCCGGTCGACGTTTCTTTTGCTTGTCAAACGAGAAGGCGCTGGTCGGAGGTAGCTCCGCCACAGTCATCCGGTTGACGTTTCTTTTCCTTGTCGAACGAGAAGGCGCTGGTCAGAGGTAGCTCCGCCACAGTCATCCGGTCGACGTTTCTTTTCCTTGTCAAACGAGAAGACGCTGGTCGGAGGTAGCTCCGCCACAGTCATCCGGTTGACGCCATTTTTTGCTAAGTTTGGATACTGATACATGGAGGGTGATATGATTTATTTCCTGCTGAAATTATTATGTGGATATCATGAGTTGCTCGGATCATGTTGAAAACTGAAAACTAAAATTTGACTAAGAAGATAACCACCTCCCTCGACTAGATTGGGTCTCATAGTGCCACTCACCAAACACAACCAGCACAACCATGCGTCGTTCACATGGGCGGACCATGGCCGAGTATTCTATCAAGCCTCCTTTGACGCCACCCATTTGGCAAGTCTAGTCGGTTACCTTTGTGGTTGGGGCTAGTCTTGTGAAGGTTCCGGAGCTAGGCGTCGCTCATCTGTTGGGGGCGTGCCGGATTCACTTCGTCATAAGACTTGGTCCCTTGGACGTGTCGGTGGCTACACAGGGAGTGTCCGGGTAGGATTAACGGTTGTGGAAGTGTGGGTTTGTGCTGTCGCCATGATCGGTTCTAGTACTTCGGTACCGGCGGTACAAGCCTAGACTTCAGCGTGTGGATAAAAGTTGCGACCTCTCGAGAGTGTAAATCTAGAATCTAGCCTTGTCCCTAGGTTACGGGACGATGTTTGGGTCAAGTCACGCTATGAGTCAGTCCAGTCGAACATGGAGAAATAATTAATGTGGAACCCAACGATCACGGGAAATTTGAGAGTCTAGCCAGAGTAGGCTGAGGACTTGAGAATTGGGAAATAAGCCAGAGTTGGCTAGCGGCTTGGAAGCCTAGTTGTGGTTACAAGTTGTTGAGTGAGAAACGTGATCTCACTTGATAACACGAAACATCCCTACTAAGGTAAGTAGGTAAGTTAAGTCCAACCGTTAAGATTGGACTCGCACTTAAATACCCGAACTCATGCCATGCTACTTTCTGAACTTATGCCATGACATATAGATAGGCCTTGTTTGATTTTAGGCTAATGTCTTGCGAGTACATTCAATGTACTCACCTGGCTTCTCATGTGGCCAGACCCCGCTGCACCCGTCGCCGAGTACCCGCTGAACGAGAACTAGGAACCCGTATCCCAGGCAGGACCCCGTGGAATTAGGCCCGCTGTCGCCACGCTACTCCCTACGTTTCCGCTACGATCTCCGCTAGAGGCTCGATGTTGGATAAATAATGTACATACTGTTGTGTGCGCATGTTGCGCGAGCGCTGGAGCCTCACCCCGTGTTGTAATATTGTATCCATCCGAACTCGGAGCCATAAATATATATTTGGTTATGTCTTTGTTTATCAAGTTTTCATATATCCAGTGCTTCTGGGACTGGTATATGGGGTAGCTCGATCATCTTGATCGGGGTGCCACATTATACGACCAAATTTTACATATATGCATTTAAATCGATAAAAGATCACCTTATTAAGTTAAACACACTTCAAAATAACCGCGGGAGTCGACCGGAGATGAAATCTAGATCTTGAGGTAGGAGTGACTTGAGTGAAATTTTTTTGGTCAAAGATGGATGTGGGAGAGAGATTTAGTGGGATCTATCAACTAAATAAGTTTTTATTGGCTAAAAGTGATAAATTTGATGGGGGAAAGTAGCCACAATTGAGCAAAACTCGAGCTAGTGAGAGAAGCAAGTGTGAAGTGCAATAATGGAGGAAAGTGGTTGGTGCCCGCAATTATGCCACTTTCCCAGGTTATCGCTGGCGGACACGCACTTTCGTCCGCCAGCGGTAGTTAACTTACTGCTGGCGGGCTGTTTGGCGTGCCCGCCAGCGGTAACCTGGGCTATTTTTTTCAGCTGGGCTCAGCCGAGCCAACTACCTCTGGCGGGCACGCCAAACCGTCCGCCAGCGGTAATTTCGGTACAGCTGGCGGGTGCTGATGCCGTCCGCCAGCGGTAGTTAGCCCCGCCTCGTTGCATCTGCCTGATACTACCACTGGCGTGCACGTTAAGACGTCCGCCAGCGGTACGTGAAGCACCCGTGGCGTACTCGGTAAACTGCCCGCCAGCGGTAATAGCGCTGGCGGTCGCCCTGGGCCATCCGCCAGCGGTAGGCTGGTGGCTATAAGCACATTCCTACTAGTGATGTGACTAGGTCGCGGGGATGTAATATCACAGACGAGAAAAGAATAGTATTGTCGGTAATGAGATCGAACTAGGTATCGTGATGCCTGAGATCGAGTCTCGGACAAACTAAGTATCGCCTGGCAAAAGGTCTAAGACTTGACGTCTAAGGTTCGAACGACAAAGTTATTCGTGGACGCACAGGGGCTATCATGGGTATCCACGACCCTGTTGTTAGTCATTGATCGGAGAACGAGTCTCGATCATGTCTGGAGTGTTCCCGAACCGCTAGGGTGACACACTTCAGGGTAGGTGACATTTATGTTAGACTGGACGCAGAAGAGAAAATAGAAGAGAGCACCGGAAACGTTCCGGGACATATCCGCTAGAGTTCGGAGGGCGAAGAAATAGTTTTCGGAGCCAGAATAAATTAAATAATATGTATTTAATATTAATTAATGTAACTAATGATTAAATATATTTTTATTTATTTATTTTCGAATTTATTGGCAGCCCAACCTTAAATGGGCCTCTCCCATGGGGAGAGGGCCCATAAGGGGGGGAACTCCCCCCAAAGGAGGCGCATCAAGGGAGGAGGCCTAGGTGGGCCACATGGGGCCCACCTAGGGCCGGTGCACCCTCTTGGGGCGTGGCTGGTTGTGGGATTAGTCCCACACCGCCTGGCCACGGAGGGTGGCAGCCTTCCTCCACCTATACAACGAGGTGCCCTATGCCTTGGAAATTCACCCAATTCTCTCTCTCTCATCCGTTTAGACGTGGCTCCGCAATTGGGGCTACGCACGGGTTGAGGTTTTCTCCATTATACGCATTCCGCCGTGCTGCTGGTTTCTTCGGTCCAAGTCTTCTGCTTCCGCTGCTTTGCTGGATCGGAGCCCGGAGGTCGTCATCTTCTCCATACGTGTGTAAGCTCTGCGAGGTGCCACGCTTGGGGCACTTGGAGGAGTTCGTCTTCACGACCTCGAGGTCGGCTACGTCGGCTTTATAGACAACGCTTGTGCGGGAGCATAATCCCCGCTTTTCGGTCTACAAGGGTATGTACATCGATCACCTCCGTTACGGTATATCTTCATAGTAATAGATTCTGGCTAGTATTAAGGTTATCGTTGTTAGGAATTTTTTTGTTTTCTGCACACGACCCCCTTCAGTGGTATCAGAGCCAATCTATGCGTAGATATAGCTGTACGGTTTTTAGAACTCATGTTGAATATGAGGGCATCGTTCTTTTAGTTGCTATCCTCTCGCGTGCACTTGCATTTGCCGGCGGCATTGTATTGATGAAGCGGCCCGGACCGACTTTACGCTTACGCGAGACTGGTTCCACAACTGACATACGGCTTGCTCCGTATATGTGGTTGGCGGGTGTCTTTCTCTCTCTCAATAGTTGGCTTTGCATTTTCAATGGAGGGCCCAAAAAGGATACAAAATAGTCGACTATTTGATCGTTGTTGTGGTTGTAGGTTCATAGGTAAGAAACGGTTCTATTTACGAAAGCCCCAAGCCACGTAAAATATGCAAAAGATAAAGTAGAAAGCGTCTAACTTTATTTTGCAGGGGCAATGTGATATGGTCAAGGTAAGTTTAGTAAATTGTTTATAAACTGTGGGCGCGAAGGAGATCATCGGAGCAAGGACCATATCATGTCGCATTACATTTTGATGTTATGTTGTTGAGTGCATCTTGTATTGTATTTATATATATGGTTATATATTAGTTACACGGCGGTAGTAATATAAGATGATCCCTCCAACATTCCAATACTAGTGTTCTCCCTTTGGCGTGCACCACCAAGAAAGTTCTACGTTATGAGGCAGGCCGTGACGATCGGGTGTCAGACATATCGTCGTTCGCATACAGTGGGTGTAAGACATGTTTGCCCACGTGTATACGCTGAAGGTTGCTATGGCGAGCCTAGCATGTACAGACATGGCCTCGGAACACGGTGACCGAAAGGTTAAGCATGAGTCACATAGTTGTTGTGATTGACATGTCGATGTCTACCTTTGAAATTATGCTATCGGCTTTGACGATGAGGGGTAGCATAGTGGATGAGGATCGTGTAATCACTAAAACGATGCGAGTGATGGTCGTTTTGAGTGGGAGTTCTGGTAGTTTTATTTTATTAAAACTTGAACCCATATTTATTATGAACATAGTCTAAAATGACTTTGCAAAACCCTTATAGATAATAACCTGTTTGATAGCCCTTTTTAAACTTAGGCGCATTCCTGCGATTGAGAAACTTAAAAGGTTGGGTCCAAACTTCATAGTTTTAAACCGTAGCTGTTCAAACCTTATAGCTCTATATGATACAAAACCCGCTAGGAGATAAACCCGGAGATTCCGCTAACAAAAGGATAATTTGGATTATCAAGTTTTGTGCGGATAATTCCATCATAGTCCAGTGTATGTTGTGATATCTGCCATAGAGAAAGAACTATTGGTGCGTGTTGACAGATCGCGAACATTTGGAATGGTCGCTGAGATTGATGATCTGTATTCACCGTAAATCAGGTTTTCTTCTCAACCAAGATGGAAGGGAACACTCGCATTAAAGGAGCAAGTGGCAGTCATACTTGATGACATTGGTCATACTTGATGACATTGAGACGCCTCGCTCAGCTCGATCACTGGATGACAAACAACGTTGCCAAATCCAAATAGTTTGTCATAGACTATGTCATGCAAGGGGATTCGTTCACCTTCATGAATTCTTGATTGCATTGAAAAATCAAGAAGATGAAACAGATCATTAGGAAGTCATCAATGATGATGGTGTATATATGATATACGTGTTATGAATGTTTTACCTAAACAAGTACTCGCTGCAGAGACTGAGTTTTGATACTGATCATGTTTCGTGAAACAAGATTTTCAGCTTGAGTAGCTTGGAAGGATGAGGACACAATGCGTGTTATGATGGTCATAGACACTCTCTCTCGACATCTACCATTTGGATTAATTTGGATTTGAACAAAATCATTTTGATCGCTTGTTAGCATGATCGTTATAAGTGTGTCTTGCCTCTAGCGAGACAATTATTCATATTTGTGAGTGACAAAATTGTTGTCCTACATTTATGAGTGATATCTTTAATGATCATACACCGATCATGAATGGAGTGTTCTTATATGAATCTAGATGGTAGTAGCTCCCACATTTATAACATTAATACCAAAGGATACAAACTTAATAATGAGACCACATTCTTGTGGCACTAACGTTTTAAGTCATGTCAATATTATATGCATTAAGAAGCTCCATTCAAATGGATCTCCAAGTCCTTAGATTTTGATCTTTTGACACTTGCAAAATAACTAAGACACCGCTTTCGGAAAGCGGGCATATAACTTGTTGAGAATCATACATATGGATGTAGTTAGATCAATGAAGTAATTTAACGTATAGTGGAAATCATTATTTCGTAAACTTCACAAATGTTTTGAGTAGATATATGGATATCTACTTAGGAAACTCTGGTTCAAAATTTTTGATCAAGATCAAACAAGTTCGGAGTGAAGTAGGAAAATAAACTTAACAAGAAAAACAATTTCCTACGATAACTGATCAAGGAAACAAAGTTTTGAGTTATAAGTTTGGCATATCATTAGAAGACTTGTGAGAAGAGTTCCACAAATTACGCCGCATGGAACACCACAATGTTATGGTGTGTTAGGACGTCGTAATCACACCCTATTGGATAGTGTGAGGTCAATAAAATCTCTTATCGAATCATTGTGATTATTAGAGTCATATGATAGAAACAAAACATTCACTTTAGATAATAGAGAAACCATCTAAATCCGTAGAGGCAATACCATATAAGTTATGGCATGGCTTTTGTCCTAGATTGTCGTTTCGGTATTTTAGTGTGTTGATGTGATCAAACCTAAAACGGATAAATTCATCTTTGTAGTGTATTGATATCAGTTGGATACATTTCTCACGACAAAGGCAAATTTGTTGCTGGAATGTACCTTACTCAAGAAATAGTTTCTTGCCAAGGGTATAAGTGGGAAGAAAAGTAGAGCAAAACGGAGTTAATGAACTCACTCTCCAGACATCGAGTGGCGCAACGGAAACAGTTCCGGTATCGTCATCCGCAACTGGAAGGAAGCTTATGATAAAGATCATGATGCTCTAAGCTCGTACTAAAGATCGTAAGCATACGAGAATGTGTTCCGCACTGTGTGATACGACAATTTTGTTATGAAGGTCATGTTAATGGAACATGACAGACCTACGAACTACGAAGAAGAGATGGTAGACCTAAGTCCGAGAAATGACTATGAGTCATATATGATCCGAGATAAAATCCATGTACGATTAGACCTACGAACTACGAAGAAGAGATGGTAGACCTAAGTCCGAGAAATGACTATGAGTCATATATGATCCGAGATAAAATCCATGAACGATTACCAAGTAAACGACTTGGGAAGATCTTCTTGATGGCATCCAGGCCGTTAAAAGAATATGGAATTTTATGAGAAAATAGACACTGATAAGGATCGATTTGTCGCAAAATAGTTTCGACAGATTCAAAACTTGACCACAACGAGATTCTGTCTCAAGGGGCGAAGCCTAAGTCTATTTAGGTTCATTTAGCAATTACTATAATTTAAAATTGAGAAATTGATAGATGGATAAGGAAACCATGTTTCTTAATGGTAACATTAAGAAAAGAGTTATCATTAGTACAATAAGATGGTTGGTTGGTCCTAAGGATGCTAAACATGTATGCAAATTTCAGCTGTCCATTCATGGGCTAAAGCAAGCATATCGGAGTTGGAATCTTCACTTTGATAATGTGATCAAAGGATTTTGGAGTCGTCCAAAATAGTTGAAGAAACCTGCATTTACAAAGAAGTGAGTGGGAGCTAAGTAGCTTTTCTTGATCTTATATGTGAATGGCATATTTGAGTGGGAGCTAAAAGAAATTATCTGGTCTTATATGCGGAAGGCATATTTGAGTGGGAGCTAGGTGTCATTCCAAACTTTGTATGTAACATATTGAGAATGATACCGATCCTCTAGTGGAGTATAAATGATTATTTAAGTGATTAAATTTTCTATGAGTGAAGTTAAGAGTATTAGGCATCAGGTCTGTAATTTGTATAGATCAAAAGGGGCTTAATAACATTAGGTCGGAATATTTTCCTAGGTTAAGATTCTGAAGTGTTTCAGAATAGAACAAGCAAAGAAAAAGGTTCTTGCTTGTATGACTAGGTAAATATTATGTTTATCTTGGCGTTTCAGCGATAGCTAAAGAAAGAAAAGGATGTTCGACATCCTCTATCCCTCAGCCATAGATTCTATCAGACTAAAAGCTCGACTTGGTGTGACCCAAGTTCTTGGTTGAAGAACGGGTTCTAGAGTGATCCCTGGATGGATCAGTGAACAAACGTTAAGTATATCCTTTAGTGTCTAAAGAGAACTGAAGAAATGTTTTCTGATATAGGGTGAGAGTGAAAAGACAACTTGCCGTAAAAGGGTTACGATGATTCAACTTATGACACTGACCCATATGACTAGAAATCTCATACAGGAGAAATCCTTTGTTTTGAAGAAAGACATGGTTGTCCCTTCGGGGACATCCAATAAAATTGGAACGATACGAAGAAGATTAGCATGGCCCCTGCGCAAGGATGACACGCACAAATCGAGAAATGGTCCAAAATTTTTGGCTTCAAAAAAAAGAAAGACATGGTTAGCTTGTGAAGTTGCATATGAATGCACTGTCGCATAATCTACATAGGTATAGGAATTTATGGCTACTTTAGAAGTAGCAAGTGTGATTGGGCTGAGTGGTTTTCCCGAGCATGCGTGGTTTCCCTTAATAGATCTCTTAGACTTTTAAGGCCCATGCTACGCGAAGTGTCGAGTCTCACTCCATCGACAAACATATATTTCACTGTTATCATAAGATACGGGATGATGTCAAACTAGGTGACATATAAGCGTTGTAAGGTACATACAGATCGCAATATGGGAGATCTGTTGACTAAATTCCTCTTCCACGAGACAAGCATGCACCAAATTGCTATAGGTGTTAAGCTTTTACCAAGTTGTAAACTAGATTAAATTGTACTCTAGTGCAAGTGGGAGACTGAAGGAGATATGCCCTAGAGGCAATTAATAAAGATATTTTATGTGTCATATCTCGATTGTTCATAATATGTTTTATAGCATGCTATAACTGTATTAAGCGGAAACATTAATACAAGTGTGGTATGTAAACAACCAGGTCCCTAGTAGCCTCTATTTAGCTAGTCCATTGTGCGATTGATGATCGAGGTTTCCCGATCATGTGACATTTATGTCAGTTGACAATGGAGTCATGTCATTGGGAGAATGATGTGATGGACGCACCCAATATTTATAGGACGTAGTCATTACACCTTCGACCGTGAGATCAACTCTAATTGCTATTTCTGGAAGATACTTTGATTGCATCAAACGGCATATCTTACATAGTGTGACAATAAAGGTGTCCCTCTCGGTATCAGAAGGAAGTATGTTGAGGCGAGGGATCAAGAGCGGGATTTGCCAATCCGCACAGCAGGATAGATACTCTGGGCCCACTCGGCAAGATTTCATCAACGAGCTTGCGAGCATGTGACTAGGTCACGGGGATGTAATATTACAGACGAGTAAAGAATAGTATTGTCGGTAACGAGATCGAACTAGGTATCGCGATGCCTGAGATCGAGTCTCAGACAAACTAAGTATCGCCTGGCAAAAGGTCTAAGACTTGACATCTAAGGTTCGAACGACAAAGTTATTCGTGGACGCACAGGGGCTATCATGGGTATCCACGACCTCGCTGTTAGTCATTGATTGTAGAACGAGTCTCGATCATGTCTGGAGTGTTCCCGAACCGCTAGGGTGACACACTTAAGGGTAGGTGACATTTATGTTAGACTGGACGCAGAAGAGAAAATAGAAGAGAGCACCGGAAACGTTCCGGGACATATCAGATGGAGTTCGGAGGGTGACGAAATAGTTTTCGGAGCCAGAATAAATTAAATAATATGTATTTAATATTAATTAATGTAATTAATGATTAAATATATTTTTATTTATTTATTTTCTTGGCAGCCCAAGCTTAAATGGGCCTCTCCCATGGGGAGAGGGCCCATAAGGGGGGGGGGAACTCCCCCCCCCCCCCCAAAGGAGGCGCATCAAGGGAGGAGGCCTAGGTGGGCCACATGGGGCCCACCTAGGGCCGGCGCACCCTCTTGGGGCGTGGCTGGTTGTGGGATTAGTCCCACACCGCCTGGCCACGGAGGGTGGCAGCCTTCCTCCACCTATATAAGGAGGTGCCTTATGCCTTGGAAATTCACCCAATTCTCTCTCTCTCTCATCCGTTTAGACGTGGCTCCACAATTGGGGCTACGCACGGGTTGAGGTTTTCTCCATCATACGCACTCCACCGTGCTGCTGGTTTCTTCGGTCCAAGTCTTCTGCTTCCGCAGCTTTGCTGGATTGGAGCCCGGAGGTCGTCATCTTCTCCGTACATGTGTAAGCTCTGCGAGGTGCCACACTTGGGGCCCTTGGAGGAGTTCGTCTTCACGACCTCGAGGTCGGCTACGTCGGCTTCATCGACAAAGCTTGTGCGGGAGCGTAATCCCCGCTTTTCGGTCTACAAGGGTATGTACATCGATCACCTCCGTTACGGTATATCTGCATAGTAATATATTCTGGCTAGTATTAAGGTTATCGTTGTTAGGAATTTTTTTGTTTTCTGCACACGATCCCCTTCACGATGACCTCGCGGGATGTCTGTCCAAGTCCTCCCACCCCCCCCCCCCCCATGGCGATATCGTCGTCTTCTCGTCTGACATCCCGAAGGTTAGCGCTCGTTTAGCAAGGCCGTGTCCATGTTTTATATGCCGTATCTCACTACGAATGCCACTTCTATTTGTGCATTTATCTCTTAGATGTCGGATCGGTTAAGGCCGGATTAGTTAATTTCCCGATCTGTTAGAATATCTTGTTAGTCCTTGTTTATTGTTGTGGTACTGTTAGATCTTTGTGCACCTCGATTGTGTTGCATCTTTGTTTAATAGGCTGGTTCAGTTAGATCTTCTATAATGGTTTCTACTATTAGAATATCTTGTTAGTCCTTACTTATTGATGTGGTACTGTTAGATCTTTGTGCTCCTCGATTATGTTGCTTCTTTGTTTAATACTAGTTCCTACTGTTAGATCTTGTTTATTCTTGTATGTGTGATCTTCTATATTTTATACTTGTGTAATAGGGATCATATTTTGGTGGCACTATACAAGAAAACGAAGGGGCAGAGGGCTTTGCCCCATACCTAATTGGTGAATAAGATCCTTCCGGCTAGGCAAGCTTCACCACATTTCTTTGCCTTCTTTTGTCCCAAGTAAGTGAACAAGCATTTAAATTTGCACTATATTCATTGTTTCTACAATCTCGTTTTAATGAATTTTATGCACAAAACATGCAGTCCCTTTGAGCAATACTTGCAAGTAGCTTGCCTTTGAGCAATACTTGCAATCATTTCTATTCCTCTTGGTGATGCACCTTGCCTAGAAAGATTGGCAAAGGTCAAACAAGGATAACAAAGTTTCTCAAATATCATCCGGAAAGAAGGATGATGAGATTTCCGAAGTATCCTTCTATTCTAGCGAGTGGCGTCTACCCTTGCCGAATCACATATGTGATATCCTCTGGGATGATGACCATGATGAGGTGCAGCTAGAAGACATATTTTGCATTCATAACAAAGATGTAACCAAGAAAAGTTCTTTCTTCTTTTGAGTAGTTTTCACATTTTTATTGCTATCAATTGATACTTTTGTCGCAATGTACCAATATGAAATGTGAAATGAATAAAACAAGGAAATTTGGTACTGGATGATGCTTGTTCTTGATATTTGCATGCATCATAATGTATGAATCTGAAATGAAAGCCTACAGCATGTGGCATGTTCCTGAAAAATTATAAGCGTGTGCGATGGGTCTTCAGACACGACTAGCACTACGACAAGCGTTAGCAATGAGTTCATAAACACACATGACAAAACCTTAGTAAAGCATGTGCAAATAACTAGTATCCCAGACGGCTGAATATCAGTAAGCGTATGCGATAAACAGAGACATCGCACACGATTTTGGCAAACCAGTCGTCTGCGAAGTTTGCGCCATCGCAGACGATTTATTTCTCCGTCTGCGATGCCTGCCCACATCGCCCTCCCATGGATAGCGACGGGCCGTTTGCGATGGCCAAAGTCGACCGTGCGCGTTTGGCCAATCTGTACTAGTGTGTACTAACTGGAGTAGTAGTCGTCAACGGTACTGCTCTACATAATGCAAGTTATACTTTTACTTATTTTCAGATCTTTGTAGGGCTGGATACCAGAAATAGCATCTATCACCTCATCTATGCTAGATAAATGGCAAGTCCAAGGAGAAACTTTTAGGAGCCGATCCTACATACTCGTACCGGACTAGTTTCCTAGGCCTGGCTCAACCTGTGAGGCAACACGCTACAAGTACACGGGAGAAGGCAGCGATCAAGGCATCTAGAGAATCATAGAACGGCACGGCGGCGGAACCTTCTCTCCCACCTCCGTCTCTGAACCCTTCTTCTTCATGCTTCTTCCATTTTAGCACTCTTGTGCTTGTATCTAGCACCTGTATTCCGAATTCCTGAGTGAATCCCCTGTTTGGCTGTTAACATCTGGTATCAGAGCCAGTCACCACCCTTCTACAAAATTTCCCCCATTTTTTTTTCACCCCACCCACCGCCATGAATCTCAAGCTCAAGGCATACCTTGATGCTTGGCAAGCCGAACAACACCGTATCTATGATGATATTCTGGCTTGCTTGGATGCACAGCTCCGATCTATGGAGGACATCACCCGCCGCGTCACCGGACCGTGATAGCGAGCTCCGCCGCTATTGAGGTCGGTAGGGCTGGTCGAGCCTTTGCTCTGGTCCCCATCGTCGACGAGCCTCGAACGGTCGATCTCCCTTCTCCCATCAACAACATCGCTGTGGTGTCCACGTCCTGTTCGACGGAATGTCCAAGTCGTGGCGCCACGATGTCGACGCCTGATTCTACCCCAGCAGCGGCACCGACGTCAGGCACTGCCACCGTTGACGTCATTCCCGTGCTCGCTACAGCTGCAGCAGGCGACAGTACCCTCGACGACTGGCGGTCACTTGTGCTGCTCCCAACGGCACCACCGCAGTGGTACACGCCTTCTGTTTGGCAGACTGCGCGACATAAGTGGTCACAGTGTCGTTGCCCACACCTGCAACCACGACGCCATCCCTGCTATGGTCATCCCCGTCGGCAAGCGTGGCCGACTTCAGGTGCCATGGGCTGCTACTATGACCCACGCCATGGCCATAGTTTCTAGTTGGTCAACTTAATACTACAGAAATCAGACATGGGCCGTGGCCATCGTTTACTTCTTCTTGTGGAGGCGGGCGTCTGAAACAGTCCAGGCTACCACCACAAGAGATATACCCAGCGTTGGTGCAATGGAAGAAGAAATCTACATGCTTTGCCACTAAGAATTTGAGTGCTCAGATATGCTTGCTAGCTACTGCAGGTTCGATGTCGTCAGTACTGCTTGAATCAATTGATTGTTCTTGTTGCTATCTGCACTTTGGAGCTGAGTCTGTATCAATTGGAAAGTACCCTGCATACTTTTTTTAGATAAAAGGCTGAAAGCCCTGCTTTACGTTAATAAAACAAAGGTTCCCGACAAGTTATTACAAATGCTGAGGCCTACAGCTTCGCCGAAATAAAGCAAAGTTAGATACCGGGGACGGCCAACCCCCAACAGGCCAGCAAAGACCTCACTACTACTAAGGATCAGATCATGGCTTGAGCGCGGAGTAGATCGCCATCGGTCTACTAGGAGGAAGACTGGAGTCAAAGTCTAACGCATGCAAAGCTGTCGGCGGTCAACCCGAGGATCCATCCGGCTCTAGCAGCCATGGAAAGGGAAAAGATAAAGAAAAGGACCCGCAGAAGTCGCCGCCTCCCAGGAGGCAGCGCGATGAAGCGTCCCGAACCGGCAACAGACGCGACGATGCTCCACCTCCACCGCCTAGGAGAGATGAAGGCGGCAGCCGGGACAACCATAAACCGCCAAGGAGTGGCGGCAACCACAACAATGTCCCACCACCAAGAAGAAGCAGGGATCCCACACGGTCTCCACCGCCAGCGTCAAGGCACGAAAGCAGAAGCCGAGGACACAACAACGAGCCTAGGCACGGCAAAAGCCGGGCCGCGTAGGACGAGCCCCATGTTGACAGATCCAACAGGCAGCTCGGTCCGGAAGACGCACAACATCGCCTCAATGACATAAAGGCGGGGAAAGAACAGTCATACATTGGCCCTGAGTGCTTTGGCCCAGCCGTCCGCAACATTCAGGTTCCTAGGGACATGACATCGGTGTCAAAAAGCTGCCAAGGTATAACGGTGCGGACAAGCCAAACTCATGGCTGTCGTACTACACGCTGGCAGTCCAAATTGCCGGTGGTGATGGCCTAGTCGCCGCACGTTTCCTCCCCCTCATGCCGGAAGGCACCGCCCGAAGCTGGATTGAAAACCTCCCGGAAAGTCCATACACAGCTGGCTTGACATGGAACGGGTTTTCACCCAGCACTTCCAAGGCACATACAAGCGACCCAATACATATACAGATCTGGTCCGCTGCGTGCAAAAGCCGGACGAATCAGCGACAAACTTCCTGGCAAGGTGGATCCAGACAAAGGCAAGTTGCGAGAATGTCGACGACAACCAAGCAATCCACGCCTTCACCACGGGCCTGCTGAAGGGCTCAAGTCTCAGGCATAAGCTAGTACGCATGCAAGTCAAAGACCTCGGGGTCATGCTTGAGGTAGCATCCATGTATGCACAGGCAGACGACGACGCACGCGACTTTGACGGCGCCCCTTACATGGCGCCAAACAAGCGAGCAAGTCATAAACGTAAAGCTCCCCAAGAAGATAAAGCCGGACCATCCAACGAGGTCGCTTGAAAAGGCGGCAACCACAAGTGGAAAAGCAGGGCAAAGAAGCCGGCCCTTGCAAACAGCGCCTGACTTACGAGCAGGCAAAGGCCTTGCCCTGCCCAATCCACGCATCACTTGGAAAGGTCAACCACACGCTGGGGGAGTGCCGCTTCATGGAGGACTTCAAGAAGGACCGTGACGTTGGCTGGAAGCCGAAAAAGAGCAAGAAAGCTGAGAAGGCAAAGAAGGAAGATGACGAGGAAGCAGTCTCCATGTCGGAAGACGAGGACCCCAGGCCGCCACGCAAGGATAAGAAGTACCCCAAAGTGCATGGCCAATTGATCTGCTTTCTGGGAACTCCTTCGGCAAAGGAAGAAAAGGCGGAACTCCGTGAGCTCAATGCCACGGTGCCAGATGTTCCTCAATACTTGGACTGGTCCGAGACGGTAATCACCTGGGATAGGGAAGATCACCCAGACCGCGTGCCACATCCCGGCAAATACGCCCTTGTCGTCGACCCAATTGTCGATAACTTCAGACTCACGAAGGTACTGATGGACAGAGGCAGTAGCCTCAACATCATGTACGAGGACACCCTGAAGCGCATGAACTTGACGGAGGACCAGCTTGACTACAGCAAGGTCAAGTTCCATGGTATCATTCCGGGAAAGCAAGCCAAATCAATGGGAAGCATTAAGCTTGAGGTTACTTTCAGATCTGAGACAAACTACCGCTCTGAGTATCTCTGGTTCGAAGTAGTCCCCTTCAAGAGTGCCTACCACGCCATCTTTGGACGGCTGGCTTTCGCCAAGTTCATGGCTAGGCCATGTTACATCTACAGCAAGTTGAAGATGCCTGGACCCAACGGTACCATCACCGTCAATGGCAACTTCAAGAAGGCAAAGGAGTGCGAACGTGGCAACGCCGCCTTCGCTGAGGCAGTCTTCCACGCAGAGGAGCTGGCCATACTGAAAAAGGAGACTATTACGTCGCAGCTGTCGGAAAAGGTGCAGACAACCGAGCCAAAGAAGACTTTCAAGGCCTCCGATGAAACGAAGAAGGCGGATCTGGTGCCAGGTGATAGCTCCCAGCAAGTCACCATCGGGTCCGGCTTGGATGACAAATAGGAAAGCGCGCTCGTCGAGTTCCAGTGTGAGAATCGGGACATCTTTGCATGGTCATCCGCCGACATGCCTGGGGTACCGAGGGAACTTATCGAGCACTCTCTTAATGTCCACAAAGGAGCCAAGCCAGTGAAGCAAGGAATAAGGCGCTATGGTGAAGAGAAAAGAAAGGCGATAGGGAAGGAGATCAGCAAGTTGCAATAAGCTAAGTTCATTAGGGAGGTGGTGCATACTGATTGGTTGGTAAATCCTGTAATGGTTCCGAAACCCAATAAAGAAATGAGAATGTGTATTGATTATACCGATTTGAATAGGTGCTGTCCTAAGGACCACTTCGCTTTACCACGTATAGATCAGGTCATAGACTCCACAGCCGGCTCCGAGTTGCTGTGCTTTTTGGACGCGTACTCCGGGTACCACCAAATAAAAATGCGGGAATTCGACCAACCAAAAAACGTCGTTTACCACACCCTACGGGACTTTCTGCTACATCACGATGCCCTTCGGCCTAAAAAATGCCGGCGCAACGTATCAGCGATGTATGCAAAGATGCCTACATGAGCAAATTGGCGTCAATGTTCATGTCTATGTTGACGACATTGCCGTCATGTCCAAGAAAATGCAGATTTGCTTGACGACTTGCGAGAAACCTTTGACAGCCTCCGGGTATACAACATGAAACTCAATCCAAAAAAGTGCGTTTTGGAGTTCCTACCGGCAAATTGCTTGGTTTTATCGTTTCTAAACGAGGAATAGAGGTCAACCCGGAAAAAATCAAGGCAATTCTTAACATATCTAGACCCACAAGTCTGACGGACGTGCAGCGCCTAGCGGCTCAGCGGCTGCCGTCAGTCGTTTCATTAGCCGCCTTGGAGAAAAGGCCATGCCTCTCTACCGGCTTCTGAAGAAATCTGACAAATTCAGGTGGACAGACGAAGCAGATGCCGCCTTGTAGCAACTCAAGGAAGCATTAACGACTGCCCCAATCCTGGCAGCACCTCGTACACAGGAACCAATGCTGCTTTACATCACGGCAACTAACCTAGTTGTCAGCGTGGTCCTGGTTGTGGAGAGTCAGACGGAAAAAACTGACGCCTCTGAGCAACGTCCTGTCTACTTCATCAGTGAGGTATTTTCCGCCTCAAAACAGTGTTATCCACATTACCAGAAGCTGGTCTATGGCATATTCTTTGCCGCCAGAAAGTTACGACACTACTTCCAGGAACATTCAATCACGGTAGTAAGTAAAGCACCTCTTGGAGATATAATCAACAATGCAGAGGCCACAGGCTGAGTCGCCAAATGGGGCATTGAACTCACCGCCTTTGACATCGCATACAAACCCAGAAACGCCATCAAAAGCCAAGCCTTAGCAGATTTCGTTGCAGACTGGACAGAAGCCATGGATGAAGTCCCTCTCCCTGAATCAGAATACTGGATCATGCACTTTGACGGATCGAAGATGCTTCAGGGCTCGAGGGCTGGCGTTGTGTTAAGGAATCCGCAGGGAGACAAGCTTAGCCATGTGCTACAAATACATTTCAAGGCAACAAACAATGTTGCCGAATACGAAGCACTCCTTCACGGCTTACACATCGCCAAAGATTTAGGCATCCAGCGCGTTCTCTGCTATGGAGATTCAGACCTGGTTGCACAGCAGACACGTGGCACATGGGATGCAAAAACCGTAACAATGGCAGCATATCGCGCCGCCGTTGACGAATTCGCTAAATGCTTCCTAGGATACGAAGTCCGCCACATCCCAAGAGCTCAAAACGAGGTGGCAGACACACTTGCCAGACTTGGGTCTGAGCGCAAAAAGGTACCAAAGGATGTTTTCCTGGAACACCTCCACAAGCCGTCAATAAAAGGAGCAGACCGCCACGACCCAGACTCGGCAGAACCAGTAGAAGACGCCAATTACGCTGTCTATTTGCTAAAGCCGGATTGGACGACACCATACTTGAACTTCTTGATCAATCAGGAGTTGCCGGATAATGAGGTACTAAAAAGACAAATCATAAGAAGAGCGAAGGCAACACCACAGGAGTCTACCAGCGTTGCATTTCACCCGAAGAGGGCAGAAACTTGTTAGACAAGATACATGTCGGAGTTTGTGGACATCACGCTTTGTCCCGCTCCCTCGTCTGCAAAGCTTTCCGACAAGGTTTTTACTGGTTGACAGCCAAAGAAGACGCCGAAGACATAGTCAGAAGATGCAGGGGCTACCAATTGTATACTAGACAACCACACATGCCGGCTCAGGAGCTCAGAACAATACCTATCACGTGGCCTTTCGCAGTCTGGGGCTTGGACATGGTTGGTCCATTTAAGACGGCACCTGGTGGCTACACACATCTACTCGTGGCTGTAGACAAGTTCACCAAATGGGTTGAAGCTAAGCCTATCAAAAAGCTTGACGGCAACACAGCCGCCAATTTCCTCTGGGAAAAATCTCTCGGTTCGGGGTGCCACATAGTATCATCACCGACAACGGCACCAACTTGTCACAGGGCAAAGTTGAGGAATATTGCAGTAAACATGGCATCCGGCACGATTTAGCCTCAGTAGCGCACCCTCAAGCAAATGGCCAAGTAGAGCGTACAAATGAGTTAGTCCTACAAGGGCTTAAACCTCGTCTCGAAGTACCATTGCACAGAGCAGCTGGGGCTTGGGTTGATGAACTACAATCTGTCATTTGGAGTCTACGCACAACTCCAAACAGATCAACCAAGTTTACTCCTTTCTGCTTAGTCTATGGCGCAGAAGCAGTGTTGCCATCCGACATGATGTACGATTCCCCCAGAGTTCAAGACTACGTTGAAGAAGACGTAGAAGATGCAAGACAGGACGGCCTAGACCTACTTGACAAAGAACGAGACGTTGCCACTGCGTGATCCGCCATCTACCAACAAATCTTACGTCGCTACCACAGTCGCAGAGTTTGACAGCGCGGTTTTAGAGTAGGCGACCTGGTCCTCCACCTAATACAAAACAGGAAAGGTTTGCATAAGTTATCCCCACCATGGGAGGGACCCTTTGTGGTCAGCAAGGCACTGCTCAACGGATCTTATTACCTGATGGACATACGATACATCTACAGGAAGAAACGAGGCCGCAAACGCAAGAGGAATGTTGACGACAAATACGATGAAACAAAGCGGCCCTGGAACATTGAGCAGCTACGTCCTTTTTACACTTGGCAATTTTTCAATTGTAATAAGTATTATATGATTATGAAATAAAAGTCTGTGGTTTGCTCATTCTGTCTTGAGACCATGCCATCTTTTGTCTTTTCTTGCAATCATATATTTGTTATGTCAAAAGTTACCGAAATTTTTGCTCTAGGCTAGTGGTTCTGACTTTTTGACATTTGCCATCTGCCCGATAAAACTAAGCAAACAATATTTGCACCGCCTAGTATATGTATCTGTCTGCTTATATGTGGGTCGCCTAGTAGTATGTCGTTGGCACCAACACGCCGGTTTTGGTCTCCAGCTCTAAACTAATTGGTACTGCACCTGGTTGGCTCACCTGAAGTAACTATGCTAAGGTTCCGCCAACTTACAAAACAGCCAAACATATAAACGAGATACATACTAAGGTGGGCCACTTAAATAAGCCTACCAACAAGTGTAGCATAAAAGTCTGGCCCAAAAATAATTACATCCCATAATTTAAAGACAAGTTTTTTCACGTTACAGTTTAACGCATCTACTTGCACTATGTTTGCAGGCACAAGAGCTCAAGGAGTCGCCGCCTTAGTAGAAGCCGCCTCGGGGTCTTGGGGGCTGCCGCCAACATCGTGGGGGCTGAGTTCATCAGCCCGGGCGTCAGTATCCGCCTCCGCGGCGCCTGTGGTGGCTTCAGCGTTGGCCAAGGAGGTTTCTTTAACTGCAACATTAGGATCGGGATGCTCTTTATAAAATAGCCGGAGGTCCACCATGTTGGCAACTCGAGTCGCATAGCTGGAGACGGATGCCAGCACTCTTGCTGGGTTAATGGTGCGACCCTCTTCATCCTCTGTCGGCATGTACTCAGTGACTTGCCTAATATCGGCTTCTGGGTACCAGGCCGCCATCAGAGAAAGGACCACCTTGGCTCCACCACGCGCAGCAGAGCGCAACACGCTCTCATGCTCGGTGGTGGCCTTCCCCAGTAACTCAGGCACCACCTCGAAGCCAACAGGATCACTGCGCTCGTCCGGAAAGAACTTGGCGGCGAATGCCTTGCTCGCGCCGACAATTTGGGTGACTATTTCGCCAACCCTCAGAATGCGTGCAAGGCGGGGCGAGGTATCCTCGTTGTCGCTCATACTTGCCGGCACTGCAAAACAAAAGCTAAAAGTGAACAAGGGTATTCAAAGAAATCAAGTCATAATTGAACAAAAGCGGAAGGACAATTACCAAGGACCTGCTCATAGATGGCAGTAAGCTCATCCCGTTGGCTGGCCAGCGTATCTTCGGCAACCTTCATGGAAGCAGCGTGGGAGTCTTGTTGTTTCTTGGCATTGCTGGTCCCCTCTGCAAGTGTGTCGCCAAGATTCTTCAATTGTTCCGACAACTTGTTGGCCTCCTTCGCATGCGCCAAATCCCGGGTTTCCAACTCCTTGACATGTGCCTCCTTCACTCACGCCAGCTCGTCCGCCAAGTCTGTAGCTTCATTAATTACGGCTTGCAGGTTAGCGGAGTTCTAGAGAATATCCTGGGCACCCTCTAGCAATTCTACAAAGTATGGGAAACCGGCTATAAAAATATAGTCGGCACCAAAACATAAAAGAAGACGGACGAGAAGAAGGCAAGGAAATTGTCACCTTCATCCTTTTTATGAGCCGCCTCCAGGCTCGCAATCTTGGCGTCCCTGTCTTCCACCGCCTTCTTCAGAAGGCGGCACTCCTTACTCTTTTCAGACTGAGCTCGGCACAGCTCAGTATTTTGACTAAGGAGGCACTGCAACGTAGTAGGAGGAACAGCTTAATACAAAATTCATAGTCAAAAAAGACCACTCAGCCGGCTAAAATCAACCTATTTCAGCCACCTAAGTGCTCGATGGCTGCGACTATGGAGAAGACAAGAAAAATACCTCTAGCTGGTCCTCCAAAAGAACGTGCAGTTTGTCAATGTGCGAGTACCATTTTTCGGTACCCTCGCGCATGCACTGCACGGTCTTCCTGACATCCTTCACTCCTACGCCAAGGACAGGATGATCCATGCTGGAGGAAGATCCACCAAAACTATCACCAACTTCATGCACCATCTCTTGTTTCATGGCTATGAAGCGGGCAGCATCACTAGCCAAAACTTCAGCCGCCTTTGATGAAGAATTGGTGGAGGCCGCCTTCTTGCCAGCCGCCCTTTCCGTCGCCATCTCCATGGTGACGGCTGGCTGCTCAGGTGCCGACTGTGTGTTGTCTGCCACATAAGTTCCCGGGCAGAACACCACGGGAATGCTGCTAGCTGGAGTTGCTGGAGCAGTGGCAGGCGAAGGCCGGAGCTTAGTCCTGCCGGCAGCCGCCTTCACATTCGACCGCAGCCTGGGCAAATTGGGTTTCACTCTGTCAATGCACAAAAGGAAAGAATGACAGTAAAGCAACAACTAGAAATAAAGACGGATAGACAAGGCGGCAATGACTTACTTTTTCAGGGGAACAGTTGCCCCAAGGTTCTCATCCTCATTGTCGACCTGGGTGGTGGCCTTCTTCTTCTTTTTCTTAGCCTCCTTGGTAGAGTTGGAGGCTCCGCCAGACTTGCGCTTCCTCTGGGCGGCAACCGGCTCGTAGTAGGTGGGAGCCAAGTCAGCATCCGTCAAACTTTCCAGCTATCATATAAAGGTGTCATCAGTTCATCGATAAGTAAAAACGAAAGCCGACAAATAGAAAGGTTTACAAAGCTTCGGCTTACCTCTGGGGCTGGGTTGTCGTGTGTAAACATGGTGACGCTCTCGGCCGCCTTTAACTTATTGTGCTGGATAAGCCCTCTCAAGCAAGCTAACAACATTGCCTCGTCAACGGTAGTGCTGCTAGCGCTAAAAGTCTCCGCCTTGTCGCTGGAGAATTCGCACATCTTCAGCGGGCAAAAGCGGAGCGGCATGATTTGTCGGGACAGCCAGCAAAGGACGGTGTCAACTCCGTCAAGCAGCGGAGGCGCCATCGTCGTTGTGAGGAACTCTATCCGCCTTGCATATAGGCGGAGCTCCTCCGGCAAAACCGCCACTGGCTTATCGGTCCAACACTCCCGATACTCTGGTGGCGTGGTGGCAAAACCGGGAATCCCTATTGTCTTCTTAGGAGCTGGGATGTCCTTGCAATAAAAGAAGGTGCTGGTCCAATTCTTCACAGATTCGATGTAGGGAATGTTTGGATACCAGGACCTATCTTGCCGGCAGTTGAAAGTGACACTGCCACAGGTCGCTAGCCGGCCGTCGCCAATAGTCTGGCGGCGGCAAATAAAGCAGTACTTGAAAAACTCTAGGCTGGGACTAACACCTAGATAGCCTTCAAACAAGGCCTGAAAGCCGGCTAGGACTAGGATGCTGTTGGGCGCGATGTTGTGCGGCTGCAGCCCATAATAGTCTAGCACGGACATAAAAAAGGCAGAAGGCGGCACCGCCATGCCGCGAAGGAGGTGGGATGCTAGGATTACCCATTCGCCTTTCTCTGGCTTGGGGATGGCGTCATTCAAAGCCGGCCTCCACGAGCAGTCCTTCTTTGGCGGCAAGAAGCCGGTTTCCTCCAACTCCTCAAGGTAGTCAGCCGTAATGCACGACGGAAGCCAGTAGCGAGACCCTAGGTCTGCTACTTCGGCCTCCGTGGCACCGGCGCCGACCGCGTTCGCCGCAGCAGCCTCCGCTGCCGCCATTGTAGATGAAGGGGCGGGGGAGGACGAAGCAGCCAATGGAGTAGAGGAAGATTGAACCTCGCCGTCGCTGGGGCGAGGTGAGAAGAAGATGATGGGGCGGTGCCCACCGTGGCCGCCACCGCCGAGGCGGATCCCAGATCTGCCGCCGCCGCTGAGGCCACCTTGCCGCTGCCACTGACTGCTCCAGCTCGCCTGAGTTGGCCATTTGGAGCGAGCTGTGCCACTTTTCAGTCCGCTCGAAGCTTGGGTGCGCAGGAGAGCTCGAGAGAGAGAAGTGCGGGGCGGCTCGGGGGATAGGAAGTGAGGAAGAAGACCTCGCCCGCAAACGAAATGGGGTATTTATCCCCCTGATCCGCGATCTGTGCGCAGAAATGACGGGGCGCACGATCTTTGTCACTTGTCCGCCAAACGCGCGACGTGGGAACGGTTGCCGCCTCCGCCGCCTCGATTCCCATGAGGAGTGGGAAACTAATCATGATGCCTGCGGAATTCAAACTATTGTGGACCGCGTGATGTCATCCGTCAACTAATGACAAGACCTCGCCTGGAAGGTTCCTGACAGGAATTCAGGACCGTCTTTTCCATGTGGTGGTCGAAAGCGGACGCCATTCCGGCTTTATTTAATCGGACTGCCGCCTACCTTTTTACTTCGTAATGCTTCAAGCTCTTCAGCCGCCTACCAAGTCAAGAAATAAGGCGGAAGCTGTGTAGAAAAGAAGATGGCGACTGGAGAACTTAAACCTTTCCGGGGGCTAATGTTGGGGATACACCAAGTGGGGGTATCCTTGACATGGACCAATCCGGCTTGTAAGAGGTGGCCCAAGTTAGGCGGCCTCCTAAGCTGACGACAAGGAAGATGGCGGCCGGCTAAGGAGAAGGTTCTAGACGAAGCCCACAAGGCCCACACAACCAAGACGGAAGGCGGCAACTCTGCCGGCTATAGTTAGGACTCTGTATTCTTGTCGAACACGTATTCTCCTTGTAAACTTAGGTCCGGTCGCCTATATAAGCTGGACCTCAGGGAGCCTTTAGGGCACGCAATCCATACTCATTGTAACCTCATCACGGCTATTGCCTTATAGTGAGTTATAGCAGCACGTAGGGTCTCGCCACCGCTTCGAGATCTGAAGCTGGGTAAACTGCCGTGTTTAATCCCGACCTCGACGACGCTCCCCTTCACCCCCTCGGTTCACCCTCGGCTACAGGACCCCCGTCTCCTATCTACGATGCCGATACGACGACACTTGTCCTTAGCTGTCGTCTGTTCTTGCTCCAATCTCACTCGCGTGCTTGCCAACGTCGCTTGCGCCAGCTCGTTAGCCTTGATCAATGCTATTGCCTCGGCGGCTTGGCCACCCGAAGCGGGGAAACAAACAAAGCTATCCGAAGCAACAGAGCGCAAATGCGAATCGGGAAGATCTTGTTGGATTGCAAAGATAGGATCGAGTTTAGTACCTTTTAGCTTCTTCTTTGAGAACGAGTCATTCTTTTCCGCCGTGCGGCGGACCGCCTTGTCCAGCATCAAGTCATCTGAGTCCCCGCCTCCCCGGGAACTATTGCGTATGATCTCCACCGGCGCGGCCTTGGACCGGAGCCTGCGCGCCACCACAGCGTTGAGTTCCGGAACCACCGGAGCAGTCCAGAACTCCCCATTGCTGGAGACGGCGACGAAGACGCACGCTCAGTGCCGCCTGACTCTCCCACCACCTCCTCCTGCTCTTGCGGGCTGTGAACCCTAGCAGCTCTGTCCTGGTTCATCTTACTGCGCCATTCCCTGGTCCTTGACGAGTCCGCCTCAGCAGTCGCCTTGTTCGGTGTCTCCACTGTGAGTGCCTCCAGATTAGCCGATGGCGAATTGAGCAGCGAGTCGCTCACAATGGATCTTGGTGGGGCCTCAGACAGGGTAGCAGTTTGCGCCTGCACGCTAGCTTCCATTTCCCTCAGGCGTCAGGTTGGATCCGTACTACGAAAACATAGACCTTGGGAGCTCTGTTCTGTGGGCGGGCGAGGCCGGTGGCCTCGCACCCACGGCCTCAGAAGTATGGCGAGGGGAGTCCACCGACCCACCTTGCGACAGCAGTACCCCTTGCACTGCCTCAACGCCCAACTTGAGACCCTCTAGCTTTGTCTCTTCTTCTACCGCAATCACAGGTGCAACAGGGAGCACCGTTTTGTTCTTGGACTTGGTCGGAACAGCTAGGACAGAGCGATGCCCAGCCCCGTTCGACCCACCCTCGGCGTCCTTCACCGTTCTTGCCTTCTTCCTTTCTCTTTCACTGCCCTTGCGACTGTACGAGTCTGTCGGTTCCTCATCCGAGCTGAGAAAACTGTCCTCCGGATCACCATCTTTGCTTTGGTGGAGGGGGTGGCGGTGGGGGAATGCTGGCTTCCTTGCCCTTCCCCTCCTCTTCATGCTCGACCTTGATCTTGTACACTTGAAGGTTCACGAAGATGGTGATGTGGCTCTTGAGTTGAACTGGTACCCGGCAACCAAACTTCATGCGAATTGGGGCTGTCCCATCACTAAGCTTCGAAGTGTCCACTGCCAAAGGAGTGCCCAGTTCCAGAGTGGTGGCCATCAAGATTTTCTCCCCGCGGAGCGGTTCAGGCACCCCAAGCAGGCGCACCCATAGTACCTCAAGGGATTCCGACACCAACGGGTCCCCCACTGATTCTGACACCACCGCCCGGTACTCTGTGAAGGGCAGGACCAATCCGCCCCCGCGGGCGGCCATGCGCAACAACTGTTGGGAAGGAAACACCAGTGTGAAATCAGTCTTGTTGATTTGCTTGACTTGCCAATCCCACTTTTCACTAACCAACTCCTTGAATTCCATATCCACTTTCTCTGGAGTCACGTTCCCTGCTTCGATGTAGACCTTGGCCGTGTTGAATGGCGGTTTCTTCAATTTGTCCTCCGGGATTGAGACACAGAAGAAGCCCCTGCCCTCCGTGCCATAACCCACCCACCTGGGCTCCGCACCTTTACACATCGCCGAGAGGTGGCCCGACGACTCGCAGTTAACGCAGTACGGCTCTTCGGTGCAATCGGCTTGGTAGTGGCCCTGTTTGCTGCACTTGTAACAAGTGATTCTTGAGGAGCTCGCCTTGGCCGGCGCCGGCGGGGCCCTCCCCTCCTGCGAACCAATCCGCAGCGGTGGTGCTCCATCAATACCGTGGCGCTCACCTCCTCCACGCCCAACATCGCACCCTCGCAGATGTGGTGGGATCGGGATTTGCACCCGCAGCCTCGCTTCTTCACGTCATTCCTCTCCCGTCACCTCGCTTGTTCTTCTTCCCTGTCCCTCTGTTCTCTCTCCCTGCGCCGCTGCTCCTCCTGCTCCCGATCCAGACGGAACCGCAGGTCGTCGCCCCGCGGCCTCGTACCACCACGGTTGGTCTCCTCATACGGGCACTGGAGCCGCCGGCCCCGGTCGAACCTGCCCCGATCCATCGTCACCGAGCGCGGGGGAGGCTGGTTCGCACACGGCACGGACGAGGCGCTGACGGACTTGGCCTTCGCTTGGTGGCGGCGGATGTCTTGAGAGGTGGCTGGAAACCCTAACGAATGGTCTAGGGTTCCAACAGGGCGCCACAACCAGGTACTTATACCGTCGACCCCCGCCCCAGCTTGGGCCAAAGCGGTATTCTTCATGGGCCCTCCAGAAGCCGCCAAGATGGGCCCAGGATCCCACAACCCCTTGTCATGGGCCGAAGGCCCCTTAGCTTCTTTATCGGGCCTAGCCGATGTGCCAGCAGGACCCTCCCCCCCCCCCCCCCCCGTAGAACGGTCTGGCCCATCCACCACTGGTCGGCCCACGGTTGGCTCCGTCCCGCACGGAGCAAACCCTAGGCGCTCCTCCTCCTCCTCCTCCTCGAGGTGACGTGGCGCCGGCGGCGGCGACGGCCACGACCGCAACCCCGACACCGGTACCAGCAGCTCTCCGATCAACAGTGCCGTCGGCGCCTCTCCCCAGCCCTCCGCAGACGCCGGGTCCCCTGACCTGGGCGACCGAAGAGGTGGGAACTCCGAGATCGCCGGAACCCTTCCCGGTGATGAAGACGACGCCCGAGCGGCGACCTCAGGCACCACCGCAGCCGGAGGAGCCCTCCCCTCGACTGCCGGGACGCCACCGTCCAATGCTGTCGAGAAAAACTCCCCCAACGTAACCACCCCCTCGTGGCCCGTGAGGCGAGCCGCCATTGCTGCCACCGTCGTCGTCGGAGGTCACCAACGCTGGCCCCCGACCAGCGCCGCCTCGCCCTTGCCCGTCGCTAGCTTCTCCTGACTCTGGCGCCCCTTGTGCCGGTGCTGCTTGCTCGCCGACCGCCGCGAATCTAGGGAGCGAACCCTATCGCCCCCCGAGTCGCCAGTCGCCACCGGGCACCTCTTCGTGAGACACATTGGATGTAGCCAGTACCCTCCATACTTGATATTGCAATGGCTTTTACATGGTAATGCTTCCAATCCGTGGGTGACCGATTTCAGTGAGGATGACACTCTTGCAGCGGTTTTGAAGATTAATTCATCTATGTTTTCTTATGTTACTAGCAGCGGTTGCCTTTCATGGATAGTTTGGCATTCCGTTCACCAGTCCTATAATTCAGAGGGCCATCTAGAACATTATGATTACGTGAATGGAGTTAATAAGAAAGACAAAACCCAAATAAGAGTGGGTGTTTGTGCTTTGCTTTGGGCAATATGGCATGTTCGAAATGATTACGTGTTTAACAAGGACAAAAATACTTCTTTCTTGCAGGTTATTCCTTTGGCCACACACTGGATCCGTACATGGTCCTTTCTCCAGTCGGAGGACCGGCGGCAGGACATGGATATTGGGTGCAGCCATTTGGAGATGGTCGCGCAGGACTTCTTCACCCAATTCGGATGGCGGTGTGCGTATAGATTAACATGTTAATGCATAGGCGTTTCATGTTGCTATTTCTTTTTCGCTGGTTGATTCATGTCTCAACCCTTTGTGATCCTTGAATTGTAAGACCTTTGAATAATCTTCAATAAAAGCAATAAAGGCCGTATGCATCAACCTGATGCAGAGGCTGGGCCCTCCCCTTTTCAAAAAAATCTAGAACATTATGATACTGTACTGGCATGCAGTCCTGAAACTGTTCTCATGAGCATGGAGGATTTGTTGCTCCGGCGGCCTGTGGCAAGCAGTGCAGTGGGTTCTGCTCATTTGTCTGGCCCTATGTTTTGCTGGCACAGCTTGAATGAGCCACAAGTGTGTGGATGTACAATTCTGGAAGCTCGTTCAAGTGGGTATGCTCCCAATTTTTTGAAGATATATTTGGTCAAGGAGGAAAACCAGAAAACACAATGCTTATGTGAAGTGATTCCAAATCTTGGAGGAAGTGGTACCAAGTCTGCCATTCCTTTCTCCTCGCTACCACAAGCCAAGCCACCTGACGGCACTAGCAGTCTTCTTGTGGCTCATCACAGCATGCTGGAGTTTGTGATGGTTGCTACGGCAACATGGCCATACTTAATGGTTCAGATCACTGAACTAACTTCGAAGGACATAAGCTTTCAGCCTGATGCTATGTTAACTGCGGATAGATTATTGTTACAAAGTACAGTTGACACGCACCCATGGTTTGGCCCTGGCATGGATACAGCAGTGAGACACACCCCTTTCCTTCAGTGTATATCTGAACCAGTAGTCACGGAGTTTCAGCAGCTAAAACTGTTGTACTGCTAATACCATGCATCCAAATTTCGTCCAGTAGCATTGCTTGAACTGCAAGAGTCGACATACACCTTTTCTGCTAGTGGAACATGTCAAATTTGCAAGATTCCGGACTACAAGAAATTCTCAAATTCTGGTCATTATCAAGAAGAAATATACTTCAGTGTGGGACGCCTATCTTACCATGTTGTCAAGCACAATACTAGGGGATTAGCGCGGGCTCCGCCGCGCCCGTGGAATTGAATTTTTTTTAGTTTTTTTTGAATGTTCAAATTCGAAGAAATGGTTGCTTGAAGGTTTCCTTTATTTGTTGCATTTTGTATGTATGGTTTATAGGATTGTAGTAAGTAAATTAAAATGGTTTAGTTCTTGTGAAAATTTTCACCTGAGGGTTTTCTTGAAATATTTATCGGGTCGAAATAAAAATAGCCATGGAGTGTTCGAAATTATGTAAAACATGTTTTATTTCAATCCTTTTTTTTTTTTTGATTTACTTATGTACTTTGATATTTTGAAGCTCATGATATAAATGGGTAATTCTATTGAAGTGGTGAACCGAACTCTATTTAAATATGGTTTGTAGCATTGATATTATTTTTCTGGGTTTTATTTGAAGTTGAAAGGAAATGATTGTTATAGAATTAATTTCGACATGCAATTTAGTTACTATTTCTCGATTTCATTTTTATTGCTATTTTATTTTCAAACATCATACGTGTCTGGAACTATGTGTATTTTGCTGTGGTTGCCATTCTGTAATAATTAATTGTTTATAGTAAGTTTGTGTCGTTTTAATTCGTTATTATTGCTGCTTCGTTGATTTTTGTAGTAAAAACAAAATTAGAACTACCAATGTGAAAGCCAACAGTAGATGGTGTGAGTATTTAATGGAGTTAATTTAAAATGAATCTTTAATTAGAAGAAATGATTTTGCATTTTCTAAAATATTCGTCTAATCAAGCATTGTTTTAATTGCAAATTTATAATTAAAGAGATTCGGGCTATATGGAAATACACCAAAGATCTCAAATGCTCAACATATCGTGGATTTAATTTAAAATGAATTTGTAATTAGAAGAAATGATTTTGAATTTTCTAAAATATTCGTCTAATCAAGCATTGTCTTAATTGTAAATTTATAATTAGAGAGATTCGGGCTATATGGAAATACACCATAGATCTCAAATGCTGAACATTTCGTGCAGCTTCAGAGGAAATACACTAAAGTTTTTTTTTATGGTGTAGCTTATTTTGAATTGTAAGTAGGACTATTTTTTCGTAATTTTTGTTATGTTGATTGTATTTTTTTAATTGCAATTTAGAATGTTTGGAAATGTTTTAGCATTTTTTTTGCAAAAATTTGGTTTTTTTTGTCAAATTTTTTTTTTGCAAAAAATGAATATGTTTTCTAAAAAATCATGTTGAAATATGAGTATTATTTGAATTTGGGAAAGTTTGTTCTTAGAAGAATGCTGAGATTTGGAAAATTGTTCGTATTGGAATGTATTTAAATTTTTTTTTTTTTTGATGTTTGTAAAATAAGCAGAGGTGGAAGGTATTTAAAATTGTGAAATATGTAGGCGTGAAATTTGAGCTGAAATCGTCAAATAGTTTTCAAAATTGCGCAATTTGGATTTTATTTACGATTTTTAATGCCATGCGTGTGTTGTGTAAATAAAATTTAAATTTGGTAATGTGCACATTTAGAAATTGTGTAGGTATGGAAATTATTGAAAGTCGAAAAAGTCTGTGTTTTAAAATTGTTTAGATTTCAAGTTGGAGAGATTTAAGTTAAGTAAGTCTTAAATATGGTAGATAAATTGGAATGAGGAAATATTGTATTATTTTGGCAATAATTTTCTTATTTGCCAGCATAATCGGAAGAAATTTACTCTGGTTACTTATGAATGTTAATTGTTTTGAGTTTTTTTCTAAAAAAATATATTTGTATTATTTATTGAATATATATATGGTACAGTTGTTTTGCGAGCTAAAATGTTTGTAGTACAATTGTTTTGTAAACTAAAGTGTCTTGTATTTGTTTTATTTTTTTTATTATTATTGAAATGATGTTTTCGCCGCCGGAGACGCGCGGAACGCGGCGGATGTCCGCGCGGCGGCGGCGACGATTGCGGCGTAGCGGCGGCGTCCCGGCACGGCGAGCTTGGCGAGGAGGTGGAGGGAGGCGCGGCGCACCTCCCTGTACCCTTCGATTTGGACGGGGAGGGCCGTGACGGCGGGGAGGCGCGGCGGCGGCCGCCGGCGACGCGACGGTCGCGGGAGAGAGAGAGAGAGAGAGAGAGAGGGGGCTCGCTGGCAAAATTGCATGGAAGTCCCCGGTTTTTTAAAAAATTATGTTTAGGTCCTTCGCGGGGCCGTTTTCGTAAAGTTTCTGGACTGCGGGGCACGTTTTCGTTTTGTCAGTGTTTTTTCTGTAAAATTGCCACGGTGACTGGCGGGACGGGGTGCAACCGGCCGGTGACCGGGACACGCGGCGGGCTATCATTGGTAGAAAATAGGCGTGAACAGTGTTTCGCGAGATTGGGGAGACGTGGCCGCATCTAAGCCGTCCATTTCGCAGATCGAACGGCTGTGGTTTGGCCGCGACGTGGACGGCTGGAGGAGGCTGCGTTTCCTCTGTCTTTTATATATAGTGTAATTCCTGATGCCTCTCATCGTAGTGGTGAAGAACGTGCACTGGAACCAGTCCTGAAACAGGAGTATGGTGATGTTTCTTTCAGTTCTAGCTTCCACATGTGCACTGGCATGAGGATGAAGCCATCAGAGAGGTGTGGTGAACTAATTCAGTGGCTGGCAAACAATCAAAAGTGGAATATTCAATGGGATCCTGGAGGCTGTATGTTTGCACTATGTAGTTCTGGAAAAAGGTGGACTCCTCCTCTGCATTGGTATGAACAACTCCAGTGGTCATCACTACGGTTTGCTTGTGCATTCCGGATCAGGTTGGTCGCATGGACTATGAATGGTTTGGAGTTCTGCATGTGTCCTGGACAAGCTCCTTTTCAAGGAGGGAGGAATGCCATAGCGGTAAACACGTTCTTCGAGCAAGTTTCTGCCCGCCACAAGTACTACCTTGATTTTGACCAACTTTGTTCCAACGACAACTGCTACTCCTACCTTGTTCAGGCCTACCCATCTTTGGCTACTACCGTGCTTATGACCAAACAAAATATCGTCGACTACAAAGGGATCCAGGTGGTTTCCCTGTGATGTCGGCTTGGGGTCAAGCCGAGTTTCAAGGAGGGAGTGATGTTAGGAGCCTATCCTACATACTCGTACCGGGCTGGTTTCCTGGGCCTGGCCCAACCTGTGAGGCAACACGCTACAAGTACACGGGAGGAGGCAGCGATCAAGCCATCCAGAGGCTCATAGAACGGCATGGCGGCGGAACCTTCTCCCCCACCTCCGGCTCTGAACCCTTCTTCTTCATGCTTCTTCCATTTAGCACGCTTGTGCTTGTATCCAGCACCTGTATTCCGAATTCCTGAGTGAATCCCATGTTTGGCTGTTAACAGAAACCCGCACTGAGTTTGAGATTGATGTAAATACAGAGTTCCATGCTTTGAGTGCGGATGTCATTTCTTGTGTGGCATTTGGAAGCAGCTATGAGGAAGGAAAGCGGATTTTTCAGTTGCAAGAAGAACAGATACAATTCGCCATCCTTTCATTGAGAACCTTCTACTTTCCTGGGTTTAGCTGAGATTAACTCGTACCTCCTCAGGTTTTGGGTCACCATTTTTTCTCTATCAATAAACATGTAGTTCCTCCTACTTGTACCTTCCCTTCTACGTTAGTAAATAAAAGTTGGCTTCTCTTTGTTGCTACCCATGCTTTTCAATCAAACTCTGCACTTGAGCGTAAATTAATATGAAGACTTCTTTCTTAGGTTTGTACCAACAAAGAAGAACCGAAGAAGGCATAGCCTAAACCACGAAATCCAAAGTTCTCTCCGTAACTTGATTGAGATCAATGGAGAGAAGTGTGAAGAATCCAAAATTTTGCTTGGCTTGATGCTATTAGCCAGCGAAACTGACAACCAGTTTAAAATCGGAATCGAAGATATCATTGGTGAGTGCAAGACATTTTACTTTGCCGGTAAAGAATCTACTGCAAGTTTGTTGACATGGGAAACGCTTCTTCTCGCATTGCATAAAAAATGGCAAGACAAGGCCCCAGATGAAGTCTATCAAGTGTGTGGCAAGTATGAGCACCCAAGTGCGGATAACCTGAGCGGTCTCAAAATTGTGAGTCCTACTTCTTTGAATGAATACTACGTTCGTTTATATTTTCGATTTTGTCATCATATTGAAATATACTTGCTCTGTTACAAAATAATTGATGCTCGAGGTTAGTTATTAGAATGGGTCAATTATTTTGATGCCCTACTTCGCTTAGTTTTCCTCGTTTGTGCCCTACTCACTTAAGTTTACTCGGTTTTGCTCTACTTGGCTATTTCCAGGCTCACACATGGCCAAATGGACGTTTCCGCCTGGTCAACCACTTTGACCGTTACATGGTCAAATGAGGCGTTTTCAAAGTTTCAAAAAAAAATGTGAAACAAATTCTGGATGTTGACAATGATTATTTATACTAGTGTGCAAAATTTGAGTGCGAAATATTGTGTAGTTTGGTCTGTGTAAAAACCAAATTTCTGGATCTGAGATCTAAACGGTGAAAAATTCGAATTTTTTCTGATTTATCAGATTTTCTCTTTTTTGTGTAGGTCGGAATACAAACTATTTTGGATTGAAAATTTACAGAACGGTATAATATATCATTGTCAACATCTATGATTTTTTGCAGAATTTTTGGAAACATTAAATATCGATTTAAAAAAAATAAAAAATGGCTCGCTGGCTAGTGTGTATGTGCTGGCTAGGTAGTACGCAGTAGGTGCTATACGTGAGTCGATGACTGGCTAGCTAGTACGAGCAGGTGCTATACATGGCTGGCTCGATGGTAGTATACAGGAACGCCGTCGTGCTCGATTCGCCTCCGTTCGACCTTGCCGTCTACTCTATCGTGCTCAGGGTGAGCCGAGCGTTCTAACGGGAAAGGTGTTACGCGCGAGGGAGGGCTTCTCCAACGACCACGAGCGGGCGGCGCCGTCGGACTGTTGTCGAACACCGTGAGGGCGCGATCTGGACATGCCAATGTCAGCATCAGCACGTTCCGGCCGATTCTCAACAAATTAGGAAGCAATCTTTATATGGTTGTGTGCCAAATTGGATTTCCTACCACTTTCTAGTTATACGGTTTTGCTACTTTTGAACTTTCTCTATTGTGTTTTTGTGAAAAACAGTTCTAGTCCGACCTCACCATCCACTCTATCGTGCTCAGGGTGAGCCGAGCGTACTAACGGGCAAGGTTTTACGCGCGAGGGAGGGCTTCTCCGACGACCACGAGCTGGCGGACTGCTGTCGAACACCTTGAGGGCGCGATCTGGACATGCCGATGTCGGCATCAGCATGTTCCGGCCGATTCCCAACCAATAAGGAAGCAATCTTTTATATGGTTGTGTGCCAAATTAGATTTCCTACAACTTTCTAGTTATACGGTTTTGCTAGTTTTGAAATTGCTCTATTAAGTTTTTGTGAAAAACACTTCTAGTCCAAATGGCATTGCCAAGTTGGAGTTGGTAAATTAATTTTTGAGATGGTGAGACCTTGTGAACTAGGTATAGGGCTTCTATAAGATGTCATTTATTAATTTATTTATTTTACCCACTGAAAAATAATGATTCAAATCGGAAAATGGGTATTTGGTTCATAAAAAATTCATTTTCGACACTCAAAAAAGGGAAAATTGGTTTTTGGTTAAAAGAATATGAAAATTTTCTTCTTCAACTCTACTCTCCATCCAAGATACAAAGAGTGTGTGAAATATGGCCTCATTTCGACAAACTATGTCATGGTTAAGGCCATGACCTAGCTCATTTGAGGCAAAAGCCATACATCTTTGTACCTCGGACCTCTTTTCTGAGAAGGGTTTTTCACAAAAACTTCCATACATCATGTTTGTTATTTTTTTCTAGGTGGTAGATCACATAAGAGGACGCCAGGCGAAGGTTTCCCATTTATTTAATTTTTTTGAATTAGTTGTGCCTTACCCTAACCCTAAACCGTGATCGTAAACCCTAACCCCGAACCTAAACCTAACCGTACCCCCGTTCCAACAAAAACCGACTAAGATCTCTAAAGAAAGTACATATAGTGGATATAAAAGTGATTTTTTTCAAAAAATCATGAGCAAAATTTGCATCACTCATAGTTTAAATCGGACCCACTTCCAGCGAAATCGGCAGGAACTTCTGTGAAATACGAGAAATATCTAACGAATGTTTTTATATTCAAACCCAGGGTCATATGTACTTATAAAGTGGTATGTTATTTTTTTATACCTCGGGGTATTCCGCTTTCGGGGATCCGTTTTGGTAGCTGCTTCACAAAAAAAGGCAGTTTTGGCAATAAAATGAAAAATGTATTTTTGGTGCCAAAAAACCCATCTTTGTACCTATGTCAATATTGTGCGCAATGGCATTGTATAGGCGTGTGCAAAATTTAGGATCATTTCGACAAGGGATGCAAAGTTTAGGCCATACCCTAGCATAACCCTAATAACCCCGTTGACCATATAACCCAGTTGACTCTCTCATAACCTCGTCGAGGGCAAAACTGAGAAAACCCAGCGCATTTCTGAAATTTCAGGGGTTTTCTGTTAAATCACCCCTTCGAGGGCAAAACTGAGAAAAGTCCAGGGGGTTTCTATAAAAACACCCTTTTCCTCTTCCCCGCTGGCCAAACCCTAACCCTACTTACGGCCGCGGCGGAGCGCCGCCATTCCCGGCGATCTAAAGCCAAGACATACTGCCGTGGAGCTCGGGATCGACGCCAGCTTCCTCATCGACGAATGTTTCTTTCTGGGAAGGCTCGAATCAACAGAATCAAGTCGTCTCCTTCAACTCCCGTCGCCGTGCGCCGCGGACGATTTTATCGCCGTCCGAGCTTCCCCGAGCTTAATGACCACCTCTACGTTCTCCTGTTGACTTAAGGATTCTCCAGGACCCCTTTTCTCACTACCTCCCTCTCTGGTTTCTTCTTCTGCCGTGTGCCACCTTCAGCCACCGCGCGAGCTGGTCGCCGGACTATCTGTGGTGACCAATAGCTGGCGGCGCCGCCCACCGAATGCTCCCCACGCTTGTGCGCGTCTAACGCGCCTAGCCGCGTGACCCCTCTCGCTCTGCTTAGTCGTGAGCGTGCTAGCAAATCCATGGCTGCCATTGATGACGTCATCCCTTCTTTTCTAATTTCTGAAATTCATTTATGAAATTATTAAATCTATGACGCATGGGTCCCGCCCGTCAGAAGCTAACGGTCAAACCATTGACCAGACGGAAACGCCCCGTTTGGCCATGTATGAAACTCGAAAGAGCAAAGTAGGGCAAAACCGAGGAAAGTTAAGCGAGTAGGGCACAAACGAGGAAAGGTAAGCGAAGCAGGGAACATAAATAAAAAACCCTATTAGAATACATGTCAATTTCCACAACACTAAATCTTCAAAAATTAATTGTACGATTCATGTAATAAAACTAAATTGAGGTTTTAAATGTTGATACATTTTTCTAAAACTTTGGTCAAATTTAAAGTAGTTTAACTTAGTACAAAACGAGAACATCGATTATTTTGAAGAAAGAAGTAGTGAATAACACTCTAACTATATTGGCATGAAATCAGGTGAATATGGTGTTGAAGGAGACCCTCAGGTTGTATCCTCCAGCTGTGTTTGTCAACAGGACGGCCACTAGGGATATCAAGTTGGGCAAACTCGCAAACTCGACGTCCCTGCTGGCACGCAGATCAATGTGCCTATTATTGACATTCACCATGATGTTGACATATGTGGCGCTAACGCAGAGGAGTTCGATCCATCAAGGTTTGCAGATGGCAAGAGCTATCACCTCGGCGAGTACTTCCCCTTTGGGATTGGCCCTACCATATGTGTTGGCCAGAATCTTTCAATGATTGAGACAAAGCTGTCGCTTGCCATGGTTCTCCAGCGGTTTGCATTGGATGTCTCACCATCCTATGTCCATGCTCCGATGAGCCTGATGACCCTCCAACCTCAGTACGGTGCTCAAGCTCTTGTACACAAGATCTAAGCTTCTTGTGATTATGAAACTATGAGGTGCGAAAACAAGGTATATGTTACGTCGAATAAACCTTGTGCGTTCTTCAGTTAGTTTCAGAGTTATGGGGTAAATCTTGCATTGTCGCTTTCATGCGAATTCAGTTAGTGCGTGTTATTTTTCCATCTCATTTAGCCGTTAGGTATGATCTGGTCATGGGATGGCGTGGCGAAAAGGATCATGCTCGACATGGTCGGCATGCGCATTCCACCCACAGCACGACTGAGTCATGGGATGGAACGGATCTATAGGATTTGTATGCAAGATTTTCTACATTGTTGTGTCATCGAGACCAAGTTATCTACCATTATGTGCTTAAGTTATTATTCAATCCAAAATACTTGTTACCGCTAGTCGTTCGTTGAATTTTGTAATAGGAGGATTTTAATAAGATCCACATTTATATCACATAAATGTACCCATCAAAACGTACATTCCCTCACTCTAGTTGAATCCCTCTCAGACGACATGTTCCTGACAACAAGAGCTAGTACACAATACCTCCTCAATTCGGCCCGTCCTTTTAGAGAAACACCAAACAACTAACGGAACATTTCCGGATAATGCGTCATCGGAGAGATGGAGCAAAGAATGAATGGAAGAGACCCACATGTACATCTTGATCACAATGGGGAGTATCATATACTAAATGAAAAGAAGAACCCGATTAACAGCACCCGCATTCCACCCGGATAGTATCATGCATAGGATACTAGTGTATGTTATTTTTTTCTACAATGAGTAATAACATATGTGTGGTATCATATATTACTGCATTTATTAGGCTGTAGACTCGTCTTGTATTGAAATACGTTATGTTACGGTATCTACATATGATACTACTATCACCTCTCTCAGCGGTGACACACCAGCCTTTTGCCAACATGACATGCATGATACCAAATATGCATGATACTCTCACTATGAATAGTCATAATTCTTTGTTTGTCCAAGCATTGGCCTGATGCTGGTCAAGCCGAGGGACACGTTGCACGCTTGAATCCCAGCAGCTCTCGTGTGACCGCGGCGGCTTCCTTAGGGGCTGCGTGGTGATATCGACATGGCGCCGCGAACGCCGGCCCGTCATGCAGCGTTGACCAGGAATTCCCGTGGCATGGGCGACAACGACGTCTTACTACCGATCCTCGTGGCCAGGCGCATCGACCGCCTGGAGCTGGCGTGCGTGTGGTGGGTAACGAGGGAGAGGCTTTCATTCAGGCGGAGCACCTCCTTTGACTATCCATGCAACCGCCACTACTAGGAAAAGGGTTATAGAAAGGTTGCATTCTGTGGCGCACCCTTAATTGGTGCGCCACAGAAATATATTTCTGTGGCGCACCAGGCTTGGTGCGCCACAGAAAGTCACATTTCTGTGGCGCACATAGCCAGGTGCGCCACAGAAAGTTACCCGGGGGGCGGTTTAAAATTTGAAAAAAATAATTCTGTGGCGCACCTGGCAGGTGCGCCACAGAAAGGTGACATTCTAGCCTGGTGCGCCACAGAATTATTTTTTTCAAATCCCCCCCCCCCCCCCCCCCCCCCCGCCCCCGTGGATCGACTTTTTAGTCTTGCAGGAATTAAAGGAAAATGATAAAAATTTCAATAAATAAAATCCTTTGACATGTAGTTAGGTTTGAGTGTCTAGTAGGTATAGAAATTTTGAAATATGAATTTTGACCTTTTCTGCAACAAACAGGAAAAAAACTTGTAACGGCCATAACTTTTGCATACGACGTCGAAATAACGCAAATAATATGTCAAAAAAATCGTGAGAAAAATCCGAGTTCGAATCCAACCGGGTTTACCCGGTCAGCAATTCACAGATTCCTCAAATTCTAAAACAAAAAAAAGTTATTTCAAACAGACGATTTTTCGCAGCAAAATCAAAAAGAAAGAAAAAAAAGAAAAAAATTCAAAAATTCCAAAAAAGACACAGAAATGTATAACAAAGAAGATTGTTTAATTTTTTGAATTTTTTTGAAGTGTTTTGACTTTTTTGACTTTTTTGAAATTTTTGGATTTTTTGAATTTTTTTAAGTTTTTTGAATTTTTTTGGATCTTTTGAAACTTTTGAATCTCCTTTTGAAACTTTAGAAGTTTTTGAAAAATCTGATATTTAAAAACACACATTTATAACACATACCACATATACATATACAAGACTTAAGAGGGTTCATATCATATATATATCAATAAGAACTTGAGTAGCACAAGGTGCGCCACAGAAATGTGATAATTCTGTGGCGCACCAAGCCAGGTGCGCCACAGAAATAATTTTTGTGGCGCACCCAGAAAACCTGGGGGTGCGCCACAGAAAGTCAAAAACGTGCGCCACAGAAAGGCCTTTCTGTGGTAGTGCTCCTAGCTCATCAAGTTTGCGGCGCTCATGCACTAATGAGTCAGTTGTAGTGCTGCTGGCCTGGGGATCCCCAACGTCGCCGCTTGCCGTGAACAAATCACGAGCAGTGCCACGGGTCGTTAAGCTTGTGGAGGTGTGCCTTGTTTGCGCAGAAGACATGCCTGACAAGTGTGATGGAGTCGGTTCCCTATGCACGGCGGGTGCATTGAGCATGTTGCGGCGTGCGGAACTGCGGATCGTGATCCGTAAGCTGGCACTCAATTTTCACTTGCGGCTCGTTCCAATGGGTGTGGTCCTCATTCGAGGGGGTGATATCGGAGGCGTGAAGGTTGTTGAACTGGTCGGCTAAAGACAAAAATTCCGAGACTAACGAATGGATCCTCCGAGCACCCAACCCCTGAATAGGGCGGGGCGCGAAGTTTAGGGCATGGCGGGGATGGAGCCGCCCGCGTTGACGGTCGAAGAGGAGGGCATTACGACGCTCCTAAGTTGGCGCAATAAGTCATCTATCTCGCGCATCAATTGTCTGTGTTTGTATCCTTCTAGCGAATACGTATCTAGGTAAGGCTTGGGACCACAGGATATATACAGGTTCCAGCTCCTAGGTCATCTCTAGTAAAAGTCCTACTTATGTGTAGGTACAATGGGGTGTGCCGGCTGGTGGCTAGCTAGCCTTCTCTTCTATGTTGAGAAGAGGAACAGGGTGTACGAGAGTATAAGTGTAAGAGCGATCAACCCTAGGAGTGGTATGTTTTCCAGCCACTGTAATTGATTTGAGAGGTGTCACCAAAACTCTTCTTTTGGCATCTTTAAAACCCGCCATTTTCGTAATTTCTAGCCAATTTCATGGATTATATCACACTTTTTTGGTCTTTCAGAACGATTTTTAGGTCTTCTGACCGCTAGTACAAGATTTGAGAGGCGTCATCAAAATTTGTCCATGTGTGCGTTCTAATGGCCGTCGTGAAAATTCATAATTTTTTTGTCTGTTTTCGTGAGCTCCAACCATTTTTGGTCACTGGGCGGTTTCCAGGCCGAAAGACATCCGGTACACGGTTTGATGGTCGTAGTGAAAACTTGTCATTTTCTAACCATTTCCATGAGATATAGCACACGGTTTCGCCATTTCCAGAACTCCTGACTTCGTAGACGGTTCGGTGGGCCTAGTGAAAACTCATCGTTTTATGCCCATCTTCTTAGCCGACCTCTTAGAGCATCTCCAACAGCATTTGCATATTTGGTCAGGATTTGTAAAAACTGAAAATATACAAATCTAGAGCAAAAACGGTGCTCCAGCAGCCTTTGTATAAGTGGTCCCCCACCAAAATTTTTACAAAGCTTGGTATATTTGCACCTTCACTTGGTATATTTGCAAAGCCTGCTGCCACTTTGTATATTTCCAAAACGGACGCGGGAGAGGCCAACCACCACGGGCAGGACATTTCACGTGTGAGCCGCCACCGCCGGCCACCATCTCACCGCCGGCACCGCCGCCGTTTGGCCCCGCCGCCGCATCCCACGGGCACCCCGAGCCTCCCTGCCGCCCCGCCCCTCACTTCCCCAGCCGCGCGAGCTAAAACGCCAACAAATTGAGCTCTTCCATGGTAGCGCCGCCGCCGGCCGATTCGGCCCGCCCTCGCCGCCGTTTGCCCCGCCGCTGCCTGCCAGGACCGCGAGCCTCCCCGTCCCTCATTCCCTGGCCGCGCCATGGCCGCGTCAACACCGAATCGCCGAATCGGGCCGCTCCATGGCCGCGCCGCCACCGGCCGATTCGGCCCGACCTCGCCGCCGTTCGCCCCGCCGCTGCCTGCCACAGGACCGCGACCGCCGCCGCCGGGTACCCCGAGACTCCCAGGCAGTCGCGGCCGTCATTCGGCGCCCTGGCCGCGCCCCCTCGCTTCCGTGTGCGCCGGTCCAACCTCCGGGAGGCTGAATCGATTTGGCCATGACCCGTGCATGCTCCATTTGGCTGACTAGAAGTCCCCACACGTCATTGGCACACACACAGGATTTACAAATCCAGTTATACAAAGGCTGTAAAAGCAAAAATTGTGATGGCTTTGTAAACCCTCTCTCTCCTCTTGCTATCATCTATTTTTACAAATGCATTTTGCAAAGGCTGATGGAGATGCTCTTATTCCTGTATTCAGGTTCTTCGCATTGCATAACGCTGATACATTCATTCTCGCTAAATTAGCTCTAATTTGGTATTTCATTAATAGCTCCCTGTAACTGCTTCCCTCTTCTCTTCCAGACCAGTAGAATGGAATGAACGCACCCAATATCCTACAAGTGATCTGCACCCAGCAGCATTACAAGGTCAGAACTACACATCGCTGGGTTGCCACCGAGGACTGCATTGTATACCAGATAATTTTTTGTGTGGTCTAAAAATAATTTTACCAAACTTTTGTCATTACAATTAAAAGCATCATTCGTAGCCAAGCTTTGTGCAAGATTAGTCCAATACTTTGGCCAAAATTGGCGAACAAAAGAGAGCATGCCTCCTAACTTGGTTGTAGGTATAACTAAAACGCGAGCACCATATATCGCTCCTACCAAGGTGGAGTACCCCCTCGCCCGCAGAGGCATGCGCCATTGCCAGCCCATTTTGGATGTATTTTTATTCATTTTTCGTGTTTCTTCTTTTTTTTCTTTTTTCTGTTTTTCTGTCTTTTTTCTGGTTATGTGTCTTTGTGTTTTACGTTTTTATTCTACTTACTTCTCAAACTGATATTGATAATACCGATGGCGTGACAAGTGTTGAAAGAGTATTTTCTGCAACGAGTTTAGTGAAAAAGAAGTTGAGAAATAGCATGGATGATACTCTCTTGAATCATTGCTTAGTAGCATTTATTGAGCGAGATATGTTCTTGGAAGTAAGTAAAGATAACATAGTTGCAACTTTCATGGGAATGCGAGACCGTAGAGTTCCCACATGATAGTGGTGTGATTTCTATTTATGCTACATTTCATTATGTAAAGTTGTGTTCATGTGTTTGAACTATATTGCATTGGAATCATGTACATTTGGAACTTATTTATTGATCTAGAATGTTATGCGACGGTACATTTGAAACTTATTTATTGATCTAGAATGTTATGAAACGATTTGTTGTTTATATTGTTCATTTGGCAATTTTAATCGCTATGCGGGCTTTTCTGTTTGGAGTGTGCACACCGTTCATTTTTTTTCCTGCGTCCACGACTGTGTTGGGCTACGATTCACGGTTACAGACACGTGTATCATCACTTCAACAAACAAGCAGTGGAAAGGTTCCGTGCCCGTTCCCCTCTCTTGTGCTACTGTTCAGGAGAGGCGTAAAGGGGTTTCTTCTTGGTCCCTCGCTCCGCGGACGGCCGGATCGACGGTCTCTCCCCTCTCCGGCAGCTTGGGCGGCTGGAGAGTGGGGGGACCTCGTTTCCGTGCCGGACGCGTGTAGATAGTAGGGTAGTAGTCTCCGGCAACGTGGCCAAGGTGGAGGTGGTGGCGTTGCTTTGGAATAAAGGTGCTGGAGTTCTTCCTCCTCCTCGGAGACGCTTCTTTGGGCGGATCTGGCGAGCTTCCGGCGGTGTGTGCTCCCAGATCTATCGATTTGGTGGGCGTTTGTGCTCCTGGTGTGGTCCTCGCGGCGGAGGCGGAGGCCGGCCGGTGGAGCTTTTGTCCCTCGACCTCGTCTTCGTCATGGTGAGTTTGCTTCTGGCCTCGCTATGGGGGTGCTGGGGGTGGTGCCGACCTGCTGGTGGTTGCTGCTGCTGGTGGTGGTGGGCGCATGTACAGAAGCGTTCTTGCGGAGGTGGTGGTGGTGCCTGCTTGGGGAAGTGGTTGGCCGGAGAGGGACCTGGCCGCCTTTTTGCGAGGCGTGGAGCTGCTAAGCCCAGGTCCAGAGCAGGGCGAGTTCGGCGCAGGTCGCCGGCCGATGTGTGCTTATTTCTCCTCAGGTCCAACTCTACGGGGTTGGTAGTTGCTGCGGCTCAAGATTGCCTCTTGGCTAGGGGCTCTTTCTGCTCCTTGGTTTGGCTCCGACGGCGTCGATGTTCTTGCCGATGCTGCTTGCGCTCGTCCGGGAGCTGTGAGGTTGAAGATGGACCTGGCGATCCAGTTGCTGAGGTCCTTTCTGTGTTTGGGTGGGTTCTTCTGGTCCACCATCTGTATCCTCTGCGGTTGTACTCGTATCTGTGTGCGTTCCATTCTTGTATTTTCCTTGCTAATGTATGAAATTCTGGTCCACAAGCAGTGCAGGTGCAGTATTTCAAAAAAAAAAAGCAGTGCAGGTGCAAAAACAGAAAACCTCAATCCGGCCATCCGGGTGTCAAAACACCAAAACTGTTAGAACTTCACCATCACAATTTCCTACTCCACTATATACGAGCTCATGGTTTCCCGTGCTGTATTTTGATTTTTGGCCTATATACAACGGCAAGGATGCAAGTGTCACTATTGTTTCTGCACGTCCGCTCTACCGATGACGCCCCGCGCCTCGATGCCGTCGATGTCGAAGCCGACGGCGACGGGTGCCACGGCGTGTGGCCGCCTCGCCAGGGAGAACAGAGAGTAGTTACTGCTCTTGCTCAGCCTGTCGTCCCTGTTCAGCGCCGCCGCCGACGACGACCTGAGGGCGGTGGCCGTCGTCGACGTGATCTCCTGGCTCTTGCTCTTCCCGGGAGCCCCACGCTGCCGCCGCATGTACACTTCCTGCAGCATCTCCCGGTCCTCTCTGGTGAGCACGGCCGCCTTGCTGGACGGCGGCCTCAGCACCGACGAGGGCGGCGGAGAGCGGGCGGGGGATCTGCTGTTCGGCGACCTGCCTCCCATGCCCGCCTGGTTGTTGTAGCAAATGAGGCGGTGGAGCCACACCACCAGGTCCAGGATGCACGCCTCCGCCTTGTCCTTGTCCGCGTGGTGAAGCGTCTCGATCTTGATCACCTCGGGGTGGCCCGGCGTCCTCCGCATCAGATCGTTCCTGTTATTGGGAAATAATCAGTCGGCGAAATCCAGATGAGAATTCTCGCAAACAGATGAATGGATGGTAGATTTGGGAGTTGATGAGCAGCATGTGACTCTCACCCTGTGTTTGCCCACTCGCCGACCCATCCGAATCCATGGTGTGCTCTGATACACATACAACAAGCAAATCAGCAAGGATGAACAATCGACTAACCATTCCCTGGAGAAGAATCAGTATCTGGTGGAATCTATTCTGTGAAGTTAGGCGACAGAAAATGAAGTACCTAGTTGTGTTATTGGCGACAGGGACGATCCATTGCAATGTTTTCTCCATGGAGGATCTGGTCTGGGTGATCGGAACCTACCAAGGAAGGAGAGAAAGAATGCAGATTTACAAAAATGAGCTGCGGGATGGAGGGTGGTCAATGTAGTTTATAGTATATACATGGAGTCATGCTGTACTCTTTTTTACCAGAATCTGTGATTTACCTCTTGAGACTCCGAGCAAGTTTGCAGTCGCGTTCGGAGAGCAGACTTGACATTTGGAGGCAGCCCTTGATACAGCGCGTCTCGTGTGCTTTGCGCAGGAACAGAGCTCCGAGAAACCTTAGATTACCAAAAGGAGTTTGAGTAAATTGTTTCCAGGACTGTTCAACAAGAATTGGTCGTGCTCGGAGATACTGGGCATTTTCATTCAAAAGTGTGTTTCGCAGTTGCTACAATCAGAACTACTCAAATCTGCTTGGAGATAGGGCTGTTCACTAGTGGCACTGCTACAATTCCATGACTCAGCTACAACTACAATTATTCAGCGCTAAAGGCAGATATGTTTTATTGTGCAAAGGCTGACCTTGGGGCTACAAAAAAAGTAGAGTTGCAAAGAAACCTCCGTGCTTTCAAGAAAGAGGTGCGACCTAACCGGCTTTCTGAACACTAGTCTTTATCATGTACTTTATGTATTGTCCCATAACTCTGGAATAAAAGTATGGAATATGCTTTTCCTAACGAGTATTGCGGACATACTTAAGCCCCTACTTTCAAAAAATATGTGAGAACATTTAGCATTAGTTTTTTTTCTTCATTTTGAGAATGTTTAGCATTTGCTTTGAACACGAAATATCAAATATAGCAGCATACTTGCAAGGTTAGGAGAAGAAAGTAAGAGGTGGCACAAGATATGTGAGTAACCCGAAGAAACTTACGATGTTGTCAATCTGCGAAATGATATTTGCATAGTGCAGTGACAGGCCAGCTGACCCTAACGTCTGATGGCTCTCCGAAGATCCATCCAACTGTACAATTCCATCTATAGGAACCACAAAAACACATACAAACCAATATTAACAGGGTTATAACATGATCAATGTCTAAATAACAAATAATAAATAATAGGAGGGTATCCTCCTTTAAACAAGTCTAAAATAAGAATGAGCAACTAGGCAATACCGCAAGGCCCAAAGGCATCTCGGATCTCAACATGTAAGCAATGAACAATTTCTACAAGCTTCTCCATGACCTGACAATAGGAGGGAAATTGCACGATTCAGATTATCAGACCTGTTAAGCACAAAGGACTAGAAAGTTATGACTATCTATATGATTCATTTTATTCAAATTTAAAGTAAAAACTACTTACATCGTCGAGTATCTTATTCCAAAGAGATTTTTTCTTCAAGTTCTCTACATGCTTCCTTTGGCTCTTCAGTTCTTGTCTTATAATCTGAACAGTGTCCCCTGATGATCAACTGCAGTCATAAGTTTCTGTTGGGAAATACCGCTGGCTTGAGAGGTGATGATGAAAGATTTACCTCTTTCAAATACAACTGACTGTTTCTCCTCGTCCAGTTTACGGCGATAATCTTGCTCAAACCTATCTAATGCATGCAATTCATGGTAGAGATCCTATGAGCCAGAAAAATGAAGTAGCAACTGCATCAGGAAAGCTAGAATGGATAGTCAAACTTAGCGAAAGGTGTAAAAGATGCGCAGAAAGATTGCAGTTCATGCAAACATAAGGGATATAACCAAACTCAGTTTTCCATTCAGTCAAGGTACTAAAACATAAGTGTAATGCACTCACAGCCGTGTGCCGAACAAGGGTCATCAGCTGCCGCATCTCTGCTTTTGCTGTTTCTTTTAAGTTTGGCTGGGGTATGATTTCGGATTCTAGCCTGGAAACAGAAAAGAAAGCGGGACCAGGCTCGTCAAACCTTGATATCATGTCAATTGCTCAGTCATGGAAAACTGTGAGTAACCACCTACTTGGAAAAGTAGCGATCAAGGTTGTGCCACTGGGGATCCTTGCAACGGTTACCAAATCTGATCACCTCTCGCGAGAACACTCTCAGCTCTTGCCTGTTGTAGGGGGCAAATTAAAACCAGGATAATTTTTTAAACATGGAAGTTGCTGTAACCACATAGACTAAACTACAATGCACGAGGCTGCAGAGAACAATAAACATCAATGCATCTGGGGCAAACCTCTTGTCGGCTGCGGCGATCCTCATCAGCTCATCCACGTCGCTGGAGACTAGACGCTGTACAGCTTGTGATTGGAGCACGGTCTCCTTCAAATACTTCAGGTTCTCTTTGGACAGAGACTGCATGAGGCTCATGCCCTTCACGATTGTGTTGGCGACCTCGAATGCTAGGATCGACACACGGTTCCCCTTCGCTGCTGGCCCGACACGAACCCACCCCCTCCGGGGCTCAAGCTTGACATGCTGCTGCTCAGTGTGTCTAGAACCTGCACTGCTGAGGTGCTCGCTCTACCAAACACTGAGGCTCTGTCCGAAACCTGCAAAATGGAGGAAGGATGCAATGTAAGATTGCACCAAAAAGATTGGCTTGGATTAATAACCTGAAAATGCTGCAGGCAGTGTTTTTTCTTTTAACCCAATGCAGAGTCGGAGTGCCAAAATAGAACTGGATATTTACAGAATATTATGTATGATCAGGTTACGGTTCATGATTCTCTGTAGAGAGCAAATGTGGCACACCATATTTTCTCAGTTTAGCTGCTTGATGATTCTTTGCAATGCATGGACAGAGACACAGGGTAAAAGTAAGACTTGCCTTGCCGGAGGTGCTTAGTCTGGGCTTCGCGGCCTTGTTCTTCTCCGATGAGGCTCGAGTCAAGTGCGACTCTTTGGAAACCGATCGGGAGCCTTGCCGCTGGTGGAGGGGGCGAGCCCTTCCCCTTCTCGGAGAAGCTCAACCCATCGGGCTCCACCGTGTCCTCGATCGGCGTGGTCTTGTTCTTGCCATGCGCCTTGCCGCCGGTGGCCGCCGAGAAGGCCTTGAACTCCTGCTCCACCACGAACCCAGAGAAGGCCCTGAACGAGAGCTCTAACGGCGACCTGTCACCGGAGATCCCCGCCGAGCACACGCCGCCCATCGCAGGCAATGCCGACGACGCGACTGAACACCTGCGAGCTAGCCAGATGCGGAATTGAACAGGGATCGCACGGGAATCCGTCGACGGCGGACACGAAGAAGTAAGCAATCCCAACCTTGCGTTGACGAGGTGCCCAGAGGATCAAAACGAAGGGGAAGATGAACAGCTATCCGGCCATGTAGCACCGACCGAAGGGAAGAGGACAGGGCCGCCAAACGCCGCGGAAATTCTCCCGCCGATTAGTCAAGGAAGCCGGCGGCGTCGGAGACAGAGGGGGCAGATTAAAAATGAACAAGAACAACAGATTATATCTTGTCGTCGACGCGAGACAGGTGCACGGCGCAGGCGACAGGTACCTCTCACCGGCGGCGTGATGGCGGCCGGACGGGGCGGGGGTAGGAAGTAGGAATCCAGTGCTTTTCGGTGGCTATTCCGATGTGGATTTGATCGATCGGAGAGACGGCCGTGTTTCTTTCCCGGTTTGGTGCGCGACAAACTTTTTAATTTGTTTTTAGAGAGAAGAAAAAAGGAGTGGGGGTGGGAAATGGGCAAAGTCCACGGTTGGGAGAGGGTTTATTAATGCTACGGCCAGTCAGCCCACCGCAGCTGTGACTTTTGGTGGGGTTTGACTTTGCGCGCTTTGTCGACTATCCCTTGTTTTGTTCAGCGGCTGCTCCGAGCATGAATAGTCGTCTGTCCATTTGCGGTCTCTTCGTGGCAAAGAATGGGAGGTAGAGAGATGGCGCAAACTGCACAATCTTTCAACTGACAAGGATCGAGTAGATTGACAAGGATCGAGTAGATGTACTCCCTCCGTTTCCTAATACTCTCTCCGTCCTAAAATAAGTGTCTCAAGTTTACACAAAACTAAATGTACCATACATGGTTTCATTTTTGGATGGAGGGAGTATAATATGTCCACACATGTACACAAATGTATCTAGACATGTTTAATATGTATGTTCACTCATTTTTTTAATATGTATCTAAACAATATGTGTAACATTTTAAACATCTTACATTTAGAAACGGAGAGAGTAGATTATGCAAACTTTTTTCTCCGATCTTTCACAGCAAGACAATTAGATAGTAAATCTTTTAATCATTGGATCAATCCACGCAAGCTGGATATGATGAGTGAATTAATCACATAACGTGTAAATGAACAACACGCTTCACACCACGGCATGATCACACAAGAACTTCACGCAAGTATCACTTTATTCGATAAGGAGGAGCACTGCCCATGCAGGGATAATACACAACTAGGAACACACTGTTGAGAACCCTAAAATTCAAGCCAAGTTACATGCCCGATAGCCAACCCTTCATATGGGTGACTCTCAACCCTACTATCGGTTGGGACAGGCCCTAAATCGATCTATCACCCAAACATGGTCAAATCATATCTCAAACCAAAAATCCCGCACTATTCTGTCTAAATCCGATCTATGTCCGGACGAGCGAAACTCCAACTTTTTGGGAGGTATTCCGAAATTCGGTTTCACCTCCTCCTTCGGCTCTGCCTTAGACTTATTATTGCATGCAGTAGGTTGTCCTGGCGTTCCAACATTCGATAGGATGCCCTCATCATCCTCTCCTCCTTGCAAAGGCGTTGTCATCAACGCTGGAAAATCTTCTCCAACATGTGGCTTCAGATCAGCAACATTGTCATGCTTCTTCTCCATCTTCAAAGTCTTGCTGGTCTGCCACACCACCTCCTCCTTCTCAGCTAGCTGAACTTGACATGGTACTTCGCGCCTCTTTTTTGCCTTGGATTGGGGCGCCACCACTTTCTTCTTTGCAACAGTTGATGGAACCATGTTGACGTGTATCCCCATACGACCCTATAAAATAGAAGCCGAAGCCCGGGCCACGCAACTAACGAACACATGCATCTTGCCTTTGTACATAAGCACTACTGCTCCATCTCTCGCATAGCTGGTTTAACAAATTTGCGGTTGTCAGTGCGGCGGAACCCGGGGTGCCACGCGACACCGGCGCGCGGGGACGTGGCGGCTCCGCGGGGAACAGTGGCTCAAACCAAGTGCCCTCTGCCAGGATAATCCACCCCCTCCGGGGGTGAGGAGCCAGCAAGCGCCAAAATAAAAGGGACAGGGAGTCCGTCGAGACCCTCAAGATCTATACCTCCAAAGCTCACCGGCGAAGAAGCGACGGGAGGAGCCGCAAGACTGGGGGTACCCCCTCGGGCGAAGCTTCTCGAAGATGTCGTAGGACCAGGGCCTCCGGCATCTTCGAGGAGCTCGCCCCAGGGAAGGATCCCGGACGCAGGACGAGGAAGGGCAGAAGATCAAGGGACCCCGGAGAGCAGGCCACGGAACTCCCCCGAGCCATTACCACGAGGCCTGCCGGGAAACCCCCGGCTGGAAGACAGGGACCAGCAACGTGGCGAGCGAATCCTGCACCCCGCCCCCAGGAAGGATTGCTTCGCAGACAAGGAAGGCATGACGGGCGACACCGACAAGACCCGGCTCACTGTCCCGTCGGCGCAGGCGCAGCGCCCGGCGCGATGCCCGGACCGTTGACAAGAAAAGACTCGCCGTCACCTCAGTCCCGGCGGGGTGAACGGCATGAAGGCCAGCGCAGTGCCGCACTGCCACGGAGGCGGCCGACGGGTGCCATCTGGGCTCGGGCGTGACGCGTGCCTTGATTCGGTGGCGCGCCACGGCATGACCACTTGTGGTGTCCCCTTGGCATATAAAAGGGTCCCCTTGGTCATTTGAAGGAGGAGAACCACCATTGCTAGTCAAGACTTGGAGCTTTTCTCTTAGACTCGGGGGATGGAAGAACGACACCCCGGGAACCCCTGGACGTGTTCTTCCCCAGCTCACGAGAATAGTGCATCTCTAGTTGACATCCCACTGTAAATCGTCACCTCGACAATACATCCAGACAAGCAGGACGTAGGGTGTTACGGGCAACGCGGCCTGAACCTGGGTAAATCTCTGTGTGCTTGTGTTTCAGCTTGGGGACCGAATTTGGAGCACCTCGCGCCCTCCTACTGAACAAACAGGGGATGCTTGGCATCCCCGGTGTCCGCGTTTCGATACGCAACATCTGGCGCGCCAGGTAGGGGGCGCCCGTGTTTCACTTTCGGGACCTGAAGCCTGACCATGGTGTCGTGGGTTTGTCACATCAGATGTCATGGATGACTACGTAGGTGTGGGATTGCGCAAGTCAATCGTCTCCGAGCTTGGGATCGCAGGAACAAAGATCAACACAGATTTACCCAGGTTCGGCCCCTCAATGTGAGGTAAAGACCTACTTCCTGCCTACCCTAGATTGGTATTGATATGATATATAAGGTGTTACAATGGAGGCGATCCGATCTCGGTACTCGCCGTATGAACTAGGGTTTGAGGGCTTACCCCTGTCTAAATCCTGTGAGTCCTCTTTATATACATAGAGGCTCGTCAGGTTACAAGAGTTCTACACGAAGCCGATTGTCTTCTTAACTTCCAAGGCAAGCTAACGCCGACCTTCTGGAGCCTTCCTTTGGTAGGCCGCTATCCTAGGTCAGCCCATCTTTACGTGGCCCAATAGTAGAGTGATCATGAGGATGAAGCCGCTGTTTTGGCTTTGAATAAGTCGCGGGTTAATTATTCCCCCGGCACATGGCGCCAAGGAGAAGGGCGCCCGGGGCAGGAGTCCCCATCGCTGTCGGCTCACCTGCGTCGCGAACCCGCTCTCACGGGCTAAGAGATAGTAGAGCCTGTGTGGCGCAGCCCCCGAGCATTCGGGTGCGGCCAAGGCTAAAAATCGACTCTGTAAATAGAGGAACATTGCTTTCTTTATTGCTGGGAGATAGTTGTGATTATTACATCGATGGCTAAATAGCCTTATTGTATTTGTGTCTGAGAAGCCTGATTGCTAGGTACGCTAAGCGTAAAAGCGCTGCAATTGTGCGACATTCCACGGGTTGTGGGAGAGTTCGCCGGTCTTGGCGTGCTTCAGGTGGTAGGCGCCTCCTCCGATGACTTCGGTGATGATGAAGGGTCCCTCCCACGGGGAGGCAAGCTTGTGCACCTTCTTCTGCTTGAGTCAAAGCACGAGGTCACCCACGATGAAGGATCTTGTGCGCAGTCGACGGCTGTGATAGTTGCAGAGGCTCTGTTGATAGACGGCGGTGCGGGATAGCGCGATGTCGTGTGCTTCATCCAGGGCGTCGACGTCTTCGAGTGCTTCATTGGCTTCTTCTTCGTCGTAAGCGACCACGTGAGGCGCGTCAAGGCGGAGGTCATAAGGCATGATGGCTTCAGCACCGTAGACCAGGAAGAACGGTGTGTACTGAGTTGACCTATTGGGTGTGGTTCGCAAACTCCATAGGACAAAGGTTCCACCCATGCTTCGGCTGCCCTTTTGAGTGGAACGAGTAGCCGCTTATTGAGGCCACTGCATAACAGGCCATTAGCCTTCTCAACTTGCCCGTTGGATTGCGGGTGAGCCACCGAGGCGTAGTTGAGTTTGATGCCTTGGTCTTTGTGAAATCACGAAACTCTTCAGCGGTGAAGTTTGTCCCGTTGTCGGTGATGATACTATGAGGGACGCCGAACCGAAAGATGATGGATTTGAAGAATTTGATGGTTGTTGTGGCAGTTGAGTTAGTGATTGGGACGGCTTCTATCCACTTGGTGAATTTGTCGACTGCCACCAGCAGATGTGTGTGTCCTCCGCGGGAGTATTTCCTCAGCAGTCCCACCATGTCGAGTCCCCATTGTGCGAAGGGTCACGCGAGTGGTATTGTTTTCAGCTGTGATGCAGGCGAGTGTGGCCTAGTGGCGAACTTCTGGCAGCCGATGCACTGCCTGACGATGTCTTCGGCGTCGCGCAGTGTCGCAGGCCAGTAGAACCCGGCGCGTAGGGCTTTGGCAACGAGTACTCTGCTGCCGGTATTATGTCCGCAGGTGCGAGCGTGGATGTCCAGGAGGATGGCCTTGCCGTCTTTGGGTGCGATGCACCGTTGCAGTATGCCGGATATGCTGCGCTTGTATAGCTCTTGGTTGATAATTGTGTAAGGCTTAGCTCGCCGAGTGATGCGCCTGGCCTCCGTCGGGTCTTTTGGAAGCTCCTGGCGTAGCATGTATGCTAGGAAAGGGTGTGTCCAAGTAGGCTCGATGAGGAGGACTTCTACTGGGTTACTCGCCGCCTCGGATGCAGGGGGAGTCTCCTCAGGTACCTTTGTTGTCCCGGTTGGCGATGCAGGGGAATCAGTGGTATGCTTGGTCTTGATCGACCATTGTTTGATGCGCTCGAGGAAGATCCCAGGTGGTATGGGCGCTTTTGTCGAGCCGATGTTGGCGAGTGCGTTGGCTTCTTTGTTGCTAGCGCGCCCGATGTGGCGTAACTCGCAGCCGTCAAAGTTGCTTCCATGATGTTGTAGAGGTCGCGGTATGCTATCATGTTGTCATTGTGTTGTCACAAAGCTTCATTGTCTGCTGCACGACGAGGTTCGAGTCTCCGTAGATCATGAGTCGAGTAGCGCCGCATGCCTTGGCAATCTGCATGCCGTGTAACAAGGCTTCGTACTAAGCTTCATTATTGGAGGGTGTTGGAAAATTCATCTGCTGCATGTAGCGCAGTTTGTCTCCTTTGGGCGATATGAGGATGACACCTGCGCCCGCACCCTCGTTCTTCTTCGATCCGTCGAAGTACATGGTCCAAGAATTGGATACATCAGGTACTCCGGGCAGTTGCGCCTCTATCCACTCGATCGTGAAGTCCGGAAGTACTTGCGCCTTGAATGCCGATGGGTGCTTATAAGTAAGGTCCCTAGAACCCAGCTCGATGACCCAATTGGTGACCCGCCCGATTGCGTCAGAGTTGGCAAGGATATCCGAGAGCGCTGCAGCGCTCATCACGGTTATCGGATGCTCGGCGAAGTGGTGGGCGACCTTGCGTGACGTCATGAACACGGCATATGCCAACTTCTGATAGTGTGGGTACCGTTGTTTTGATGTGGACAAGACCTCGCTGAGATAATACACAGGCCTCTGTACGCCATGGGCATGCCCCTCCTCCATGCGTTCAACGACAAGCACAGTACTGAACACCCGATTGGTGGCGGCGACATAGAGGAACAGGGGCTCTCTTTCGCGTGGAGCGACTAGCACCGGGGAGTCGACAGCACTCGCTTGAGATTTGCAAAGGATGCCTGAGCTTCTGGCGTCCAATCAAATTTGTCTGACTTCTTCATCAGTTGATAGAACAGGAGCACCCTCTCGCCGAGCTTGCTGATGAATCGGCTGAGTGCTGCCACTCGACCGGCGAGCTTCTGGACTTCCCGCAGCTTGGTTGGCTCTTGCATTGTCTGGTTATGGCCTGAGTAGGCATCCAAGAAGGATAAGCGTTCGCAGCCGGCTGTCGAGTCGACTATTTGGTCGATGCGCGATAGTGGAAAGTGATCCTTAGGGCAGCATTTGTTGATGGCGGTTGACATGGGTATACATCTCGGGTACCCTTCCATGAGGGTACCTGGTGCACGTGACGACTAAGCCCAATAGCGAAGAGCCTATTCGAAGCCCAAGACCAGAAGCCCAAGAAGATAGAGTACCCTCCAAGATTAGTCATAGGCATAGTCGGTTAGAACTTTCCTTATATGTAAATCAGGTCGGTTACGTACTCCCGGGACCCAGCCTATTTAAGGGCTGGGAGGGGTGCCGATCTAGGCCAAGCCATACTCAAACCACCAAAGCTCTAGCGAGATCGACATCTCGCCGGAGCTCCTTGTAACCGCATAATCTCACACGATCAATACCAGACAAGCAGGAAGTAGGGTCTTTACCTCCACCCGAGGGGCCTGAACCTGGGTAAATCTTTGCCTTCTGCTTGTTAGCCGACGAAACTATCAGTACTACCACGTTCTATCCCCATAATCTCAACCCTAGGTCCTTAACCATGGGATTTGATGAGTGTACCCCTCGTCAATTGGCGCCGTCTGTGGGAAAGAATAGTGCTGGACTCACGGTTTCTTCGGTTCCATCGGAAAATGGTGATTCACCGATCAGATCTACAAACAGCAACTCGACTGCTGCATCAACAAACCAGAACTCGCCGACTCAGGCGGCACACGACAACTCGCCGACTCACTCGACAAACGGCAACATGCCAGCTTCACCCGCAAAAAGCGCATCGGATCCTCTGATGGATTTCGAGCCACACTCGCCAGAATTCCTGGAGGCTTTCTCCGATCTCGAGTCAGGTTTGGGTTTAACCGTTGGTTCGTTCAATTTTTTCGTCAACAAGCTTGGTGTGCAGGACTTGACGGATCCACGCCAACTCGCGACTTCCACACCCGAGGCTACATCGGTTGCGGCTCCTTCGACTGCGGATCCCTCAACTGCGTCCATATCATCGTCGATCCTCCAAGCCTGCTCGTCTGCAACAACCATGTCCACACGAGAGATGCGCGAGCTCATTGAAGAACTCCAGGGCGAGGAGGCCGAATCAGCATACCGCACAAACGATCCCGAGCTCGATCTCCCACTCGAGGATAGTTTCGACTGTGGGATCTCCCACAGCGACTTCGATGAGCCCAAAACTCATATCGGCAACCACGTCGACTCTGAGATCTACACCAACAACAACAACCTCGACTTCGAGATTCATAACAACTTTGCCGACGTCGAGATGAGCATAGGCGATGAAGGCATCGACAGCGAGATCCGTCTAGACGGACCACTCGATGAGCATATCGACTCCGACATGAGCCTTGATGATGACGTCGAGTCCATGATGGGACTCGAAGACACATACACATACCCTCGGGTAATACCCCAGCAAGTCTACGTTGCCTTCGCCGCAGAATCATCTGATGCTGCGGCCAGTCGCAGGCCTACAGAATTCCCGTGCACGGTCACTATGCCGGACGGAGTCACAAATCTCACAATTACTGCTGAGATGGCAACAAAAGCAGATAAAGTTATCAAGCAGTGCATAATGATGCCAGCAGATGCAACACAGGAGGAGATGCTGACCTTCCAATACTTCAACTGGCAGGAATCAATTCGGCTAAAGCAGATAAGAGCGACACTGAAGAACGCAAAAAGCAGGCTAGCTTGTCGAGTGCGCGCAGAAGACAGCTCTCCCTGAGCT